>PVIH01000844.1:0-120000 GCA_004025045.1 Sigmodon hispidus | reverse complement strand
CCAAGTGAATTGGAGGCCTTGAATTAATTCTGTTATGACAAATCAAGATAAACGTTCCCCCTAAATTGCATGCGATTTAATTAATTTTTGAGATCCTGATTTTTTTTCCTAGCTAATAGTTCACATGCTCCTGTGCTGTCATTGTGCTTGAGTGGGCAGACTTCAAAGTGATATTAAATAACCAACTATTAGATTTACCTAGCACGTCCTATTGGAAAAGTGCCATTTAATTACCTAGCCTGTTCAATTAAAGGGACAGCATTCTCTGAATATAGCAGCTTGCTGTTGATTACCAGGGAAATGAACTCGCTGCCTGGCGGCGGCTCCTTCCCTAACGCCAATCCCCTCCCCAAACACACCCTCCATCTCGGGCCACCCTCAAACCCCCAGCCCGGGGCCCGAGCTCAGCTCAGCTCAGCTCACTGCGGCTGCGGGCGCCACGTGAACCGCCCGAGACGAGCCGGGGACACCAGCGCCACCGCGCCGGCTCTTGCCCTGCGCTCGCCCCCTCGCGGCCCCGCACTGTGGACCCGGCTCGCCACCCACCCACTCGCCTGCTCCGACAGGAGCCCCACCCGACGGCGTCCGAACTTCCTCCTCTGGCCGCACTTTCTGCGCCAGTCACCCAGCCCAAAGTGGGGGTGGAGGAAAGCAAATCGGACTAGGGGTTGGGGGGGAGAACCGGAGTTTGCAAAACTACTCCACGGCGCTTGGGTGGAGCTGAGGGTCCGGAGCCGGGAAGGGAGGGTACAGCTGTACAGTTCCCCGACTTTTGGAAGGTGGAGAGGTCAGGCAGACGTGGGTCCCTTTAAGATCCACCCTCCCCCTCCTCTCTACACCCCGCTTCCAGCCTTTCCCTCCCTCTCTTAGAGGCCAATTTTGTTAATTAAATGTTTTGTTTGCGACGAAGCTCTCATTCATTGAGGACACGTCATTCGGAGTAGATCTAAGCCAGAGACCAGATCTCATTAGATAAAGCCCATCAGAACTAAGAAAATGGAGGAGCCACTAATTAAAGCTTTTAATTGTGCAGATTCGCTGCAGCAAGGCCGCTGCTTTATCTGAAATCTTGGAGGAGAGGAGGCAGAAGCCCAGCTCTGCTCAATCGACACTTGGCCACGGAATGGGGGAGGGAAAGGGGAAAAACACCTCCCTCTCCTTCCTACCCCAGACCCACCATTGGTCTCGCCCAGCTCCCGGCAGTTTTTCAGCCAGATCTTGGTTGTGTAAAAAAATCAACAACAAAACAAAAAGCCTCAAAGTCAGATTGTGTAAAAGCCCCTTAATAAATTGTCTTGTGGTCCTAGCCAGGCAAGGGGTCTTCTTCACCTGGTGACCCGCAAAGGGACCATGCCACTCTTTCTACTCTTCAGTAATGTGGGTCTCTGCAGAACTGAAAGCTCCTCCAACAAGTGGGTTTGGAAGCATTTGGGAGAGGGGATATCCGAGAGGGAAAAGGCAAGCACCTTCTTTATTTCCCACCCTTTGGGTTCCTCTAAGGAACCCAGAGATTTAATATGACTTCAGGTATCTCTATGGGGCTGGATAGGAGCCTGGGCTTGAAGCACTCAAAGTGTGAGGCTGTCCATGATCCATTCGGCACTGAACTAGAATTCATCTCTCTGGACAGGCAAAAGTTTCTTCGGGTAGCATATCTTTCTAGAGCCAGCCAAATTCCAGTCTACAAGTTCAGAGAGGCAAAGAGAAGCAAGACTCCACAATTATTTAGGGTTCAGAGTTGTGTTAATTATCCTCTCCAGTAGACCCCAAGGAAAAAACCAAAAGGGCATTCATTTTTGGGTCCCCCAAATAAGGAAAGAAATGGACTTCATTCCCAGGAAGCCACTTGGCTAAACTTGTCCCGTGGGAATCCAAGCGGCCCATCTCCTGTTTAATTAGTGGTAATCAGAAGCAAAGATACCTCCTGAAGACACTTGAGGAGATGAAACTGCACCATTCACCAAATCTTAACTGCACTGGCAATTTTTCCACGTCAAACTCCATCCTTTCCTACCACACTTCTGTCTCCACTTAATTACAACACTGTCAAAGCCATAGCATTGCTTCGAAGGAGAGCCAGAAAGCATTACATCCAAGCTCCTGCTGATTTTCCAACATTTACTTCTAAAAGAACACTTAGTAAAATTAATGCAGCCCTATTAATTTAAAAATAAAAGCTGCCCCCTCCCATATTTCTTTCACTTGACTGAGAATTGCTAGCAGAGTGGATATAGGTTGCATTATCCAAATAACCAAACATCATTTTACTCTAATGATATCACCAGAGGCAAACACACCCATACTCAGCTCCAAACTGCACTGGGATCTTATGCAGCATCAGCCACAGATGATGATAACCACAGCAGGACTAAATTCTGAATAAAATAGCTCATCCACTATTTACCCAAAATGAAGACAGAACTGAATTTTCTACTAATCACTATAAAGACAATGGTTTAGAGCAGAAACAAATAAAAGGAAAAATTTTTTAAGTGTGCATTTTTCTAGCATCCGTGTGCCTCTGTGTGTGTGTGTGTGTGTGTGTGTGTGTGTGTGTGTGTGTGTGTATTAATTACTGGATGTTGAAACAGAACACCTCCTAGAAGCATTCATGTGCATCAGTCTATCAAACCATTTACTCAAATTAAATGTGTAATCCTTCAAATGCCTCCTTTCAAATTAATGAGTTTAAGTAGCTTGAGTTCACCTGAAAAGATCCTATAGGCACCTGACCTCCTGAATTCTTTCCATTAGCTGCCCTGAAGCCTGCTTGCAAGGATATGACTGTTCCTATACATTGCTTTAAAATGCAAGATTAGCATAATCCTATCCTCTCTTTGGGGATCAAGGGCAGTGCTACAAATGGCAACAACAAAAAACAAACCCCAACATTCTTCAAATGAAAACAAAACAAAAAACCCCACAGATTCTTTACCAAAAGACACACACCAACAGTGAGCATGCTAAACCTTTCCAGTGAGCCTATGAAGAAAAACACTACCACTAGGTCTTGGTTTTATTTTATTATTATTTACTATAAAAAAAATTACAAGTCTTTAAACTGATGGGTAATCAGTGTTCTTCACAAGGAGCACAAAGAATGAGTCACAGCATTCCGCTCAAAAAAGTTGAAAAGTGCTTATGTAAATATCATAATTAGCCATCACTAGAGATGAATAATTTCTCACTAACTGCACTTTTATTTTTAAATAAACCTTTTGTCTCTGAGTGTGAGTTCCCATTTGGCTCTGAGAAAGCACCTGAACGCCCACATTTTAGGCATGCTTACTTTTAACCTGAAGCCCAAGCTGATGCTACACTTAGAATTCATTCCAGAGGGTGCTCAACCTTGGACACTTAGCCGCCCAAATACCACCAGACTAGCGTTTTTAGCCTTAATTTGTTATCAAATATTGCAAAATTAACACATGCTTTCTTGAGTCCCTTAAATGCAACCAACTAGAGGGTTTTTTTTTTTTAAATGAATTCTGTCATGTATCCTTATAGATGTCCGCTTTTTCCTAAACCCCTGGTAACCTCTGCCCTTGCTCCTGCTGGGCTCGCCCATCTGGCAGAAAGGCAGCAGACTTACCTAATGTAGTCATTTCTGCAGAGGATCATGCCGCTCTTGGTGTAACAGGACGTGCCTATGTCGCCCAGCTGCGCCTGGCAGCAGGAGCACTTGAGGCAGCGGCTGTGCCAGTAGCTGTCCATGGCATAGAGCAGAAAGCGGTCCGCAATCTTGCCCCCGCAGCCTGCGCAGCGCTTCCAAGAGAGGGAGCCGGCCGTCACAGGGGGCGGCTGCGAGCTGCTGCCCGGATTCACCATGGTCTAGGGAGAGAGAAAGACAAAACGGGCGAAGCAAAAGTTAGAAGTCGATCTCTGAGAGTCTGAAGCCACAGCGCTCCCCTCCTCCCTCCCCAAGAGTGGCTGCAAGAGAAGCAGCAGCAGCAGCAGAGCCAGGGCGGGAAGGAGGCCGATCGGAGAGAAGGGAAGGAGGGAGGCTCGCCGGCAGCAGCCGCCTGTTTACTTTTCTCAAGCTTTGTTCTGGGGCCACGAGCTGCTCTCAACTTTCCAAAGCGCTCGCCGCCTCTGACAATTTCAGCTCGGGGACTGTCAAAACTCCGAGAGCTAAGGCTCGGTGGCGCGCTCCACCCCTCGCGGCGCCTCCTCCTCCACTCCCCCCCTCCCCGACCAGCGCCCGCCTCCGCCCGCTCCTCCCGCCGCCGCCCGCCTCCAGCAAATGAGGGTCAAACCCACCCACCGCCGCGCCCGGCCCCTCCCCGGCCCCCGCCGAGCCCCGCGAGCCAGCCGCTGGCCGCTGGAGGTGGCCGCCCCGCCGCAGCCACGTTCCCTCCCGAGCTCTGCCTGGGGAAGTGAGGCTGCAGTTCATAAGTTGCAAATAGTTTGGGGTTTTCTGCAAGACGTGGAGTTGGGGGGGGGCGGCGGGAGGGGAGGCCGAGGGGGAGATGGAGTTGGTGGGAGGGGAGGCAAGGTGGCGAGAGGGGAGGGGGTGTCGGGTGTAAAGTTGCGAAACTGGTTTTTCGTATTTTAAACAGCACCTTTCACATGCCATTGTGGTGACCGCCATCTCCCATTATTGTTCCAAATCTCATTTCATTTTGAAGATCAATGAGTGTTTTAGGACACAGGCAAGGATAATAGATCATTGAACTTTAGGATGCCTGTTAACTTCCTATACAAACACTCTCCACTTTGGTCTCGCTAATCTGCCCTTGATCAGCAATTTAAATGCTAGAGCTTTGTTCCTCCAAAAGGGGGGGGGGTAAGATAACGTGCGAGGAGGCACTATTGAGGGACACACAAGTTAAATTCAAGCCAGTCTTGCTGTCACCCAAAACTGCTTTTAAACACCCCCACCATACGCACACACTTTCTAATGAATGCCACAAGAGAAACAACTGAGGTATAATATAGTAATCAATTTATAAAGCTTAGCTTAAACCGATTAATTTGTTGCCTCCAATCCGGAGTCCAATAAAGTCCTGGTGTTTCTCAAGTCACTTATTCTATAAAAAGATCAAGTTATTTACTGCCAGTTAGGCAGCCTGTTTTGTCTTTGTCCTCTGTAAGAGAGTGTGGGCTCCCCCAGGACAAGACATTCAGCTGATACCTTAGAAGCGAGAGGGCGAACTTTGTCTGTCCCCAGCCCAACTTAACTGCAGCAAAGAACAGGAGAGAGGGAAGAAGGACTCCGGTTCCTTAAATAGGCCGATTTTAAACACATTTCCTCCGAAAGAGTCCCGGAACGTGTGTCCAGTGACCGCACAATAAACCAGAATAAGAACTGCACCAATTAAGCTGTAACAAAACCCTGAGACTCTGGAAACAGGACCGCTCTAAAACCCATTAGCATTGCATTTATCCGAATGCATCATACCTTTATGTAAATTGATTTATCTGATGCATTTACTCGAGGAATTGCTTTTTGTTACAATTTCAGCCCTAACCCAAATGAATCTGCATTTCCTGCCCAAGGTCTTTAAACTGCCCCCCCCAACGTTTTAATCGCTCCGAATTCCTTTTTAAAAGGGGAGGGGGAGGGAGGAGATTCCAAGCTGCTCCCCGCCCCCATCTTTAGTGAGAGGTAAATATATATGTATTTTTTTTTTTTGAAAAGGAAACATTACACTGAGAAAAGCATCCAGTAACCCCATTAGCCAAAGCTCTTAAGGACAAGCAATACCTTAATGCTGATTAAATCTAAAAGAGATGAATCAAGAGGACTGACCAGAAACTGACTCCCCTGATAACTAAGGACGGGCCCTCATCAAGTTTCATTTAGAGTTGGAAAAAAAAAAAAAAAAGAAAGAAAGAAAGAAAGCTTTTAAGTTAAATAGGCTTATACTCTAGTAATTACATAGCCAAGCAATTTAGGTCCTGGGATAGTCAGTGAAATAGAAAGCAGAGCTGGCAGCTAGAGGCAAAATCTGCCCCCTTTAACAACGTCTCTGGTGTTTTTTAATGGAGACCAAGGGAGGGAGAAACGAAGCGCTGGCCATTTGTAGTACAAAAATGGATGCTTAATTCATGTCTTGATTTTAATTAGGTGATTCACCGGATTTCTCCTGGATTGGAACAAAAGACTAATAAGCCAAGAGGAATTCTTTTAAAAAGAACCGGCAATGCCGGATCCTGGTCACTTAGAGCTTTTCGGTCCCTGTTTCAAATAGTGTTGGGGGGGGGTGTCCATGACTATCGCCCCCACCCACGCACACACCACTTCTCATCTAAGCAGCCCCTGTCTTTCCTTTAGGAGCTGGAACTGCCCCTAGCCTTCTCCAGGGTCCGCACCAGCCCAGTCTCCAAGAAGAACCCTTTTGTAAGCAAGGAACCGCTACAAAGCTGGCGGCCCGGGGCTGCCCTCGGTGCTAGCTCGCAGGCCGGCCTCGGGTAGTTTCAGACTCACGCATTATCTAAGGCGACGTATTGTTTACTTGCAATTTGGGACGGTCAAGGAAAGGAAGCCAAAGAAAACAGCCCCGGCCCCGATCGTCTCCCCCTCTCGCCCCCTCCCAGCCCGCGGTGCCACTAGGCACCCCCTTACCTGCTTCTCCCCTATATTGCAATACTGCGAGAGGCGGCGGTGGTGGCGGCGGCGGCGAAATGCGAGCGGAGCCGCTCGGCTTCCAGGGCAGGGGCGCCGGGGCCGGCGGAGCAGGAGGGAGGGAGGGAGTTCTCGCAGAAGCAGGAAAGGGGAGGAGGGGGCTAAGAGCTGATTTTTTTTTTTTTTTTTTTTTTAATCGCGTGGCTCTGGGGCGAGTAGACGGAGCCCTACGTTAAGTGGCAGGCGGCGGGGCGCACAAGTGTCAAGTCTCAGCCCGAGGGTCCCGGTCGTCAGCCCCCGGCAGCGCACGAGCAGCTGCAGGCGCCCTCGGCCCGGCCCGTGCGGCGTAGCGGCAGCCACTGCTGCAATCGCGGCTGCAAGTTTGGCAATGTGGCTTCACTTTGTACGCGCCCCCGCCCCCGCCGCGCCCGCGCTCCTCCTCCTCCGCCGCCGCCGCCGCCTTCCTCCCGCCCGCCCGCTCGCTCAGGGCCGCCGGCGGCTCGGCCGAGCTCCCCCCCCACCTCCCACGACCTGCGGCCCGGGAGCGGTGGTGCAAGCTCGGCCCCGCGGCCCGCGCGACGGCGCACGGAGTGGAGAGCTGCGGGCCGGCCGGGAGCGCTGGACCGATCGGCTGCCCCGCTGCTGCTGCCCGGCTCGGAGGCGGCGGCGCGGGCCTCTAACCGGCTCGCTCGCTCCTTCGGCGGCGCTTACACATGTGTTACTGACAGAGCAGAATCCCAACTACTCCCCGGCTCTGCCGCCGACGTCAGCGACCCTCAGCCACTGGGCGGCCGGATTGTTCAGGCGGAATAATAAAACCTGCCAATCCGGGGAAGGACAAAGGGTGACTGAAACGAGACTCGGGGGGCGGGGAGCGAGGCGGGCGGCTGAGCGGGCCCGGCCCGGGAAGGCGGGGGGCCGGGGTCGGGGGATGAGAAGGGACCCCGGTGGCGCGGGGGACGTGGCCAGCGCGCGCGTGCCCAGGCTGGGGACCACACCTGCCTGCCCGGCGCGTGGGGACGCGTGGAGCAGCCCCCGGAGGGCCTCGGTGATCGCGTCCTCTGGCCCAGCGAGCAGACCCCTCGGGAAACTTACTTTTCCAGGAATGGGTCTCTAACTGTTAGGGTAGAGGATTCTTTCTGCCGGAGGGAGGTGGACTTGACGCTGGCGCTAGAGTCGGTGTTTTGTTTAATTCACAGAATTGCAGATTTCGAAACCTTGGGCAAAGTGGGAAGTAGTTAGTTCCTACCTTAAGTATAGCCTGCTTAACCTCATCTTGCTCCCATTAACCCCAGTGTAAACCGGTGACGCTGGCGATGCATAGATGCTTGTCAGTTACTGGTGAGCACAGATCATTTCCCTGGTTTTCAGAGATGAAGAAAACTTTATAGAAAAGCTTTGCTCACCATTTTCCCTCAGTATGGAGGAGGATGATATGCTAGCTCTTTCGTAGCCCTCGAAAGCAATGCAAGAATTTGCAGACCTGCTAGCTCACAACTCTAAGAAAGGGAGACTCTCTAGTCATTTCTTGTAACAGATCGAGATATGAGGGAATGCTACCTTCAGAGCTCAGCGTCGATCCTTGACTATCTAGTTATTCGACTTGACTCTGCCAAATAGGTTTAATAAATCTCCTAGGTTAATATTAGGACTGATTATTAATAGTAAGTTCCAGAGAGATTTTTCTGTTGGAAATTAGCATGGAAGCACAAAGCCCTTCTGCTAAGTATCACTAACTACAACCAGCCTTGTGGGGCAAGCGTTCATACTGTAACACACATAGGCCTGCTAGACTGAGGAAAAGAAGTTAAAAGAAAAACAGTCGAAAACATTTGAGTGTCTATGTTCAGAATTTTTGGTCCTTTGAGCCGCCAAAATTAGAGCGAAAAAATAAATACTCCCCATGAAACCAGGCAGAGGATGATTTTAATGTCAGTTAAAATACCCATTTTTATAGTCTAGTTCCTTGAATTTCTGACATGTTGCATTACTTTTATGGATTTGTATTTAACACTGCATTCTTATGATCACTCTACCTTGTGCACATATTAAAAGCATTTTTATCAAAACATCGATGTGATAATAATAATTGGAATGTCCTATGCAGAAATCAGCTGCAAATGGACAAGATAAAAGCAGGCCAATTTAGGAAAATTAAAAAAAAAAATTCAAAGGAGGAACACTGTGAAGAAATAATACATTGTAATTCCTAGGTTCATTTTTGACTTGTTAATCACTTAAATCAGCCAAAACTAGGTAAGCACAAGGATTTTTATTTTTAAGACTAGTCCCAAAGTAGTTATTTCTACCTTTACTTCTGAGTTCTAAGATTTGGGACCTGAACCACCTTGCCCAACTGTTACAAGATCTCAGTGGCTGCTATTGTGTTAAAATATGTCAGTAGAGAAAATTTCCATCTCTTTGCAATCACTTTCTTATCTAAAAAGAAAAAAATGAAGACATTAAACCATATGGTTTTTATTTTTCCTTTTTAGTTGATTTTTTAAAGCCAGAATACAAAACATAGCATCATAATGAGTGATATTTCATCAAGTATGAACACTAAAATAAAATTTTAATTTTAAAATGAAATGTTATAAATTTAAACAGGAGTGTGCTTAGCTATCACAGAATGAGTCTCTACGGATCCAGGTGGTTTTTGTGAAAGGCAGGAAAGAGAGACTGAAGGAACTTTAAACATGTGTCCCCAGGCTATACAGGGGCCTACACTTTCAGAGGTGGTTTTACTGTGTTGATTCTAATTGTGTGTGAAGTCTGCATACATATTCCAGTAAAGTGAAGTGGGTGGGAATATATTACAAGAAAGCTTTATTTACTTATTGTGGTTATGGAAATGCAAAGGTGGTAGAGGCTACCACCTTCTCTGAAAGGTAGGAAGTGAATCCATTCACTGTACTCAAAATCCAGGTGTACTTTAACCACAGCGCCACCTCTGGGTAGTCTTTATTTCTGCATTCTTAGTCTAAGCGGTTCTTTCTCATGCAGGTAGCAAGGTCTGTCTGAGGTCTCAAAAGTGCCTGATTAAGAGAGGAACCCCGCATCATTCTTTGATTCCTGCTGATCCTAAACACACACAAAACGGTGGACACATATAAGCTCTTGAAGAACACTGATGCTCTGTTTAATAGAGTTTTTCTAACAATTATTAAAAATAGCACCAAGAAGTAATTCTGTTGTAAAGTAAAATGAACTAACTCAGGATAATGTTGCAGTGTGTCTGTTGGTTTGGGAAGACTCTGCCGATATCACACATTCATTATTCATCCAGTAACCTGAAATCAGATATAAAAGTATGATGCTTTATAAAAAAGAAAAAGAAAGAAAAAACCCACCAAACTCTTCCAAGTTTTTATTAACAGTAGGAACCATGTGGACCCTAAATCAAGCCTTCATTTTTCCTACTTTCCCTGAAACTATGTGTCTGCACCTTCTATCTCACTTGAGTTCTCACTCATGGACTTTGCGCTCTCAGTGACAGTTCTTCCAAGAATCCACAGACAGCTGAAGCTCTGTCTTCCCAATATGGCAATGTTCAAGACAAGCGCCCATTTTCAAGGGGCCTGGGGGAGACGGTGCCCTTTGAAAGCCCATGGAAAGCTTCGTTTTTGAAGAAAGGCTTTTTAGGAAAGACATTACAAGAGTGACTGCCCATCTTTCCTCTGGAATCTTAGAACTCCACAGGTCCTAATGTGGAAGGCATGATCAACGAACTAATTAAAAACTAAGATCAAAGACTAGTGGGTAGGATACGCTTTTCTACTGGATGGGTGTGGGGAATACAGAACAGTAACTAGGGCCTAGGGAAGCCTGAAGCTTTTAAGAATAGGAATTAAAACTGAGTATGGTATGCTGGTTATCTGTGCCTATTGTCTTGAGAGGCTAAGGTAAGAGCTGCTTGAGCTGTCAAATTTGGAGCATCGAGACCCTCAAAAGAAGGAAGAAGGGGAAGAAGGAAGAAGAAAAGAGGAAGGCAGGAGGATGTAACTGGGATAATAGAGTGCTAGGGCAGCTTGTAGCTTCATTGGATCCGGAAGAGCGCATGAACCAGGTGCAACCCCTACTCAGAAGGTATTGATGGAAGGATCGGAAATTCACAGATATCCTCAGCCTCATAGAAAAGTCCAAGACCTGAGCCATAGGAGATCTTGTCTCAAAAACCATACAAGGCTTGAAAAAAGAGAGAAAAGAAAAAGGAAACAAGAAAGAAGGGGTTCCTTGATAGAGGAATAAACAATTGCCTTATTAGGACGTTAAAAAAAACCCCTCAATGATTATACATGGTAAATACCCCACCAAATTATTTACACTAATTAGTTTTAGATAGAAAGTTTTAGCCCAACTCCTATTTTATAAGGGAATTAAAACCATAAGGAAGAAATTGATTTTATTGAAATAGAACAACATGGCTGAAGCAAACAAGAAAGTATCCGTTTCGTTGATATAGCATCAAGACTGCTGGGATTGGAAATGTAATTGAAGGTGTAGATTGTGCTTTTAATTTTTCTGTTTTATTAGGGCTGTGGAACCAATGGCAATGACAGGAACCATGAAACAGATGATGTGAGTATTTCCCCTGACAAGCAAGGCAACTTTAATATGATTGTAAAAGATGACTCCTTTTCTTCCTGTGGGATCAAAAGAAAGAAAGACTTTAACTACACCCCAAGTCTACTTGAGAACTACTGGTACATCTTTATTTAGGAATATATCTCCTGGTGATGATTTCTTGGGAGAAATGTGGCTTCCCCAGACTATATATCTAAGACTGAAGTCTGTCAATACTCCAAGCACAAGTGATTTCTGCAAAGCAATTGACAGACTGTTTGTGAGAGTCTTGGTGTGTTCCTTCAGACCTTCCAGAACAGTAGTTTTCAACCTTCCTAGTGATGTGACCCTTTGACACAGTTCCTCCTGCTTCGGGGACCCCCAACTATAAAGTTATTTTTGTTGCTACTTCATACCTGGAATCTTGCTGCTGTTATGAATCATAATGTAAATATCTGTGTTTCCCAATGGTCTTAGATGACCCTATGAAAGGGTCAAAGGACCCCAAAGGGATCCAGACCCATAGGTTGAGAACTGCTTTTCTAGATGGTCTAATGGGTCAGATGATACCTATTGAAACTGAAGTAAAACTTTTCTTGGATAAATTTAATTTAATAATAGATACAAAATAATATAAATGTGTATGTATGTGAGATCGTCACTACTGAGTATATTAAAATTATATATTTGGTCAAAAACAGTGATCTTATTTAAAATCAATTACTGCCCCTCTCTGAGACAAAAGAAATGAATTCTTAGTGACAGAGAAATATATACATAATTCAACATAATTCATTTTCCTTTTTGTTATTTCTGATTTTGGTAAAAGAAAGGATAATAATCCAGAAATCTTAAGCTGTCTAAACCACAGCTGCTGTAGTGTCATTTTTAATTGTAGTATTGATATAATTAAGCTTTTAATCTCTGTAGTTCTCTAATAAAATGTGCTATTTTAAATATAATACTAGTTTCTATTTCCTCACAAAGAAATTGATGAAAATATGAGAATATTTATTCACTGTAATGAATGACTCTATTGGAATTAGGGGAGTACAATCCATAGCTGTCTGTGGACTTGAAAAACACACATTTCTACTCTATATAGCACTATAAATTTTTTCGAATAAAAAGAACAACCAGATATGGATTTTTTAAAATAATAAAATTGGATAACTCAATTGACTAAAATGTGTTCCCTCCACACAGAGGTACACATTATAATGTCATCATTTATATTTCTCAACATAAATCAAATTTCATAATAAAATTGTTTTTGATGAATCACCACTTCTTTTCTAGCTTCAAAACATTCTGACAGAGAAAGCAAATTTGTTGATCTCTCTGTATGATAAGAAATCACTGAAAATATATTTAAGACTTTTAGTCTATGGTGATTTTTTTTTAAAGAAATTTCCTTTAAAATGAAATATTCAAGTGAAGCCATTCTCGAATTTGGGGGAAGAACCAAGGAATAAAATTGACTTTATGTTCAGCATTTTTACGGAGCCATCTGCCGTGTTCTCTGACAATAAAGGCCAAGACGAGTCATTACAGAACAATACCATGGAAACAATGTGCTTAAAAACTGAAACCTTAAACAACACTACCTTTAAGATATGTTTGTTCTAATCATAGGGTTTAAATACCCCAACATTGTACCCAGATGTCTCATCCTTATTCTCACTGCTTTTCTCCTCTGAGATAACAGTTTACACTACAGTAGAATTCCTCCTTACCGCTGGTGTCCGGTAGTAAATCCTATACATTATTAGAATATCTGTCTGTTATCAGTCCAGTCAGGGTGTGAATTATTGACTATAACTCATTGCTGGGAAGACTGCACATGACACCCCAGTGAAGTTTTGATAATTTCTAGAAGTCATGATAATTTATGGACGGGGGTTTTGATGGATTTCCCTCCGCCTATTTTGTGCCTATCAGTAAATAGGACACATATTGATGGCCTACTTGAAGTACATTAGCAATATGGGGGAATTCACAACTTAAGCATTTCATTTTCCCCCCAGAGAGATTCTATTAACACAGTAACTCAGTGTCTGTGAATTTTCTCCTGTTTGCTTTACTCGTGAAAACTGGGAATCAGAGATCTCTACTACTGAATGTGTAAAATCACTGGTCATGTAACTATTTAGATATATTCCTCATTTACAGTCATTCTAGCCTCTGTTTCTGGAGAATCTAGAGGCAGGGAAGCAAAACACATACTGTAAGATTTTTATATCTCTTCAAGGATCAGGATCCAGCCCATAGGATAAGAGACCTTTTGAATCCAATGAATACTTGCTAAGTTAGTTATTATTTAAAAAAATCTTATAATATATGGATATAAAATTCACAGATACCATTCAATATAATATAACTGTCACTTTTAAGTTTGTCAGGATATTGGATAATACTTGCCCATAACAACAATTCTATTTTACTTTGTGTTTGTTTTCATTTTGTCTCATTTTTGCTACATTCTCCAAATCTAATTATTTCCCAGAGTAAACTCTACTAGACAAATGTTTCTCTTATTCCTTTACTGAGTTTTCATCATTGTGATTTCATTATTGTCTGATTTACTACAACAATTGCCTCCTAGAAAAATAACAGTATCTCCAACTCTTAATATATACTCTGAAATAAAGCAAACAGTATAAATAATAATTTCAATTTAATGGTTATTTTCCTAGATGACATTTAAAACACATGTCTACATATCTGGAAATTTCAACCTACGCCCAAATAATATTTTGAAATCTGAAATAAAAATAATGGTGTCACTTTTGTGAGTGCAGTCAGGATCAGAGGCGGGTTATTTGACTGAGTGCTTGGCTGAGAGAAAATAATGCTTTCTTCATTTTGTCTTAATTTAGTAGCTCCTAGCAGTCATCTAAACAATCTTAAAATTAAAAGATAATGTTAATGGGAGAGACTGTTGTCACAGGATAATGGTTCCCTGCTGCTGGATTAATGCAACCACAACACTGCTGGTACACTCACTGAAAATAAAGGGGAAGACAAAACCCCAGAGACTTATTCTCAAAGCAGGTGTCATGGATCCTATGACACTGTTGTATTACAATTACATTGCTTTGTTTTTGCCAAATCACAATGGAGAATGATCATTTTTCCCCCTGAAGGTTTCAAAGTAGCAATGGCATTGACTCAGATCTCCATGACCAAAGTGCATTCTTTTAAACTAGAGGAAATTTCCCATATGATTCCCCCAATCAGGAAGAGGCTTCTATTTAAAACAGAATTTATGTATCTGCATCTCTTATGCATGGGTATGTGGTGATATATTGTGTAGGCTCTAAAGAAATAGTTTGCCTGAACATCAGAGGACAGAGCCAGTTGCAAAACTAGCCATAGAAGTCAGGGTTTGGTGACACAAACCTTCAATTCTAGCACTCAGGAGGCAGAGGCAGAGACCCAGATCCATCTAGATCTCTCTGACTTCAAGGCCAAACAGCCAGGCAGTAGTGGCACTCACCTTAAGCCCAGCACTTAGGATCCCATGCCTCTGCTTTCAGTACTTGGGAAACATACAGGATTTTAATCCCAGCAGAGTTCACTCCTCCCATTTTGGCCTGTGCTTTCCTTCAATTTACCTATTCAGTCTGAGGATTTCTAGAGATAAGACCTACTCTTTCTGATCTGAAGAGTAGGATAGGTGAGAAGTGGCTGTGGCTTGTTCCTCTGTCTCTCTGATCTTTTAGCATTTACGTCAATATCTAGCTCCAAGTTTTTATTGTAAGACTAAGTAGAATTTGTGCAACATAGATACCTCAAGAAATCTGTAGAGTGCCCCTTGGGTCCCCCATGGAACTAGAGTTGCAGGTGGTATGAGAAGCATGATGTGGGTGCTGGGAATTGAACTTGGGTCCTCTGGAAGAGCAACAAGTACTTGTAACCACAGAGCCATTTCTCCAGCCCCCAAAAGAAGGCTTCTTAAAAGTGTACCACTTATACATTTGAAATGTGCAAATATACCCTCAAAATGTAGGGGTAGGGGGGATAACAACAAAAACAGGTACCATTATCTACTTTATACTGGTATTGACTATTCTAGAAATAATGATAAGCCTCACATTGGCATCTGTACATTTCTTTCTAGTACACTCGGAGATGATGCAGCAAAAAGTTCTGTTCATAGATGTTTGTTACCATAACCAGATGTCCTGTTTGGTCCAATAGCATCCAGATAAGAGTTCCAAGGGTCTAACAAGAATGTCATGGAAGTCAGAATTCTTAGCAGCACCCTCCTACCTCCCGATTCTTACTCCTTATATGGCTGCCCCACATAATCTGTAGTGTCTGTAGGTCAGAAATGGAAGAAGCCAAAGCTATAGAAGATGTGTCCTGCTGTCGTGGAAAGAAATTGTCATCGTGAGTATCTGTTTGAAGAGAACACATGGGAAGGTACCTGAGAAAAGCCTTCTGGGACTGAGGGGCTGCCACCAGCAACCCACCAGGAAATGGGGACCTCAGTCCTGTTGCTCTTAGGATATTCTAACAACTAGAGACCTTGAACGGTAGATGAGGCAGCAGACTCAAATGACATGGTGATTTCAGCCTAGTGGGAACCTGAGCAGAGAACTTGGCTCTGCCTTTGCCAGACTTCTGACCCACATAGACCCCAAGATAATAGCTAGGGTTTGTTTTAAGCCACCAATGTTATGTAATTTTTTATCAGATGACTAATGCAAACTCTGTGAGAAGAAGCCTGGGAAGGTATTTTGCTCATCCTCCCCTCTAGTTGAATCAACACCATTCTTTCCTTATTATCCAGTCCCCTTCCTGATCAGAGCCTGAAGCAAAAAGCTGCAGTTTCCTAACTGTGATCACAGTGTATATCAGTTAGGATTGGGATTATAACAGATAATACCAACAAATAACTCACACATGGGGGGCAGTACATAAAAAGGTAGTCAATCTTGGGATTCAGACAAGGCCTAAGGACTAGTCTGGAAAACAGCACAAAGTTTCAGAGTTAAAAGGTAAAATTTTCAATAGTGATCTCTCAGCAAGAATAGTTGGTTTGAATGATATGGCCTTGGGCCACCCATTCTAATCACAGAGTCTCTGAAGAAGCCCTCCTTTGGGCAATCTCAAGTCAGGAAACTGCTTTCTGGAGATAGGGAAGCAACAGGGCTCTTAGGGTCTCCAAAGAGAGGATAAGACCATACAGTGAGCAAGAGGTAATAATACCCTAGATGGAATTAGAACCTAAGCAATTTAAAGAGTGACAAATGTCAGCCAAATTGCATGTAGCCAGAGGATGCATACTAGAATCATGGCCAGAAGAGAGCCTATCAATTGTATTCAAAGTGTGTCATCAAAAGAAAGAACTGTCAGGTTATAGGAGACCTCAGGATAAATCTGAGGAACTGACTGCCACAGTATGGGGAGAGGGGAAGGCAGGGTCATCTGGGCAAGTTATGGAGCTAAGGTCTCAGCTGGCTTTCTATATTTCCCATACTTGACCTGTGGGGAGCATTCAGAAGAAAATGACTTCCTACCGTGTTTGAGCATGGATTTCTTACTTTTTGCCCTACCATCAGCAACATGGTTCTCTGCTCTTAGGATTGTAAGGGTTCCTCACTGTGGGGCTGTTATACATGTCAAACCTGTTTTAAGCAAATGTTCAGGATATTGGGAAAGCTAGCTGTGCAGATGTAGGCAATGAAGGACCTACATCACTTGCTTATATGAACGGAATCATGGTTTTCCTTGTGTACATATTTGTGTAAATAAAGTTTTAAACTATTCTTTTTCCATTCTATCTACTCAAGAGATTTATCTAGGACCTGCTATACGTAAATAGTGTTCAAAGTTCTGGAGACACACCAGCAAAGTGACGCTTACAAATCATTCTACCTTAGATGGTAGACCATGCTGTGGGTGAAAATGATGCAGGGTGAGAATGATAGGGAGAAACTGGATCAAGGTAGAGTGTTGGTGAGAATGGAGATAGATTTGTACATAGATGAGACAGCAGAGTACGTGACGGTAACATGAGTTCAGAGACCTATAGGAAATCCAGAAGCCATAAGTCTAAGGGAGAGTTCTAGAAACATGAGCAGTGAAGAACAATGAGAAGATGTACTCAACTCCTGTTGGAGACTGAAAGGAGGCCAGAAGGCCTAGAGTATAGAAGACAAAGCTAGAGGTTAGACATGGTAAATTAGAACTTGGGCCGTTACCTGGATGCTACTGGAAGATGTTGAACAAAGAGATAAGATCCCACTGTTTGAAAAGCCTCACTCTGGCTGCTGTGTGGAAGCTCACAGCTAGAGTGGCAAGCAAGCGGGAAACCAGTATGCACAGAGTTCAGACCAGCGAAGCAAGGTGTGTGCAGGCTGTGCATCAGGCTGTTGATAATCTGCATCAGGAAGAACCATAGTGCTTATTATAAGTTTAGACTTAGTTCCTGTGCCTTTGACAATTCCTTTCTGTTGTCACGTTGTATTGCAGCTATAAATTCCCTTCTGAGATGATAGGTCTTTTGCACTCTATCTGTTCAACATACACAGAAAATGTCCCTTCTCATAGGCTAAGTATGACAGGAACAGCCACAATACTACCTTCTCACTTGAATCCATTTTGATTTAAAAAAATAAGTCAGTAATGAACCTTTATGTGTGTGCCAGACACTGGCCAGACTTCCTCTACAGAGTGACTCTTTGTCCAACCCAAATCAGAAGCATTACTTCCATTTTTAAACAGAGGTCACCCCAATCCAGAAGTGAAGTTTTTTGTTTAAGACCAGTGTCAAAACTGAGATTTAGAACTTGGAGATCTTCATCTAGGTCTGGCAGTGCAAGCCTTTGAATTTCCAGTTATGCAAGGGTCTGAGGTAGAAGGCTTTCAAATCAAATTCCAGGCATGTCAAGCAGAGCACAAGTTCAGGGCCAGCTTTGACAGCTTAGCAAGACCCTGCTTAAAAACCAAATATACACCAAAGGGACAGCTCCTTGGTAGAGTGTACTCTCCCAGCAAGTATGAGGTCTAAGTTCCAGTCCTCTGCAAAGCTCTACAGGTTTAGAAAAACTTTCATGACCTACCAATTAACAGGTGGGTGCACTTTGTTATAGAATTTTGTGAATCTTTAACTTCTAATCCCGTGTTTCTATTTGGAGATTTTTGCTATCTGTTAGGAATTTGGGGGTTCCTAGAGACACTTTTGGCTATCACAACTAACAGAATGGAGGTTGCCACTAGCATTAACAAGAAAAGCCCAGAGATTCTGTCAAAACACCCCTCAAGGCATGGAAAAGGAGGCTAGGACGATGGCTTTGAGGTTAAGAACACTCACTGTTCTTGCACAGGATCTGGGGTAGGTTCCCAGCACCCATATGGAGGTTCAGAATCATTTTAACTTCAGTTCCAGGTGATCTGGCACCCTCTTCTGGCCTTTATGGCGCCAGCCATATAAACCATATATGTAAATAAATAAATAGATCTGTGGACATATAGGGAATAATTGATGATGAAGAAGAAAATTTATTGTGCCAAGGTGAAGAAGCCCTGTTCTAAACCATTGTTGGACTCTGGGCTGTCAGAGTAAAAGTAACAAGTTGTAGAACTTTTGTTAATCTTTAAATAAATAAATTAGTTCCTTTAGCCAGAAATTTTTTAGTCTTGAAAACTTGGTGGAGGCAAAATTTATATCCATCCCAGAAAAATTCTATCCACTATATTTTATGAGGAAACAAGTGTTCAAAGCATGTGAGTTTTTTAGTCTGAAAAAAAAAATCCAAAACCTGAAAAATAACTAAATGCCCAAATAATTGCCTATAGAAAGTAAGTGACTGACTTTTAAATTATAATAGGATTCGGTTCTTGGGGGCGGAGAGAGAGTCCAGCAATCAGGGGCATGTTCTGCTCTGCCAGAGAACCCAGATTTGCTGCCCAGAACTTTCGCTGGGCAGCTCATAACTCCATCTCTGGTTCCAAGACCTGATGCCCTCTTTGGGCCTCTGCAGTCACCTGTACATATGTGGCATACACTCAGAACATACGTAAAGCCAAAAGTAAATCTTTCCTTAAAATTCAATGAGTGTGTGTGGGTGTGTGTGTGTGTATGTGCACAAAAATTGTAAATGTTGTAGGATGTATTTGATGTTATGTGAATAGACAATTCCAAAGTAAGATTCTTCTGGGTTTCATTGGCGTTTGATAGTAGATCTACAGTCATTTAATCTTCAAGAATAAAATCAAGATACAAGACTTGACTGAAGACAGCTATCAAATCCTTTCCAGATTTGAAAGTCAAATATTTCAGGTGTAGCAAATATAAAGCTCTTTGTGGGAACAGAGGTGGGAATTCTTTGCAAAGGCTACTGCTATAGCATAGAATGAGACAGAGTGGTATAGAAAGTATTAGAGACAAACAGGGCTACTCCTATCCTATTCTGAGCACATTTCGATGCTATTGAGTAGGTTGAGGACAAGACTCAATGGTAAATGTGATGGCCATGGCAGCATGAAAACATGAGTCTGAATCCCAGAACTGACATAAAACTCAAGCATGACAGAATGAATGAATCTCTAGAATCCCAGTGCTCTATGTCAAGATGAGGGGCACAGACAGGAGAATCCCAGAAGCTCATAGGCAAAAGTTATTCCCTGCTCTTTGCATGTATGCCATGGCATGTATGTACCTGCACTCACATACAGGCATAAACAAATATACATATGAAATTTTAAGCCATTGGAAAGCATTGTTTTTTCAAAGGTTAACTCTTTCGGGGGAATTGAATTAAAAAATGTAAAGGCAGAAATCCAGCTTGCCCTTAGATCTGCCTGTCCCTCCTGCTTAGAACCCTGACTGAAGCTGTGGATCTTTTCCCTTGAGATTAAAGACTGCATTTTTAAAACTTCTCTGCAGCCCATGACACTGTGATTAAACTTTGCCAACAAAATAAAATATAAGGGGGAGTGTAGAGCAGTGCATTCCATATTGCCACAGCTTCCTTTCGTATGTCCTGCTGGCTGTCTACAGATGTGCCTTGCAGCCTGGTAGCTAACACTTCATCAGAAGATGACTTTGAGGATAAAAGTCATGTGACAAGGTGAAGGCTGGATGGAGGAGCAGACTGGTAACACATAGGTTCCTAGTGGCACCACATGTTGACAAACATCAGTGAAATAGCTGTTTTCACACTGATGTGAGAGAGAAATCAATTTAGTTTGCTTAAATCTCTGTCAGTTTTTTAATAGAGTTAAAATAATGCTGACTGTCCCTAGTGTTTTAGAGAGAAAGGCTGAAGTGAGAATAAAGGAAAAGATGAGTGCTTGGGCAAAGGTGTGGCCATGGACCAGGTCAACCTCTGGACGTGTCAGGAGGTGTCAGGCTGCTGACAGACTTTGAGAACAATATTCAGAGGCTATGTACCAAATATGAAGGGCTGGAGGGAAATAAAAAGAAAAAAATGAGGGCTGACTTCTAGATTCAATTGCCTTCTCCTGAAACAGGAAAGGCATGATGGATACATTATAGGAATAAGTCAAGATTCTATATGCACCTAAACATAAGGCTGGGATCCCATTACATATCTATGTGGTCAGTTTTCAAAGCCAGTTAGATACAAAAGTCTAGATTCATGGGAGAACTCTTAGTCATAGAAATAAATCTGACAATCTTAAGACAATAGTACAATCATGAAGTAGACTACACAGAGTGAGTGGAAGTGGAGAAGGGGTCAATGAATGAACCTTGGGTTACACCAACTCCTGAGGTCTGTGAGACCACTAGATGAAACACTGAAGACATGAGTAATATCTGCATGTTGTCTCAAAGAAGTTAACATGATTGAAAATGCATCATGGGAAAAAAACTAATAAAAAAAAAGAGATTAAAAAAAAAAGAAAATGCATCATGGGAAGGAAATGTTCATCAGACTCTACCCCTTTGAGGTTTCATGAGTAAAAATTCTGGGGCATATGCTCTGCCCTTAAGCCAATCACAGCTGAACCCCTGGGCTGAGTAAGAGAAATGTTTCCTCTGGAATAAACAGACCTCTGCCCTGAAAAAGAAAATTCAGGAATGGGTGAGGAGAAGTGGGGTCATGGAAGTGGCTGGTAGTTGGGTAATAAACAGTATTTGCCAAGATCCTTTTTACTGTCACATAAAAATTCCAAACCTCATCATAGCTAGAACTGGTCTTGCTTGGGGCACGTGCAGTCAGGGGGTTGGTGCTGCCTTTGCTGTTATAGCTGATCTGGTGATGAACCAAACGTCTGGCATTTGTATGCTATTAATTATGAAATAATCACTCCCATCCTCAAGAAGCTTCACACACCAAAGACTTCTAAAACCAAATAAAGTTGCTGCCAAATGAAGAAAGGCATCAACTGCTTGGATAGGTCTCTGTAGCACGAGAGTCACCTGCTTGTCAACCTTGGAAGAGTAAACAAAGTTTGATCACACGAATAAAAGATCAACTGTTACTACAGAACAAGTTTTATGGGATAATGATGCTGTGGGTTGGGAGTCCGAAAGAATTCTCACATGGTCCTTTAAGTTCTGGGCCTCTCTGTCAGGTTCTTCATTCTATGGTTAAAACAAAGCATAGCCTTTCATTCACCTTCATAAGCAGTCCCTAAAGTTAAACATTTCATCACCATTTGTCTCCAGACCAAGACAAGTTGTGGGAATTAGCTTCTGTCACTTCCTCAGACTCTGATGCCATATATGGAAATTGAGCTTATAAAATGAGTGGGTAGTGATGGGAAGCTCTACCCCATGCTGCTTAGTCACAGCTAGGCCTGGCCTCAGCATCACAAATTAGTGAACTAAACGTGAAATACCTCTACCTCAGATTACCACTTTGTCCCCCTTAATAAAACCAAAAGACATCACAAGCTGTTGAACAAAGTCAATAAAGAATTAACAGTGGAAGACCGGGGGGTCTGAACAAAGCATTTCCCACAGTGTGTGGTACTGAGTAGGCCCACAATAAACAGCAGCTTAAGGAACAGAGAAGTCACTGAAAAGCACACAGGGAGGGGGCTAGTCCTTCTAGTCCAGTCTGAGAAGAAAGAGTCAACGGATATGTTGTATCTGGAAAGGGGAGAACTTTGTCTTGCCATTTGTGTGGCTCAGACACTAAAGACACAAAGATGACGTAAGTCCAGAAGTGAGAAGAGAAACTGAGATCCACTGGCAGGGAAGAGTGGAGGCTGGGGATTGGTAGGGGATCTCCCAGCAAGATGACGATAGAGCCTATATTCATCCCTGGCTGTCCCTTCCCTGCTTCAGCACTTGACCGTCACTCCCAGTTTCAGACACGATCCCTTTCTCCAACCAAAGCCACTGACGATGGTTACCTTGGATTAATTGTGTGACAAGCAGTTTACCACATTTCACTCTTGTGAAATGTTGGCTTGGTCAGGTGTCATAGTGCCAAGGCTGTACAGAAGCCTAGGAGCCTAGGACCCTCACCGGCCTAAAGCTGAGCAGCTGTCCCAGCAACTGGTTTATGAGTGGGCCCGTGAGCCCCATTCTGACCAATGAGCTGCAGAAAGTGGCTAATAGCTGCGTCTCCAAGGAAGATACCCTTGCTTTTTTTTTTTTTTTTTTTTTTTATCAAAACAAACAAAGTAATGGGGAGGGAGTCACTACCTTCTTTTTTTGCCTTTAGATGTAATGTGAGGAAAGATGGCTGGACCTCCTGCCTGCCCCATCTGGTGACCACAAGGAGAGGTAAAGGGATCAGAGAGTTAGTAAGAATCACTCACTTTCAGTCATGTCGGTTGGGCCTGAATTAATCTAAACACAAACTTCCGGTCTCTAATTTCTTACTGTGTGAGGAAATCAATACCCCTTTGTTGTTCTAGCCACAGTCAAAAGCACCTTAATTATTATAAAAGGGGGACTGAGCTTCAGAATTTCCCATGATCCTGAAGAGGCATCTTGGGTTTTCTACCACCACTATCTTCATGGCAGAAGAGGCTGTCCTTAGGATGATGGGTCTGCAATTATGCTCTTCCTGTTGCAAGGCTTCCGGGAGGCATGGTCCCACCACATGCTATCTCTTAACACTCTTGTTTCCAGAATGCCTATTATTTTTAATGTGAGATTTGGCCTCGGCCAACCTTTGTTTATGCCATTAGGATTTAACATGCTTCATGCCTCTATTGGCTTCTCTTGTTTCCCACTACCCATGTTAGAAGGTTGTTAGAGACACTTAAGAAAACCTAGACATTAAGAACTGAAACAGATTCACAATATTGGTTGTGGCCACTAATATCTATTTCCAGCTAGATGGGATTTCAGGGCCTGGTCAGTATAGGATGTATATGTTTGAAATTTACAAACTGTTTTTTCTTTGTTTCATCTGTGAATAGAAGCTGTAATGATATTCCTTCACTGTATATCATTATTAAGAGTCTTTTGCTTATGTTAAGAGGCCTTATGGAAGGACTCAGACAAACACAAAACCACTTATTAGGACAAACAGAGCTTTTCAAAGAATACTATACTCTCATGAATAAACTAGTTTCTGACTGGCTAGAGTTGCAGTTTATAGCTTTTATCAGTAATTAAGGGCCAGCCACGGAGCAAACTCGTTAGTTGACACCAATTACAATTGGTAGAGGAACTAATGAGACCAAGAGAAAAGTTATTTATTTCTAAACTTTTGAAGCATAATTGTTGTGTAAATCGGATAGCTCGCAAATCTTTTCCATACGTTTAGGTTGGTAATTGAGAAATAAAATGGTTACCAAATGTACTCTTTGCCCAGTTTTGTTCTGTAGTTGGTCTCTCTTGGGACTCTTTAAAGTGTAAGGAAAAGGTGATGTCAACGGCAACGTACTCTGGGCAAATGGAGCCAGGATTAATTAATAGAGATGAAAGGAAACACTAGACCTTTCTTAGCCATCGGCTTGCAGTCCCCACAGCAAGATACTCGCTGTTCTGCAGATGACCAAACAGGGCAGCGGATGAGGCCAGAGCCCAGAGACCGCCTCATGTTTAATAACAAAACAAAACAGAAGAATAGAGAATAAGCCTCTCCTCCATCTCGCTTCCAGTGTGGAGTTTTTAAAACAAGGAACTCTCAGGAGCTTTTCCCTTTGAAGTTTAATATGTGAGGCTTTACATCAATATAACATTTTAAATGTGTTAAACAAATTAGTCTCTGGTTACAAAAGTTTCAAGACATTTGCCAGTTGCTGTTTAACTAAATTGAATATGTGGGGTGAGGTTGACCAAGCGGTTGTTCATTTAGAAGAACTCACATTTGGAATGATTAATAAATAAACCAGCCTCCCATCGCCTCAACCTCGGTGTTTATTTGAAGGCAATGTACTTTAAGAAGACATTAATATTCTCAGAATTATTATTAGAATAATTGCTTCCACTCCTCTCAAAAGTCACATTTTTTTCCCTCATTTCCCTTCAGCACAAGCAGCTTTTCACTCCGATAGAAACTCCCCATTATTATTACCCACCCCCTGAAAATGAAGAATAGGAATTATACACTTTTCACTAAGGAATAATTAATTTGTCTCAAGTATTAGAACACAGAATTGTAGAGTGACTTTGAATGGCCGTCTCTGAGGAGTAGCATTGTTTGTTCTGTTCCGTCTTTAATGAGCTTTAGTAAATGGCCAGGAAAAATTACCTCCTTTCTGTAATATGAGAGAGGCGAAGAATGAAGGAAGTTATAGAATTCCCTAAGAGAAAAGGGAACACACACTAGCACACACACACATACACACACACACACACACACACACACACACACTCGCCTCCTTCACAACAGCGCCTCGTCGCTTAGGAGCACATGACTCTCCTTTGGACTTACGTGAGGATGAGAGATCTGGTTACTAAGTGCATTAAAACAGAAGCCTGTCCCTAATTTGTATTGATTATTCTTATCGTGACCACTGTTGAATCTGCTGGGGAAACCGTCCATCTTATGATTCCACAGGGCTGGGTATTTATTACACCTTAAGTTTCTTTCCTTGCAAGACTGTAAGACAATAAGGAGCAGAACTTTAGCTGGGAAGGAGCCGCCGCTCCTGCAAAGGTCACTGGATTCCTTAAAAAGGGCCCCCAGATTATACAAGTCCCACTCTAGAGAAGACTCCTCAGAGCGAATGACTTTTCACAAGGAGCTAAAGGCTTTCTCCCAGGTTCCCACAGGCCCCTGGGCTTCCCCCAGAAGTGGGACTCTTTCTAATCATAAAGCTCCTCAGGTTTAGCAGTGACCTGGAAGGCGGACTGCTCAGAAGATTGAAGAGACCAAGGTAGGGTTAGCTCGTGCTTTTTTTCCACATGTGATAGGTTTCAGGAACCATGAGGCAGAGCCCCTCTCCCCTGCCAGAACAACTCTGGACCAGGCCCAAACAGCAGAAGAAGCTATATGATGGCAAACAGTCAGACTTCCAAAGCACTGTCAGGGCTGAGCCAGCTTCGAAGGCCCGGCTAGGCACAGGCAATGGACATAGCTGGACTACTCCATGGTCTGCTCTGAGAGGAAGTCTGGCAAGGAGTCATGTCAGCTGTGAGGCCAGTCACGCACTGTTCTGTGCCTACATTCCTGCGTTGTGTATATGTCTTCCCTTCCTCATCAATAGGTTCTGTGCTCACGCTTTATAAAAAATAGCAGGACCCAAAGCTGACACTTGATCAAGTCTTAGAAACAGATTCCCACTAAAACTGAAATGGCTGCTAGAAATATACCATGGATTTAGGTTCAACTTCTTAAGTGCTTTGTATCTTTGGGCAATTTTGTTAGCATCCTTGAATGGCAGGAAAGAGTTTTCATTTCTAAAATTCATTTCATTTCATTTCTAATTCAGTTGCTAGTGAACTTTATAGGTTAACATGCTGGCCCTGTGTCACTCAACAAAGGTGTGTTTCCCTCTGTTTATACACAGATACAGGAAGACAATATCAGTAGTTTCCATCTACATAATAACACCTTTGGAAAAGATTTTGTGTAAATATTGTCCAAGAGCTGTGAGGATTTCATGCTCTTATCCTGATCTCACTTGCAACAGGAATCATCTCGGTTTCATATGCGAGGAAGTAAACGCTCAAAGAATACTTACTCAGCAGGTTTGTACCTCTTGGAGACTAGAAGTGTACACCTTCAATCAAATGAAGCAAACTGCCAGCCTTGGGGCTTAATCCCGCCGCCAGATGGGTTTTGTTTAGCTGACAACATCTTAAAATTTTGAATTTTTGGCTAACACTTAAAAACATGGAGATTACCTGTAAATATTTAGATTTACAGATTCTTTTATAAGCAGAAAGGTCTGGAACCTGCCTGTACATATGGATCCACCAGCAACAAGGTCAGAGTCCTAGAGAAAGTCAGTCACCTCATGTAGGAAAGAGAATATTGGCAATGCCTATCTCATAGAGGACTGGAGAATCAGTAACACAGTCACCAAGTTCAGAACAGTCTCTCACCCAGAAGACAGTCTTATTCAACCTTATATGGTGTGTGTGTGTGTGTGTGTGTGTGTGCATGTTATGAGCACATCCTGCAGATCCACATATTTGCTCATGGAGACCAGAAGTCAACCTCAAAAATTCTCTTCAATTGTTCTCTGCCTTATTTGTTTTAGATAACAGCTCTGGCTGAACCCAGAACTCACTGAGTATCTAAAATGGCTGGCTGGGAAGCCGAAGACACTCCATCTCCGTGTCCCTGTTTCTCCAGGTCTAGAATTACAGGTGTATAACAGCACACCTGTTTTAACTTGGGTGTTGGGGACCCAAACTGTGCCCTCACAGTTCTGCAGAAGCAGGGTACCACATGAGCCATTTCTCCATCCCCACATCTTATTTTTGTGCTACTTACCACTGTTTGCCAGCAACGCCAAGGCTGAGAATTCTCCTGAGAGTGACAAACTGTGCTTAGATGTGAAGAAATCCAAGATGGAAGTATTGTTCCAGTCCGACATACAAATCCAAAGCGGTTCTCACACAGGCAGCACAGTGTAACCTGGCATTAATGTCTGGGCTGCTCCAGCTGAGGAGATAAAGAAAAGGTTTATTATGTCTCACGTTTATGATATTTGAATCAAACAGGACAAAACCTAACTTGAGCTGGCATGCTTCATGTCTTTGCTAGAAAGAGAAGAAAGAAAAAAAAACAAGAGAGAAAGGAGGGATGTGAAAAGGGGAGGTTCTTGTTAGCTTGGCCTAAAGAAGAAAGAGAGAGATGCAAGAATAAGAGTGACGAGAAGGATCTAGAAGCTTCTTCTAAGCATCAAGGAAGGCGACTTCTGAGGCCTTCAGAATAATTCAGATGTTCTATCCCCTCTTGTAGCAACTTACATTTTGCTTTGTTTTGTTTTCCAAAAACTTCAAAGTTTCTGTAGGCATCATCCCCAATTAGAATAAATGTCAGTAACATGCTTGAAGAAAATTTGTTTAGAAATGTGTGTACGCTTGAAAATTGCACATTACATATGCCCCATGCATGATTTTCCACTAAATTTTTAACGATGCGAGGAGGTACATGGTTCCAGATAGATGAGTGAATCTGAATGTATATATCTGGCACTTTGCACGTTGACATAAACACAGCTGCTTTTATACATTTGAGAACATTTGTGTTTATTTGAATGTGTGATGGGGAGGTCATCAAAATGAACACACTCGTTGTGTTTATTTGAATCTCACATCGCTCATAAGAATACACGCCGTGTTTGAACATGCAGTCAAACATTAGCCTCTCCAAAAGGCAAATCAAACCCCAGAAGGCAATTCAATGGAAAACCCCATTAATGCTGCATTAATGACAAAATTCCATTTACCAGAGAGCCAGCAAATTTAGTGTTAAAGGTTTTCAATGGCAATTTTATTTCTACTTGAGAAATACACAATTTCTTTTTAATACTTTATCATAGTACATACAATTTGTATTTAGTAATACCAAAAAAAAGAAAGTTTAAGTAGAATCAACCCTTGTTTCTAAAGTAGCAAAAATGTCAAGGGATGACATGGGGCTTTTGTTGTTTTGAGAGAGGGTATCTCTGCATAGCTCTGTCTGTCCTAGAGTTTACGATGTAGACCAGACAGGCCCTGAACTCACAGCGATCTGCCTGCCCCTGCCACCTAAGTGCTGAGATTGAAGATGTATGCCACAGCTCCCAGCAAGGACTGACATGCTATGGCTTCAGTTGCATGAACAACACATTACACTATGTTTGAAGGAGGTTCTGCCAGTGTCTGAGGTCTGGATATCCCATTAACAGGACTTGGCTCTGTGATGTGGCCAAAGGCAATGAGGATGGGGTGGTATGAATGTGCATATCACTTAGCCCTTCACAGAAATGTTCTCGCTCCCTCTCTCTCACATCCATATCAGTAGGAACCGATAGGGCCCTTGAATACAAACATGTAAGAGTACTTGCCTTAACCCCGTAAGCAGAGGTGAAGCCAAGCTGACAACATACACTTTTGCACAGGTAAAAAAGAGCAGCATTAAAAATGAGCCCAGATTCTGCTATGTGTGTGTGAGAAGATCTGCTGCTCTCATGTAAATCAAAGGCCTTCTCTGTTAGATTCATGCAGTAACTGGGAGAGGGGCCCAGGCTGTCAGGGACCAAGGCATCTGCCACTGGAATCCTCAGGGTTCCATTTACAGGGCTTCTTCCCTTTGGTTTTCAGGGTGGGGAGGAGTATGACTAGTAAATAAGTAAACAGGGGTGAGGAAGGGGGGAGGACAGAAGAACAAAATGAGGTTTCTCTAGAAATTAAATAATAGAAGCAAGTGCTCTAAGGACAGAAGAACAAAATGAGGTTTCTCTAGAAATTAAATAATAGAAGCAAGTGCTCTAACAATGAGGAAAAGTGTGTGCTTCTGCCAGCTGAAGAGCATCCACAAGATTACAGCAAGTGATGGTTTAGCTGGAGTCAGAAGTCCATTGTATAGTATTAACTAAAGCCAGCAGGGGCAGGATAGCAGGAGTGGGGGGTCAGGAATGTGTTTCCAGGACTCAGAGTATTAGGATTTGACCACCAGGAAAGACTTAAAAATATGAGAGATATTAAAAATAAAGACAGAAAATGTTCTTTAAAGGCCCATGTTGCTGGGCCTTCAAACAACATGCTTAACAAACTGATTTCCCAGATTCCCAATCAGGACAGCCCCAAAACTTAGCTGATTAAATTAGGAAAGCTCAAAGCAGACTGGAAACCATGTCCCAGCTTTCTTCTTCCTCTTCACTTGGATATTTTTAAAAATCTCTACTAAGATATGCTTTTACCCACCTAAAATATTATCACTGTATTTCAGAGTGTTTCCCTATTCATTTTAACACTTTTAAAACATGTTTCAGAGATGACAAATGCAAAGGAGGAGAGGGAAGCTGCATTTTAAATCAAGCAATTTTCTGAGTTTTGAGTGGAAAATGAGAAAGACTACCACAAACCTCCCCTTTGATGAAGCCCCCAAAATAGAAAGGATCAGACTCCACCACACAGACAAAAGGATATTTTTCCCCCTAACTTGGGAGTGATATCTTGTTACACTAATGGCTCTCGACAGTCATCATAGGACCATTCATTTACAGTCTTTTTGTGGTGAGCTAGACTCTGCCATTTAAAACCTCGCCTTGCCCAATCAGAAAGAGCCTTCTAAACAAGGACATGGACCAAGATAAGAAATACTAGAGCTGATTTAAGTGGCACAGGAAGTTAAATTGCTACTTCCTGCTTAAACAGGTGTCTTGTGGGATCTCGTTTTCACTTTCTAAAATATCATGAGCTTGATGATATATAATATCATGGCTCAGTGGGCGTGACTGCTTGTTTTGTCCAAATCCAAATCTCCAGAACCTATGAAAAATGCTGAGCATGCAGGTGCCTGCCTGTGACTGCAGACAGGGGATAGGGACAGGCAGATCCTGAGAGCTTGCTGGCCACACAGACTAGCCAAAAAAGTGAGTTCAGAGAGATCTTCTCAAGGCAATAAAGTACAGAGGGATGGAGGACGACACCAAGACCCTGCTCTGGCTTTTCCATGTATGTCCAGGGGTACGCAGCACACTCAGTACACAGGCTATATAAAAAACATAACATATGCAACCTCAGTTTTACTTTGGAAAATAATTGTGGGGCTGGAATTAGGCTCAGCTTCCATGTTAACGATGAGACAGCAATTCAGGGGCAGGCAATGAGTCCACTATGGTGTTCTGCTGGAATGTAAAAAAGACAGATTTGACTAAATCCAGATTCTGGGCCTAAGTAAGATGACCAAGACACCTAGTACATTTCATAGATAGTAGAGGGTCAGGATGGATAGTGATGGCATCCATCCATTCCCCTTCTCGGCAGCCACAGTAGCAGAGTTGAACCCACCTTCACCACTTACTACCTGAGTGGCCATTTCTATTTTCTCAGCATCAATTGTGTAAAATGGGGAGATGGTACATCTCTTTTGAGAATTAAAGAAACTAATACAAAAATGAACATTCAAAGCACTTCCTGGTTCCTCCTAAGTATTACGTAACCTGTGGTTCCTGCTTTCATGACAATATAAAAGGTATTCTGTTTGACTTACCTTAAGTAAAAGAAAGTTATTAAAAAGTGAAAATGTGCTTAAGTGACATGTGATGTCCCATTGAAACCTCTTAGGATGAGGCATACCCTCTGTTAAAAAGGAGACTAAATAAATTATCTAAAAGGTATTAAAAACATGTAGCATTACTGGAGGTGGGCTTTTTGAATTAATCAGGGTTGAAACAAGTTTAAATGGAAAAATCTTTCCCACTTAGTAAGTCAGTATAGTTTAATAGGTCTGTCCATGAGACACTCAAATCACCTTAGGTGCGCTGACCTACCCATAGGAGGAACTGATAATCAGTTCCTAATATAGAAACAACACCGTGGATTGTTTCAAAGGCAGAAGTGTGTGTTGACTGTTCTGATAGAGGATCTTATATTTCTGGTGGCAAGGGACAGGGCAGATCACATCATTGGGGTACAATCTTGCTGTCCAGCAGCATGGCAAAGCATGGTAGATATGTGGCAGGCTAATTTACTCCTTCTCCAGCTCTTTAAATGCTTCCTCTGCTTCCCAGTAGGTTTCAAGGACCAAACTCAAGACCTAGGATCAGTGAGCCAGCTCCTTGCCAGGCATCAGAAACAAGACTGTTGTTTGTGTAGTTCCTGGCCATGCTCTTCTGTTCAGCAGCTCAGTCTTTTTTAAGAGTAATGTCATAAGATTACGAATCAAAACTGAGGTTCTGAATAAGAGGAGAGAGGTAGCTTTTTAGCCCTGAGTAGCCAGAGCCTCCTGAGAAAAGATGGATTAGTCAGGACCTGTTGTGAGAATCAGTGAGGTATCTCTAGTTTCCTTGCTTTGGCCTTGGCAGCCAGAGCTCTGGATAATAAGAACATTGCAACTTTCCCATACTTTTTGGGCTTTTGTTGGATGGACGCTCAGGAGGAACTTCAGGATGCCTGTGCCCCCAGATTTATGTTCATAAGATAGCATGCCACTTTCCCTTCTGTGCTGAACAATAGCCTTGGATTCTCTCAGTGTGTAGCCACAGGCTTGTCTTCAGTTCTGAAAACATGGAACCCAGTGGTAGGCTATTCTAGGGGTTACCTGAACACAGACAGTGACTTAGTTAGGATTTTTTATTGCTGTGAAGAGACACCATGACCACAGCAACTCTTATAAAGGAAACATTTAATTGGGGTGGCTTCCTTACAGTTTCAGAGGTTCAGTCCATTATCATCATGGTAGGGAGCATGGCGGCATGCAGGCAGACATGGTGCCGGAGCTGAATGGGCTACATCTTGACTCATTCAGAGGCAAGAGGAAGTCCACTGACTATCACACTGAGGGAAGCTTGAAAAAAAGATCTCGAAGCCTGTCACCACAGTGACACACTTCTTCCCACAAGACTACACCTCATAATAGTGCCACTCTTTTGGGGAACCATTTTCTTTCAACCACGGCAGATAGTAAGCATTGATTCCATGGGCAGCTTCATTCCATAGAATGGTTTAGGAGGAAAGCTTTCTGCAGAGATGTTTGTGACTGTTTTTTGTTTGCTTGCCTTTTGTTATTGTTGCTACTTCTGTCTATTCTGTGACTCTACTGTGAGGATAATATTATCTTCCTTAGTGCTAAGCTTCATCAGTACCTGTCTCTATAGGGTCCTCGCTGAAAGTCTTTCTCAGCAAGGTATGAAATCAGTGTCATATTTCGTTTCATTTTAATTTAAAAAGCTTTTCATTTTAAATAAAAATTGCTATGTTGATGTCTATGGAAATGATATAGGGAGGCATGTCCAGCCCATATATCCCAGGATAGCTATGGATGTGGCCCAACATAGTTGTAAAAGGCCAATATCATGTTACTATATCAAAAGGTTACCTAGAATCTTATAGTCGAGGTCATACACTAAGGGTATAGCCAACGATGTTGACACTTCTTTTATTGGGCACATCTGAATGTGTTTAAGAACTATACATGTCTGCTGACATCTAACATCTCCATACCTTCCTGTTCTTGGGTGAGACCTGGAAGCCATAATGTGCCTTTCTTTCTGACTTCATCTACTCACACCCTGCCCCTTATGCAGCCCCTGCACAGTAACAAGCAGTGAGCTCACACCCCTTGCTTTCTTAAATGCCCTGTGCTGGGCTCTTTCATGAGTTCTCTAGTGGTTGAAGGTTTCTTCCTGCCTGGCCAGCAGGCAGCAGAACAATATAGCTTGAAGAGTCCACAGCACATCAGCACAAAGAGAAGACCTGTCACCTGCATTCTAGAAAGATCTTTCCCTGTACATGCCTTTCAGATCTTTTGACTGTATCCAAAGGTGCTGAAAAGGTAGCTGTCAACACCAGAGGGGTGAGATCACGGCTCAGCCCTGCCCATCTGAATGTCTAGGCCAATGGGAGGCATCATGCACATTTTCACAGAAACCTGTCTCCAAGACAGATAAACAACAAAGCACCCCCAAACTCTCAACTCCTCAATTTACCAATGGGGCAGGGGGCTATTCAAAACAAACCCAAACTCAGCTTCTCACACACCACCTGCCCAACATCTGTCTCTCCTCCGCCGTTTGTTATGTGATTGGCAGACTAAGACATCTGGACAAACTACATCGGAAAGTTTGAAAATCTCATTTGTGCTACCACTGTCAGACAATGGTAACTTCTAGCCACTGAATTGGAACCTGTTAATAGGGCAGCATTAAGGAATCACTGTCGCATTTGAAATCCATTTCTAGGGGGAGTGAGGGCACCATCAGAGACTTTCTCGGAGGGTCATTGAAGTCACTACCAACAGAAAACCAAGTGCCCCACACAACCACCTCAAGGGCCCTGCTTGCTTTCTTTTAAGTATTTAACAGAAGATTATATAAGGTCCAATAATTCAATTAATTAAGAGTAAAATGGAGATGGTGACTTTCTATTTCATTGGTATTTCTAACATTCTTCTAACTCCTTGTATTCTCTCTTTGTAAATTCTAATAGAAAAATCCTTTAAAATGATGTTTTGTTAGTAGGGGATATGCTGGCAATGCCACAGTATCTTCCCACAGATCACTGCTCACATCATTCAGATGTTGAAAATTTTAAATGAAATCAATACTAGCCTATTCATGTCAACAGTACTATCCCTGGCAATGTAAAAAATACAGAGAGAAATTGCAACCCAAGTGACTTACCCCATGCTCTTTTCATTAGAGGTCGTCAATTAAATTTTTCTATACTATTGTATCCATCCACAGAAGGTTACACAATATCCATGTGTGTTACAGAAACCGTGTAAAAATGAATGGGGGCTGGAGAAAGAACTTAATAAGAAACCAAGTGGAGAGGGAAGGCATTTGTAAATAATAATAAGCCCAGCCACTCACCTGCCAAAACTGTTCCTCAATGATGCCTTTATAACATCATCATCATTCTTGTGACTCCAGATTGTTTGAAGAGGGACCAATCTGAGAGGTTCCTCATACCAGCTCAGCACCCAGGTTTGAGGGAACCTTGAGAGTTTGGGTTGATCTCTTGTGAAGGGACTGTGCTAAGGGTTCTGTCTTCAGAGAAGCTGGCTGTGTCCCTTGCCTGGGATTCAGTAGCAGCAGCTGGGACAGGAAGTCCATTCTCAGGCAAGGCCACAGGTCTGCATTGATAACACTCCAGGAGGTTCTGCAGTTCCAATTGCCACTGGCATTAAGCAGAGGCAGCCAGTGGACTGTGCCGAGGCCCAGCCTAAATCAGTGATCCAGCAATGAAGCAACCCGGCAGGAGAATAAACTGATTGAATCAATAATTTCAATCACTGCCTATCCCCTGATAGGAACCGGAGAAGATGGAAAGGATGGGGGGAGGGGAACACCCATTCCAGAGAGACAGGGGGCTGAGCCCAGCCAGAGAAGGAACAAAGACATATCTTGCTAAAGAGATGGGTGTTCAGAAGAAGAAAAATAGTTCAAGTTCACTAAGAAATTGTCCTCACCCAGAAGTAATGTGCCATCCACCCACCATCTGACACACATCTCTTCCTTCAGCCACCAGACTTAGGACTGTGATTACAATTGGCTGAGAAATGGCTCACGACGCCTGCTTTTCCTCAGGCCCCTGAGCAGGTACCCACTGGCCACAAGCCATGAAGTCCAGGATGAAAACTCCACTTGACACTTCCTCAGCTTTGTGGCCATCCCTATGTACCTGCATCAAGGCACCTGGTCATCATTTAGGGTTTATTTGCCTTGAACTAAGGAGAGTTGGATCAAATTGAATTTTGAATTAGATTCTTCCAGAATAGTCTTATGAGGTGCCCCCAGCATGGCTGTTCCTATAAGTATGCTACTTTTATGCAATGAAATTTATGCACAGATGCCAGAAATAGCTGGGGTAGTCTCACTTCATAAGAATGACTGTCTAGTGGATATTTACCATAAAAGAACTTAGTTAATCCTCTTGGGAACCTCATAAGGCATCATTCTGTATGGTCCCATATTATAGATGTAGAAAGTGATCAGATACAGATATAGATACAGTTAGCAACCATAAAGGGCCACGGAGCTAGGCTCCTAGCACAATCATAATGAGACTCTGAATATGTAGACCCGCAAATCAGACTTTTCACAGACAAAGCATTCTGTTCCTTGCCTTCTTTACATCTTAATGTAGGAATGTATTCTCTGGCTGGTGGCCTTCAGTCACTAGTGATATATCCAGCTGGAGCCACAGCCATAACAAAGAAGCCCAAGGCTCTCAGGATATCCCTGGATTATGCCCATTTTCTCAGTTCCATTCCCTCACATTCTGGATCTCATTGTCAAGGTACTCACCACCCTGGTCACCTCCTAACACTTACCTAGATCCAAGGTCAAAGATGTTAAACTCTTGTCCCAGATCTGCCAGGCCTTGTCCTCTATAAAGCTGCCATTGTTGGAATGCCACAGGGAACAGAGACCACAAACAGGGCCTTTGATGATGTAGCTCATTCATCTAGAACACTCTGGAAGCCTGTGCTCTTAATCCAAAAATTGTAGGCCAGAATTACTGGGCTCTAAATCATGTCATCCAAAGGAGACTTAGAAGAGAGGCAAGTCTCTATTTACCATCCTCCCAGTGGATGACAGAAAGTGTCTCAGTTCATTTGTGAGGTTATGAAAAAACTCATAACCTGATGGTTTATAAACAATAGAAATTAGCCCTCATGGCTCTAGAGGCATCAAAGTTCAAGATCGAGGCAGTTTTAGCTATGTACACCCACTGTTGAAGAAAGGGGGCATTTCTCTGGGATCTGTTGAATAAGTGCACTAATTTATGCCTAGGGACTCCTGACCTAACCCCTGCCAAAGAACTCACCTTCTGATAGCCTCACTTTGAGGGGCTGGGTTTCCATGTGTTCATTTCGGAAAGACACAAACTTGTAGGTCATAACAGAGGGCTACTGCAGTCAGTCACAGGACCCAGGATCCACCTAGAGGCTTCTTAGAGGATGCTGCAATCAACTGAATCTTACTGAGGAAAGAAAAGGTCAGTGAGAAAGATCCCCGAGGGTTTGAGCAGGGGAGAGTAGCAAATGGCAGGATGGGATGCCTCCACAGTGGGAGTAGCTCCCAGCTTTCCTGAGAGACCTTGGAGCATACAGTGCACATTTCCAAAGCAGAGCCAACGATACTAATAACGCATTACTTTCTCAGTCGATTCATTAAAAGATTTTAAGAGCTTGAATGCCCAAGGCCCTGAGCTTGTATCTGGAGATGTGGAGATGAGATGCAGTCTTTTACCCTAAGAACCTCAGAACCCTGTAGGGAGACAAACTCAGAAGTGACCATGGCACAAAGAAAGCGGTGATTAAGGCTAGAGAGAGACGTGTTCACAGAAGGCTTTGTAGGCTCACAGGGCAGCTGATCAAACTGTCTACAGAAGGAGTGTACAGAAAGGGGGACCTGAGCTGGGCTTTGAGACTGAGATATAAATGTGTTTTCAGTCTCAGAATGCTTCCTCTAACTGCCTTTGACATGCATCCCACCAGAAAATCATCAGAGCTCCATGAAGAAGAGATTTGCTCCACCTGACAGACAATGAGGCTAAAGAGCGGTACAGACAGGAACCAAGCCTGTCCACACCCAGAGCCTGAGAGCCTTTCTTCCAGAGGCCAAGAGAATAGAGAGAGGAAAGTAAGGCCAGACTAAAGAAACAAAGTCTGTTTGCACAGGCTGGAGTTTTCTGCTGAGGTCTGAGTGGTTCTGGGAGATGGGAGACATGGAGGGCAGGGGTGGTGTGGAATGGGTCTGTGAATAGCGACTTTGCAGCCCACCACACTGGTACATGCCTGGGTCAGTCACCCACAGAGCGTAGAACCTTCAGTAGGCTGTTCGACCTTTCTATGCTTCTGTTTTTTCACCTATAAAAGGGAGATGATAAACAGCAACCCCCTCATAGACTTGTTACAAGAATTAATGAGCTAAATAAATAGTAATAAATATATACTAGCAGAGAACAGAGCCGGGAGAGCAGCAAATACACTGTGTGTGTGTAATTATTGAGAAAGGCAGAGGCGACTCTGACTGGAAACGTGTGTTTTGGAGCCCGATGACCCGGCCGAAGCCATGTGGAAGGTGTGTGACCTTGGTCAGTTACATCACAATCCATACCTCAGTTTCTCCACCTATAAAACAGGAAGCACAGTGGTCACCCACAGGGTTACCATAGACCTCAATGAGACACTGTTTCCAGAGACAGGAAGTCTGGCTCCAGGTATGAAGCGATTTGCTAGATGCTATTCTGCCCTGCTTCTGCTCTGTGGGTTAGCTGGTTATAGGCTAAAAAGTTTCTTAGCAATCAGTTGTGCAAAGGTCCTCTTGGGAAATTCAATAAAAAGTTCAGCAAAGAACTGTAAATTCTTAATTGTAGGGGATTAATAAGGCTTTATTATGGTAAATTTACCTCACACATGATTTAATAGGTCAAAACTACATTTTGTAATTAAAAACCTAAGAAATCATGCATGCTGAGGCTTATAACACACAGATTTAGTCTGAAATAACTAACTCAGGAAGCCATAAAAAAACAAGGCAGTGTATATAAATCATGGCTTGGAGGAGACGTAGTTTTGAGAGGCAGGTAGATCTACTCAGGGCTTATACCAGGTCCCTCAATGTAGTTTCATACACCTCACCGTCTGAACTGTCCAGTGAGCTTGAATTTATAGACAATGGATTCAAGAAGAAAGAGAAACAGATGGCCATGTAGTGGCCTTGCCCTGCTGGCCCCCAGCCTTGGTTTTCAGCTTGGTGTCTTGCCTCCTGCGTGCTCACAGTTCTTGAGCAAAGCCTTCCGATAGATGCTAACCTCATATGTCTTCCTTTGAAATGACAGCTCTGACATTCATTTGTCTTAAAGCCAGAGGTTATTTTTACCTAAATAAAAAAGTCAAAACAGTGGGAAAGTTCTAGAAGGTTCTCAAGGTAAAACTGCCCGTGTTTCCAACAAAGATGACATTGTAGAATGGTACTACAGATACACAAACAAGACAGACAGACAGAGAATGGAGAATGATTCCATTGCTCACTGTCTCAGGAACACAAACCCTCTGAGAATTTTATAGCTCATATGCAAAAGTTTCTTATTTTGTAAAACTAAAAATATATTGCTACCTCTTAGGGTCATTGTAAGAGCTATATAACAATGTAAACATGTGCTTAGCAGATCAGCACTATTACCTGTGAGTGTTTCTTGGAGGAGAAATGGAGGACAGTGTAGGGAGGTCCATGACTCTTTACACTGCCTTGAATCACAGTGGGATTTTTCTCTCCTGAGGGGAATGTACCTTTCTGAGTTGGGAGACAAAGAAAACAATAATTTTAAAGTTCTATAAATTATCTAATGAGTTTTGATCTTTGGCATAAAGGTTAAACTTTTACAGAGTATGTACCCAACATTCCAAGGGAAAACAAGCTGGAAAAGTTTGGTTTGAAGTTATCTTTGGAAAGAAAACCAAAGCAAAGGGATCATGTGTTATACAGAGGTTTTTAACTCCGTAAGGACCACGGGTCCAACCTGTCCTCTACCACTTCTCCTTCCAAGAATGACTCAGACAGTTATATTAATTTCATCCTGCTTGGCCTATGTCTCAGGCACATTGCTAGCTAGCTCTTTCATCTTAATTCAACCAATTTTCATTAATCTGTTTGCCACGTGGCCGGTGGCTGGCTCACCTGGGTCCCTTATATGTTTCTTCTTTGGCAGCTGGATGGAGTCTGTCTGACTCCGTCCTCCTTCTACCTGTCTCTCCTCTGATTCCTCCACCTACTTCTATGGTGCCCTGCCATAGCCAAAGCAATTCCTTTATTTACGGAATGATAGTCACTGTACACAGACGAACATAATTGCCACAAGCATGGGCTTGAACACTTTCCTGGGAAGACATGTAGCAAGTGGACTTTCTCATTGTTTAAAACACATTTAGAAGCATATTTGTGTGTGTAATTGCACATACACACATATTTATTTTTCTGCTTTGAAACCAAAGAACCTTTAGTTCTTCATTTATACAAAAAGTTTCTATGTGAGCAAGATGCAAAATCCCCTCCTGCTGTAACTGCTTGAGGTCAGAGTGACAAACTCTGCCATCCGTGGGTTTTCGGCTCTGGAAACCATGTCTGGTGTTAGAAGGATAAATGAGTCTGCATTTGTCTTACAAGGCTCCCAGCTGAGCTGTCATCCAGTGTCATTCCATAGGCCATTGCTACCCAGCCCCCTTCACCACTGTCCCCTGCTGCCTGGTCGGTCCCCAGGCAGACACACTGGAATCAGGTTCTCACAGTAGTCTTTCATTCATTCATTTTCCCTGAGCCAGGACCCCGACTGCCCAGGGAAGAGCCACTGTCCTGCTGGCCTCATGCCCTGTTTTCTTAGAAAAAGGATCTGGATGTTTTTTTTTTCACCTTCAGCTTGGTGACCTGGCAGTGTGAGGCAAGATGTCCAGTTGCAATTAACAGTTAAGAATTTTCACCTCCATTTTAGATGTATTTTATCTTTGGAGCATTCTGGGAGTTGCTTATGTGAGGCTGACAACATGATTCTAGTCATGGCCTTCCTTTTGGAGTCTACCAGCTCAGTTTTAATCAAATCGGGCTAATTAATACACTGGACATAGAGAGTTAAAACTTGTCAGCTGAGGCGGCAGGGAACACCACGGATTTGGAGAGTGACCATAGCTTCCTACAACAGTGTCCTTGGTAAATTCTAACCTTGTCCATTTTCCTCAAGAAAAATGGAAAGTGTCTTCAATAAAGGCAGAGGGAGGGAAGCTCTGTCATAAGAACCACCCATGTGATGGTCTGTGTGCGTGAAACTATTTACAATGTAGACATGAGTACCACAGAGGTGTCGGCCTCAGAGGAGACAAATCTTCAGCACCACCGTACATCTGGGAACAAGTCCCATCCTGGCCTTGAACACTCACTTGAGGCTGGTGTGGGATCTGGCCACTCATTGGCACCCCTGTAATTATGTCGGACAAGGCCTGCATTCTTGACAAAGAAAACATTCCTCTTACTCAACCTGAGTAATCCTTAATGAGTCCTTGTATCTTGTGATAAATTTCATAATTATTCAGCCCCTACCACTAACACCGAAATTCATCAGTCAAAGCAAATTAGCCGAGATTCATTAGAATAAGACATCTAGTAGGCACATGTACTTTATTAGCCTCTTACACCAATAGTTTTAATTAGGTACATATTTCACAGCTCTCCAGCTACCCCAGTGAAGTGCTGCCTTTATCTCTTTTATTTACAGTAACAAGCTATCAAACACACACCACCATAATTAAACTTGGATATAAAAAAAAACTTGTTTTATTAATGGCATCTTATTCTAGCCTTGAATTTCTGAAACCTGCACTAGATAGATATTTTATTAATTAAATAAATACTATTCAATTAAACTGAAAAGATGGGGTGATGCACTTGAGGGGGTGATGAGCTCGGTTTAAGAGTGAGAGTAGTTTTTTTCTTCCTTGCTTGCTGATGATTTCCTCTATCTCACCTTCAGCAGAGGGGGAAAAAAATCCTATCTCTTCATCAGATATTTTAGTGATGAGAAAAGTGATTAAAATCCAGAACATTTTTAAATTATTAATAAGGAATTTAAATGATGTTATAAAAAGGGAAATACGGGAGAAAATGTTACACATTCATGGAATTTTGGCTCATGCATAATAAACAGTTGAAAACACTACTTGTTCTACCCAAAAGAAAGAAGGCAGCCAAACTCTGCTATGAGGGTAAAGGAGTCAATAAATGACAAAGGGCGCCATCTGCTGGCTCTCCACTTACACGTGTAATTCAGCATCTCCTTGGATCTGCTCGCTTGGAGGTTGTTTTGCATGAAATAACTGTACCTACTGATCTACTTAGAAAAGGCAGAACTGTAAGAAAGAGGATACTTTGCTTCCTTCTCCAGTCCCAATCAGGCAAGACAATGTTGACTGAAAGGAGGTGGCTAGCCTTTCTTGTTTAACACACTGTCAATTGAGCCTTCCTGTATGCACCCAGGAAGTCACAGTCAGATTCTTAAAAGGCACATGGCATCAGAGCCACACCATGCAAATCACACAGCCAAGCAAGGTACTGATGTTATCAAGTGCCCCTGGACCAAGTCTCTGCTTTGCGGAACCACAGCAAACCATAGAATTCTGGAAAGCGCCTGCCTCCTTTCTCCTGCAGATTTGTGGCATCATGGTCACATCCTGCTCTGTCTGTGAGAGAGGCCAGTCTTATTGCCTCTCTCTGCTCTGATCTTGGTTATTCATTTCTCTGATGCATGAATATGAAATTCCTCATGCTTAAGACCCTCTCTGGAGCTGTAGTGAAGTTAATGAAATAACACCTTAACAGAGATGATCTACATAGGTTAATTTAACCAGTCAGGATAATGTGCACTAACTTTTGAATGACATCTCTTAAAAATTCAGATCCCATGTTGATTATCTTAACATCTGCATAGGGTCCCTGTTCCCACCCGTAGTCAGCCTAACCTGTCTTTCTTAGACTGCCAGGACATATAATGTGCATGTTCACCTCTCTAGACTCCACAGTAAAGGGGCCCTTCTTCCTGGCCATATTTGGAGTGTAAAATGAGGAAAGAGATCACTTTAAGCATTTCTTTAAAATGGCCATATTGGTTTGTTTGTTGTTTTCTTTGATTTTTGAGACAGAGTCTCACATTGTAGTTCTGGCTCTTCTATACCTTACTATATAGACCAGAATGGCTTTGAATTCATGTAAATCTGCCTCCCAAGTACTGCAATTAAAGGCATGCACCACTACAACTGGCTAAAGTTATATTTCTTATAAATAGCAAATATCACACATTTTTTAAATTTATATTCAAAATTAATTTGTACTTTGTAGGTTATCAGTTACAGACAGTTGGGAATAAAATGTTCTTTACAAAGTTGGAGGAAACTTATTTTGCTTCTGCCCTTTCTGTGAGGTAAGCCTCAGAAAGCCTCTTCCAATGTTGCTGCTGTGAAGAGAACTTGCCCCTACTATGATACCAGATTAATCGGTGCACTGCACATACTGTGTGGCAGACACACATGTGGTGATTTTTCACTCTGGTTTGCCTTCTTCAGGACATACATTGCCTATGAAAATAGCAAGACCCAGAGCTGAGGAGATGGCTAATGATTAAAGTATTTGCAATATATGTGTGAGAACTGGAGTTCGGATCCTCAGAAATTCACATGAATGAGTGCTATTATTCCAGCCTCAGGTGAAGACAGGGAATCCCCAGAGCAAGCTGACTAGCAAGGCCAGGTGGATCTGTGAACTCTGGGTTTGATGGGGACATTCTGCCTCAATGGACAGTGTGGAAGAGCAATTAAGAATGGTTCCCAACAACAACTCAGGGTCTCTATGTGTACTTGCAAATACATGTGTACACACATGCACACACCAAAAAAAAAAAAATGGAAAAAGAAAATAGCAATCCCTATAAAAACCTTCCTATTCAAATGTCATCCTCCCCTGAAATCCTCCCTATCATGGGCAAAGCTCCTTTCCACTCTACAGTCTTCATACAAGGGCTCTGCCTTCCTGAATAGCCTTTAGACTTAGTAGGATTCTACTTCAAAGGCCATCGGTGGCCCATACTGTGGCAGCATTGGTCCTGTGTGCAGTGGTTAGGTATCAGACTATCACGGTGCAGGCAGAGATGCTTTAGTCCTGCGATATACAGACTAGTGCCTCTCCCTTCCATCAATACGGTCTCCAAGCCTCTTCACTGCATGCTTCTTCATGCTTACTCCTCAAACCATCTTTTATTGTCAGAGGAACAAGAGGAGGGCATAAAGAACTACTTAGGAAGTAGGTGTGGTGGGTGGTACACTGCCTGCAATTCCAGCACTTGGGAGATGGAGGCAGAGGGATCAGGAGTTCAAGGCCAGTCTGGGCTACATAACGAATTCAATGCCTGAGTAGGCTTAATGATTCTAGGCACTTAAAGGTCATCGCCCTCTCTTCCAACTCAAAACAATGGACAGAAATGGTCAGTGGCCAACACTATAGGGATAGCCTGGCAAGACAGAGGCTGGCCTGCATTGAACATCTTTGTGTGGCAGGTTCTAGACTTAGGGTTTCATCAACAATCCTATAGCAATGAGATACCAGCGGTGTTGTATAGAGTGGGAGCTAAGTCTCAGTTTGTGCCACATTACACTAACTGGCATCATGGGCAGAGGTGGCAGCTGCAACAAACCTCTTACTCTTTTGAAGGTAGCACACAGAGCCTCTTCCAGAGCTCACAAGAACCACTTCCATCACAGAATCTGCTTAGAGGACCAGAGGCACCCTGCACAGCAAAAGCACACTCAGCCTCTCCACTGCCCAGGAATGGCTGCACACATTCTCCTGGCAACAGTTGCCCTGCTTCTCCTCTGCCGTTGGGTGGATTCTCTTTTTTCCTTACTTTCCCAGAGTTCCAAGCTCAGTACCTACTCCTCCTCACTGAACACCCTGGGATGTCTAACCTACTCATTACTCTGGAAAGCAGGCAGGCCCTCTCAGACCCACAACTCTGACCTTTGATGTTGTGGAACATCAGCTCCCATTTCTGCTGTGCCTAGTGCCTTTGCACAGCACATGCTCAGAATGGTTCCATCTCACTACTTGGCCATGTGTCCCTGCATAGTGCCTATTTATCAGATGGCATCTCCATCTTCTATTACAGTTATAAAAATGGTGGCCTCTGGCTGCTTCTTGAGCTCCCACCCCCACCTCCCATCACAATCAGTGACCCAATTGTGAACACCCTAGTTCTGGTGAGCATCACATCCCATGCCCTTCTCTCTGTCCTTGCTGACACTGTCATCGCCCTTCGTTTGTTGTAGTAGATTCCTAATTAGATCTCTGCCTCTAGACTTAACATCACACATCTTCCTTTCACAGATTCATCAAAGAAATGATCTTACAATGTAAATCTTCCACCATCCCTCTGTATGTTTCAGGGTGACAAATACTGCTGTGACCAACTACTGCCAAAGTGACTTATGCAAAAGGGGAAATTTGTTGGTTTTCAAAACTTGGAACAGAAAATCAAGTGCTCAGAAGATGAGATCTGAGTGTCTGTCTTCCTTGCTCAGCTCAGTCCTCTGGGATTAGCTCTGATTGCTTCTCAAGATGGCTCTGCTTGTGTTTCTCCAGACCGCCACTAGCAGCTCCACACATGCGTGACTGAAGCTCAACAATGACAGTGTAAAAAGCCTGGCTCCTTTGATAGGGACCCTCTAGTCTCACCTGTTACGTGCGATCTCCATGGCCCAGGCAATAAATGTTTTGCAGGCTTTTCATATCTGACTTCACCAAATCCAAGTAAACTGAAGGACAGGAACAGGGTTTCCTAAAGAAAATTGTGGGCTTCTTGGTCATCACAAGTCTTTTTTTTTCTTTTTCTTTTTTTCTGTTTAAATGTTTAAATTTTCTAATGTTAGGATAACTATTACCCCCCCCACACACACACACACATTTAAAAATAAAATAAATCTTTTTTTAAAAAATAAAGTTACCAGTTACCATTTGGTGCAACAATCTTACTTTTGAGTATACACCACCAGAGACTGAAACTAAAAACTCAGAAAGATATTTTCACCAATATCCATAGCAGCATGACTCACAGATTTAAAGACAGAGAAGCAACCCAAAGTCTACCACTGGATGAATGGACAAAGACACTGTGATACAAAAATACACTAGAACATCTTCCAGTCTTAGGAAGAAACGAAATGTAATACATGCTTCAACATCCTTGAACACTGAAAGCATCCCAGGGGAAGCAGGCCTAAGATGAGCACCATGGAATTCCACTTGCATAACAAAGCAAAGTTGAAAAAAAGGCTATCTGGGACTGGAATAAAGTTACTGTCTAATGCATATGCAGCCTCCACTTGGGATAATGAGAAGGTACTGGAGACTGTTAGTAACAAACAGAGCACAATAATGAGATACACTTAAATGCCAATAAACTATAACACACTTGCAAAGGGTTAAGATGGCAAATATGGTCTACATACTTTATTCCAATTTATAAAGGGTGCCACAATTACTCACCATTTTGGGGGTAAAGTCTGAGCCCCTCATATACAATGTGAAGTCCTTTCAAAGCAGTCTGTTATCTCTCCAACTTTGGGCACGCTCCCTTCTGGAATCAGCTGCTTTCTTCGTTGCTGCAACAAGATATCCTGACAAAAGGCAACTTAGGAGATGAAGAACCTATTTCAGCTCACAGTTCCAGGGGACACAGTCTGTCCCGCAGCAAAGTAGGACATGTGACAGGAAGGTAAGGCACTTGTCGTATTACATCCAGAATCAAGATCAGAGAACAGTGACAGATGACGTTCAGGTAGCTTTCTTCTTTCTGTAGTCTGCAACTCTAGCCATGGACTGGTACCACCCTCATTCAGGGCGGTCTTCCAGGGTGCTCTTCTCGCTTCACTCATGCTGACAGATGTGCCCAAAGATTCGTCTCCAATGTGATTCTATATACTGTCAAGTTGGCACTCAATATAAACCATTGCACTTCCTTGCCTAAAAAGGCTGCATCAATAGAGTCTGAAATGTTTGTGCCATCCTGTGTGGTAGTTGCTAGCTATATGTGGCTGCTGACACTTGAAATGTAGTTAGTGTGACTAAGAGACAGAATTTTAAACCTTAATTGGGTTAAATTTAAATAGCCATGTATAGTTGTTAACTATTCCATTGGACAGCACAGAATTTCAATTTAATTCACAGCCCCATGTCCTTGTTAAGCTGTCTTCATCTTTGACACACCCCTGACCCCAAACACAAACCCTCCTCATTCCAAACCATCACTGACCATGGAAGGCACTGTGGAGATGAGGCAGGAGTATACTTCTGATACTTTAACAGTCACCTTCCCATTCTGCTTTTCTTTCAAGAATTCATTTCTCATTCCTGTGCGCTGCAGATGTGAAGACACCATGTTCTTTCTGAAGGACTCACAGTCATTCTTTCTTCCAGAAACCCTAAACACCCCTATTTTACATATAAGCCAGGTCCTAAACTCTTCTTCCTAAAAAGACATCAGCAATTAATTTGGGGCCGCTCTAGTAGTTCATCGCATCTTAATTACCTCCTTAAAGACCCTACCTTCAAATATAGATGCAGTCTGAATTCTGGAGACCAGGACTTCAATAGATCAGGACTGTCACATTGCTTTAAGGACAAACACGGTACAGCCTTTCTCAAAGTCAGTGGAGAACCCTGACTCTGTACAAGCTTGAAAGCAGGCCAAGAGGCACATGCCCGCCTCTCTCACAAAATAATTCCTGGAAGAATGGCCTCTCTCTCCTCTTTCCTCAGAAGCACAGAAGACTTCCCAATATAAGGCACTAAATAGAGCACTGTGCAGTAAGAAGGGGGAGTCTCCTAATGACATCACCAACCTTTGTGCCAATGGTTGGAACCTGTCTTTATTGGCAACCAAATAGTAATAATAGTATTAATAATAATAGTCTTAATCAAAGTAAACCAGAGAACGAAAAGGTGGCTAGAAAAACAATACTACTAACCATAACTTCACCTTCATTAATTTAAGAACAATGTAATAAAAACCCAACTCTCTAAATGAGTTTCAAGACTAGTACATTTTCTGTCTTTCCCATTGGCTATTTATCTATCATTCTCATTTTTTCCTTTCTTGTACTTTTTAATTACTATTTTTCTATTTTATTTATTCCAAGGACATTTTCTTTAGAAACAAGACAAGTGTTAGAAAGGTGGCTCAGTCAGTAGAACGCTTGCCTCAGGAGCATGAGGATCTGAGTTCGGATCCAATACCCACATATGGAGTAGCAGTAAGTACCTTCAATCCCAATGCTGGCAAACTCCTGGACTCTACTTGGTCAACCAGATTTTGCTCTCTCTCTCTCTCTGTCTCTCTCTCTGTCTCTCTGTCTCTCTCTCTCTCTCTCTCTCTCTCTCTCACACACACACACATTCATGAGCACACACATATACATATAAAGAATACACATACTCTATCCACACTGTGTTAGTTACGATCAAATCATAGAAATAGTATAAACTACAAAACTGTGAGACTTGAACAAGATAGAAATTCATTCCTATCCAAATAGTACACAGTCCCATTATCCAGGGCTTCTATGGCGGTACATAAAATCAGGGTCCTGAGCTGCTCTTTTGATCCACCACTATGGCTGCACTCCAAAGGGTACCTGGCCCAAAGATGACTGCTCCATCTCCTGACTCTTGCTGAGTGTTAGCAAGCACATAAGAGGAAGTTGCACAGACTGTGCTAGCTTGCATTCCAATGGCTAGATCTTAATTATATGGTCACATTGAGCTACAGGGATTTTGGGAAATGTACTTAGCTTCATGCCAGCCACATACCATCTAAAGCCTAGAAGAGTGTTACTTCTATGAAGGAAAGGAACAACATGCTAGTTTACAACCCAAAGTATAATGCGGACAAATCTATGAAATACAAATAAGTAGTTAAACAATTAAACAAATAGGAGAGAAGAGATAAGTCTCCTACCATCTAAGAATTTGCATTGCTACTCAATTTTTACGGAGACAAGAATCTCATTCCATAAATATGGTTTCGCCCGGTGACTTTCTTCCAAAGATAACAATGTGGAAAAGCATAACTCCACAGTGGAGAATTCTAGCAAATCTACTTCAAGCCAGAATATGAAGGTTAAAAGCTCAGCTCTGGTTCATACCAATAGTATGAGGCTGTCATGTTGAGAACAGTACTACCCCAGAGGTCTTTTCCCCAAACACATCACTTCAGTCTAACCATGACCAAAAAACAAACAAACAACACCACTCAGATCTCAGCTGAGGAACATTTATAAAACACTCTGCTAGTACTACCCAAGACAGCCAAGGTCATTAAAAGCAAGGAAAATGTGGGACATGCACATGGAGGATGTAACTAATACAAATGAAATCTGCTCTCCTAGATAGAATCCTACACACACACACATACACACACCTGCATATGTACATCATATACACAAATAAATACACCACATACCTAGCACTGTAAATATTTCTTAAGGGAGGTTATGTACAGGATGACAACCAGCAGCCTCTGCCTAGAAACCACCTCTGCTCTTGATTCCTAAAATTCAAAACGTATTTCTGTAACAAAGAATCTCTGAGGCTTTGACTCATCTTCCAAAAAGAGAGGAATAATAAAGGTATAGAGAACTCCTAACAAGGGTTTGCTATCTTACCATCCAGCTGCTGAGCAGACCGGAGGCCAGATGGATGACTAGAAACCATGTGTCTCTGCATTCCACAAGGCTTCCTTGTTCTCTGAATTCAAAGTTCAGAGATGTTACTACCTGCCTAGAGGAAAGACCTCAACACCTTAGACAGTACTGTACTATAAACTGTCCTAGCAATGCCCAGTGGCCCTCCTGTCACAGCAATAATTTCCTTCCTTTCCACCCTGCGCTCCAGGACTGACTGGAGCGCAAAACCTATATAAGCATCTCATATTTTTGATGTGTAACGGACAAACTGGAACCTTTGGCATATGAAAATTCTATGACCCAGTCCAACAGGATGGACTCAGACATCCCTTTTTGTTCATTCAACATACATCCAGCATTATCTAGCTGTAAAATTGGAATAAAGAAGCCAGTTATGGCACCTTTTTATTTCTTAATTGCCAGAAACTCTTCATTAGTAGTAGGTTCCAGTGTCTCTTTCTCACACCTTGTTCCTTGACTAACCATTTGAGAATTCTAGATTTTCACACAGCCAGACCTGAACGTACATGCAGCTAGAAATACAGAAGCCTATTAAGTCCACTATTCCTGTTACTGTGTCTCAACACCGTATGGAATATGGGAATCCATTAGCAAAGCCTGTCAGGTGAAACTGATTCTGTAGAGCAGGGCCATGGCAGGTGTAGACTGTAGACAGGCTGGCAAGACTTCTCTCAGAAGGGTAGCAACAGGTTCCTGGGGCTTCTGTGACCTCAACTTGCAGGTCCTAGAACCAAAGCTTTTTTTTTTAATAAGCCTCAGTGCTAATTAATGATGGGGATCTTAGGTTCATTGTCTACTATCTCCTATCATAAGAGGAAACAAGTCCCTTTAACACCCAGAAGAATAGAATACATGAGTGTTGGTGGAAAAAAAAAAAGCATGAAACAGCTGACCTTCAAAGGCAGATCCCTGGGAGGGAACAGAGACAGTGCTTCTGGACCCCCGAGGTAGCCAGCACCAGAACCAAGGCCACTTCTGTCCTCTCAAGCCAAGATTACATCATGCACAAGAGCTATGGCCCTGAAGCATGGGGAACTGCAGCTTCAGTGTCAGCATGAACCTTGGTCATTCTTCTCTGAGGTGAGGGACTCTGTTTTCTTCCACAGACAGACTGCCATGACGGGAAACAAAACATTACCCTCAAAGCTCTCAAGTTCAGCATCCAGGCCTGCCACCATCAGAAGTGAACAATCTTCCCTGGGTTCCAATTTAGAAAGCCATAGAGAATTTTCTGATTGGACTGTTTTTGAAGACATTGTCCACTTCTAGACCAATAAAAACCGTGGCCAAGGAGGAGATAAGCTCACGTCACCTGGAAAAACTCAGGAACACCTGAGATGGTGCCAGTCCTAGAGAAAGGGGGCACTGTGAACCAAGAACCCTCCATGAACACCTAGGAATGGAAGAAAGGTGTCCGTTCACTAGTGGTTGCATGCCAGTGTCTAACATTCTGAGCAAGCTCTAAAGTACTGATTCAGATGAGATAAGACTGAGTACCTACATAGATTTGCTAGTGGTTTTCTAGTCACCAAAGAGTTAAATGAAGTAATAAATGAACTACTTCCATATATCTAGCTTTTTTGCTAAGAACTGGAGTAAAGGGGGAAGGAATAGGGATCTGGAGAGAAGGTTGAATGCTTGCCCTCTGGAAGCTTGGTCTCTGCTGGTCACTTTGGATATTGATGGGTCCTGGAGATCATCTAGTTCCAACCAATTCCTTGGAGATCACATCCAGAGAATGGGTTGATGGAGACGGTGGGCCGAGTTCTGAGCCCCTGCTTTCCATCTGGAATATCGCTCGACAAATCTGTTCTGCTCAAAAGCATGCTACATAAAACAGTGTTTGCAAACAAACAAACAAACCAAAAGCAAAGGGCATGTGCTAACTGCCAATACACATCAGATCCTCGCTTTGCTCCCAAAGATTCCAACCAAAGCCTAGGAGATCAGCCCAGCACAGGCATGCAAGCCACACAGCTATCAAAGATCTGGCTGGTAAGGCAGGCAGCCCCTCTGCTCTCCTCCAGACCGCCAGGCTGCTACCCTGCCCCCAACCCTTACTCCATTGGCATCAAACAGACAGACTGAATCACTAAGAGGGCTGGTGCGGTCATTCAGAGAGGGTGGCTTGCCCTCTTAGGTCATTCATTGGCATCCCAGGGAGAAGGTGGAGAAGGTGAAGGACAGGAAGAGAGGAAAGCAGGATGGACAGCCAGCACATCTGAGGAAGTTGTGGAATAGACTGACATGGTAATTGGAAATCAAGGAAGACAGAGGTGGAAGTGGAACATACCAATCTAAAGGCCCTGCTCCTCCAGAATGTACTACCCTCCACCGACCTCCTAGAGAAATCAAGTTCACATAAGCGTTTCTCTAAAATGCTTCCCTCTCTTTTTTCTTAAGAACTAGTCAAAAGCAGTGGCCTTTTCCCTTTCTTTTTCTATATTTTAGATAGTCTCACATAGTTTGGACTAGCTGAGGATGAGCTTTTGGTTCTCTTCCTTCTACCTCCTGAGTGCTGGAATTACAGACATCCTGCAGGGCTCAGGCACCAAACCAGAGCCTCTTGCATATGAAACAAACACTAGAGCTGAGCCCTGTCCCTGGTGGCTCTGGACAGGTGTTTATTTGGGGTTTTGGTGGTGGTGGTTTTTATTTCCCCAAGGTAGTCTGATGCTGTAGGGAGAGGGTGGGATGACACAGACATTCAAGCAGGAGATACTCAGCAAATCCTAGTGGGAGCACAAAGCCTGAGTCACTTGGACACGGTCCCTCGTGCCTTTCTCCCGGATGTGCAAGAAGACATGTGAGTTAAGAATTGCCCAGTTTATAGCAGTATCTCATGGGTTGTAAAACTTAGCAGTGCAGTCTTAAAAATTGCCACTGCCTACTGAAAATCAATTACATTTCATGCATAGTCCAGGAGAAAGCATTCTGCAGCTCCCGCCTTTCCACTTCTTTGCTTGCTTTTCCATCCCTTCTAACTTTGTCCCAGAAAAAAAAAAAAAAAAGATCCTCAGGGAAATGAAATTAAGCAGTTTCCCAGATTCACTTTTCAAAATTAGTCCTGGGCTGGCCTTCAACAAGGCAAACAGATTCTGTGTGGTCATGGGAGAGAATGCACAGCATTCCTGGACAGGGGCTTAGAGCCATGAAACCAGACAAGCTGAATGGGCTGAAGACAGAGGTGTGCATTCTGTTGTAACTGTTCCTTGCAAGATCATTTATCCAGAGGCACAGACCTCTTTCTCTTGACCTCTGGTTAGTCCCTGCCCTTTCCATATCTTGGCAGTGATGTATGTTTACCGTCCCTCTTTGGATCTGGGCTGGGGAACTGTTATCCAAAATCACAAAATCAGGCCATGCTTTTGCACAAGTGCCCAGAGACTGTCACCAGAGTTACACAGTTCCCCATCCAAATGTCCCCTTCTCAGAGTCTTGAGATGGTGTGAGCTTTCTTAACACAGAAGCTGCTCGCCATGGTGAGTCATCCCATCAGAGGGCCCATCTGTAAAAGCTAGACCTTGCCAAGGACTTGACTGAACAATTTGCCTGGAAATGAAGAAATCCCATTCTAAATCTGCATATTCATCATTCTGGAAAGATAAACACAGTGTGAGACTAACTAAAATATTTAATAGTCAACATTTAATAATTCCCCGATCATATGTGGGCCAAGCTCTCATACTGAGGCACTACCATGCTCATACATACATAATTATGCAGGCAGTGTTCAGAAAAGCTCTCTTTCTTCTTCATAATACATGGTCTTTTATTCAATGTGGGTTTCAACAGTTGCCTCAAGAGAAATAACACTACTCTGCCCTTGCCTTGTAGTCCAGAGGTCAAGGTATTTAAGTATCAGTGAAATGTCCTGTATCCAAGCTTTTCTTGTCTTTCCATCCTTCAAGTTATCTTTGCTCTGTTTTTTTTTCCCCAAAACAAATAGCAGCTATATAGATATAGATAGATATCACCAAAGTAAAACAGCTGCATGAATTTGAATCGTAGTCAGATAAGGAGCCCCTTTAGAAGTAAGCTTATGTCTGAAACAAATCCTCAGACTTTGGCATAACTACAAAAGATGGCATCGTACCTGGAAAATGAAGCTTGTTGGAGCCAAGGAAGACATTTTAAGAGGTAAGTATCAATGGAAGCCTCTTCTGACAAAAGTGCAGATTTCCTCTTCATCCATTTATTCTTCTATTTTTGTTGAAGATGTGACTGAGTGGTTGGTTGTTGAGACAGGGTCTTCCTATGTAGGCCAGGCTGGCCTCAAACACTGTCTTCTCACCTCTGCCTCCCAGTTCCGAGATTACAAGTCTGTGGTATCACACTGGGCTCATATGACCTCTTCTTATTTTATTTAAGACAAAATATGTTTATTAATATGTTATTTTGCAGTACTAGGGTTGGGAGGTGTTGAAGTTAGGTCCTGTACACGTTAGGTAAGTACTCTACCACGAAATTATGTGCTATTCCTTTTATTTATGCTTTACTATGAGGCAGGGTTTTACTCTGCTGCCTCAGCTGGCCTCAAACATGTGATCCCCTGCTCTGGTTTCATGAATAGCTGGTATTACAGACCTGCACTACCAGGCCCAACTCCAAGTCTTCTTTCAAGCATTTAAAATAGGATACATTTAAGGGCGCTCTTTGCAATCAACCTCTGTAGACTCTCTCCACAAATGCCACTTATTTTTTATCACACAAGAAATTAACAAAATCTAAAGCAATCCCTCTTGCAAAGACATTATTCAGTGGTAACAAGTCCCAATGTGAAGAATCCAGGTTTCCTTCTGTCTAATCATATGGCCATTTTCCCAACTGTTTCACACATGCTAATGGAGTGTGACAAGCAAAACACATTTGGTTCAGTAGAGAGTCCAACATGAAATGGCTCCACAACGACAGAGCTCTAATCATTTTTCCCTAATCTACCACCGTTGGGGGAGGGGGGTGTCTTCCCTGCCATGAATGATTTCAGCACACTGATCAGGGCAGACTTGACAGATTCTTTATCAGTGTCAAAGTCTTTTGTGGTCAACCCCAGTAACGTTAAAACAAAACGCCTAGTAGATAGCAGATCTATGGTGACATTATGGAATTCCCTCCCAGGCAATGTTTTTCAGTCAGCCTATGAAAAGAAAAAATGGAATAAGGCTAAAATCAAAAGAAAATGCAGCAGAAGTCTGGGCAGTTATTTGTGTGTGTGTGACTGAGACAATGCCAATGACATGGGTGGCAACTGCCCTTCCATTCATGAAAAGGAAGAAGAAAGAGAGTTGCCAACAAAGAAAGCCGAGATCTAAGGGGAGGGGACTGAATCTCAATGGTCTTTTAATTTCAGGAAAGAAGATAATAATGCTAAAAACAAGAGACCCTGCATGTGCATAGGAACAGCCACAGCACATGGACATGCCCTCTCTTGGCAGTTCAGCTCATGAAGTTTCCTCATGAGTTTCTCAGCTGATATACATAGTTCATCTTTTCGGCCTTACTGACTTTATCAACAGTCCCCAAAGCTAACAAATAGAGACCACCTCAGAAGTAACAGAGCCCATACATCTCTGAGCAAACTCACAAGTTGTTTTCTCTTAGTGGAAAGACTCTGTCACACTCCCGTAGTCCAGAACAGCTCTGCTGTGGAGAACCCTCTTCTCTGTTTATCACGTGGCAATTCCTCAAGCAGAGCCTTAAAGAACTCCTCACGTGTACATGTGTGAGGCCTAAATGTACATATGAAAAAGTGGCTGACTAGTCTATCTGCCTCTCCCCCAAATAAGATATCCCAGCCACTTGTGGGATTGGAAATGAGCCAGGCCAAAATTTCAGAACCTAGCTACCCAAGCAATACTGAACTCAAGCATCTCTGGTGCCTTGAAGAAAACAGAGCCCAGGAATAACAAAATTCTCCACACAGCCACAGGCAGACAGGATGTACTCTGCTTGGCAAACTCTAACCTGAAATTGTTATTTGTTACTCCATAAATTAGGACGTTATTATGAAAGGACAAGTTGTACTATGTATCCTGAGTGCTGGCCTTCTTCAGATGCTCTGGATTAGACAGCTGATGACTCCGGCTATTTCAATATTTTATCTGAAATTTTTTTCTTTTTTGTACTAATTTAGAAAGTTGGTGCTTTAATCTAATTGAACTCAGTGAAGCTAAAAATGTCCAGACCTTTTTAATAAGGTAGCTTTCAGTATTAAACTTTGAGGTCTGCTTTTCTCCCAAGTAGGCACTTAAATCCCATTAGCACTAAACACTGAATATATATATATATATATATATATATATATATATATATATATAACACACACACACACACATCTTTGTCTCTTTGTGCCAAGCTCCAAGGTTGAGGGTGGGGGAACTGTGGGCAAATAAAAGAGGGAGGGCTGTAGGTTCATTTACAAAGATGAAATTAATAACTACGATGCCCAAATTTCAGGGAGCATCCACCTTTGAAAAGCAAGATGAGGAGAAAATGTTGAAACCATTTTGAATAACACCCCAACCATGGTTTCCTGCAAATTCTGTTTCTCCTCTGTCCCGGCACATACATTAAACCTATTTTGTACTTGTTATGGACATAATGATTCTAGACAACATAAGAAAATTTTATGATTTTTTTTCTTATCATTTTTACTTATCTTCCACTGAGCCAATTTATGCAGCGTAAACCATTGCTTAAGAAGATGCATCAAAAATTGCCCGTAATCATGACAAATAATAGCACAAAATGTTCTGGAGAAGCTGCTTCCTTATCATATTTTCATTAAAACATCTTTTCACCTGCCTCTCTTTTCCCATGTCTGGAACTTGCGTTGTAATCAGTCTTATTAACTGAGAGCATAAATATGATTTATTATGGTCTGATAATGGAAGCTACGTGGACCCAGAGAAGGGCTATATTGTCCTCTGGTGAAATAGCTTTTTTCTCTCAAATGGAGAGCCGTATCATGAGAACATGCAGAATGCAATGAGTGATTATTTCCTCGGGGTGAGTGATGGGGAAACCCGACAGAAAATCTCCTTGTTGACCATGACAGCCACACAGGGTCCCCAAACCTCCCCGAGTTTGACAACCTGCAGACACTTTTGATGAACTGTATTCTTCTGTCAGAGACAGCCTGTCTGTGAGGAGAAAAGAGACCTTTATCGCTGAATCGGCTATTATTGTCTTGATCTTTTATAAGCAATCACTAATGCACATGAATATAATATCCTTTCACCGGAGCGCCACGCATAATAGAAATGTAGTTAAAGGACCCTCTCCCTGGTTATGTAAATGTCCTCACACCATAATTAAGAGAGATGGTTTGTGACTGATAGGGAGGAAAGAGGAATCAGATTGTTTTAGCATTATCTCCCTATTTTAAAGACTTCAACCTGAGGCAAATAGCATTTATGGTAGATATACGAAAGTAGGTCAATTTGAAGTCTTAGGCTAAAAGGAAAAATAGTTTTAAATGTGATGTTACTGTTATATTTTTTTATTAAACATGCAAATGGCAGCTGGTTTTCAGCCAAGAGTGATTACTATGCTGATAGGCCTTAGAAGAAAATGAGTGTGCCTCTCAAAATCTCTGTCTGAGGGTTACTACAAGAACAAAGACCCATTAATAAAGAATACACTTGCACAAATGGGTCCTTGAGTCCAGAGAGAGGTATCCAATAAACTCCCCACTTACACATCTCCAGGAGTCTAAATATGACCCCCAAATACTATGCTAGCACATTTTTTTCAATTAATATATTTAAAGGCATAATGCCTGCAATTATTAAAATGTTCTTTTGTGGCCCAAGGGAACTGTCTCCATTTCTGAACTGTGAAGGATAGTGGAGCTCTTTGGATCTGATGGCAGAAGTTTCCCCACGTCCCAGAAAAAAACCCAAACCAAACTTGCAAGAGCATGCCGGTCTAAGAAGGCCAACAGCCTGATACTGGCCAAAAAGAGAAGAAGCATCACCTATAAACATTTGATCTACTCTCAGCAAAATACAATACTTAATTTTTCATTAACCTCCTGACATATGGACCCAGAGTATCCCCCACACCATCCCTTAATGGGTTATGCATTGCCAATTACTGGACAATAACTCCTCAGCACTGGTGCCGAAGGGTTAATCATTAGTTTCACACCACTGGGTGGTCAGAGTTGGAAGAGCAGCCCCTGAACCCAAAAGGGCAGGTGGTAGGAAACTGGAGACTGAGGAGAGCTCTCTGCAAAGAAAGCAGTGTACCTCCTCATCCCTCTCTTGGCAAACTGCCTTGAGGTGATTTAAATATTATATACATGCACAGGTGTGCATATGTACATGTACATGACAGGTCCAGAACAAATCACCACCCTGGCCTGTCTGTCCCATCAAAGGTAGATCAGACCAGAGGAATATATTTATATATAGTCTCTCTGTCTCTCTCTGTGTGTCTCCCTCTGCCCCTCTGCCCCTCTGCCTCTCTCTCTCTCTGTCTCTCTCTCTCTCTCTCCTTCCTTCTCACCCTCCCTCGCTCCCTCCCTCATTCCCTCTCTCCTCTAAGTGATGGCTTTCCCATAGGAATAAAAAGTGTGCTGTTTCAGAGGCAGCTGGGTATTAAGAAGTGTTTGATCTCTCTTAAGAGATACATCTCTGAAGTCCTGCCAGCTTCTGATTCTCTGTATGAATGGAGCTAAGAGATGGTATGGGTAGACATAACTCACAGATAATCTTCAAACTCTTGTTGGATCTGTATTTTAGTTTGTTTCTGAACAAAATGTACCATGGCAATTAACAAACAAAACTGATTGGATGTTTCCTTCTCCTTTTATGGTCAATCTTGTACTTGTCAACAGAGAGAGGAAATTGTCAAAATACTGGCAACAAGATAGAAGAAGGAAAGAAACAAAGTACTCAGTCAGCAAACTGGATAATCTGTCCCTAAATAACTAGGCAGAATCTAATTTTAAAGGTAATATAAAAAGACCATGAGAGTCATTTCTGTCTTCCAAATGCACCTTTTCTCCTGGCCCCAAGACAGCTAACAGAAATACAAACAACCACAAAACTTGCAGGAGAAAGACATGGACCTGGCTGCCCAGCCACATTTTTCTTCATTTAATCTATGCATGTTCTAGGCTGACTCACATTCTAGGAGAGCTCTAGGCAAAGAGGGGACTGGGAAGTCAGGGGGAGAGTGCCCTAGCTGTGGTATGTGTGGCTGAGAGTGGCAGGTTTATTTGCTTCCTTCTGCTATGGCTGCACAGCTCATTTAAAAAGATACATGAAAATAAAAGTCAGCATCCTCAAAGGGATAACAATGACTCAGCACATTATCTACTATTTAGCACAAAATTCACTGTTCTTCACACACACACACACACACACACACACACACACACACACTACTCAAGTCATTTGGGACTGAAGAAGAGCCTACTTAGTGATTATTCCCAGTTCTACTCAAACAAACATTTGTGAACCTTCAGTTAAGGGGATAGACCATGATATGTGCATGCCCTGGCCAGCTGGGAGCAACTGTATGTCCACAGTTTTGCTTTAGAAATGAAAACCTAGTAACGTGATTAGCATTTAAATATCACAGAAATGTCTCCATGATTCCCACTGGCAATGGTAGAAGCAGGATCAGATTCCTCCAGTCTCCCCCTTTCACCTTCCAGTGCCCAGGTACTGAGGCAAAGTGTTTTCTCAGATCCAGAATAATTTAGGTGGGTTAGAGGTTGGAGGGAAGAGTGAGGAGAAGAAAGACTTCCTTCAGTCATAAGGGATATTTTTTCTCACATACAAGGCAAGAAGGGCAGAACCTGGAGGCTACTAATGCTCTGCCTTATGGGAAGGGATTCAAAGGAGCCTTTGTGTGTGTCTTTGTTCCCCAGTTGGCCCTGACAGCTACATCAGAAGTAACAGATACTTTAGTTTGACATCTAGAAGGAAACATTTTTTTGCACAGGAAAAAAAAACCCTAAAGACATTGAAGCTTAATTACTCAACATTCCATAATTTTAAAGATTGGTATCTGTGTGATAGCTGGTACTAACTCCTTGAGAAATGAGACTACCTCCATTAGGGCATTAGGACTTGAATAGATGCAAGTTCTACACTTGACCATCAATAAACTGAGAGTCAAAGTAACTGTATTGGCTGAACACTGTCATCTTCTGCACTCATTAAATTGCAAAGATCATTATGCAGAATATATAATAAACTACCAAATGGGAACTAAATTCTTCACTAAAATGTAGAAGGATTTTGGATGTTCAGAACTAAATGACAGGCACTGATTTTCTTTCATAGATGAGTGCATCACATCTTCATGGGAGTGGAGACTTCAATGTTCAGAATAGTCTGGACGGAAGCACTGTGAAGCCATTGGAAGACAGAAGACATCCTAATAAGCAGGACCATTACATACATGGAATCTGGGATAGTACCCATTATCCTAGGAGAAACCTACTCTGCCTACTTCTGCTGCCACTTTGACCCAAATAGAAATGAGCTTGGGAAAGATTTAAGAGCAGGAAAGCACTCAGTGGTGAGGAGAGAGAGGATGAGGAGAGAGAGGCAGAAGTTAGATGGGCAGGATCAGAAGACTGCCAGTAAGCACCTGAAAGAAAGGCCCAAGACAAGACCGAGTTCATCTCTGACCAAAATTACAGAGGACGACTAACTGTAAGTTGCTTTAGTTGGTCTACTGGCTAAGTCAGATATGGAGACTCTTCCAAGCCATTGGAAATGTCTCAGATTTCCTTATTCTGCTATTTTGATGGCATTAGAACTTGGAAATTAACAAAAACAAAACCAACTCTGTGTAAAAATACTCATTGTTTACCCCTATCTCAAACATACTGCATATCTGATTTTCTGGCCAAATAATTTAAGATTCCCAAACACATGTGGGAAAAGAAAAGATCAAAATATAATAGTAAGATCATGTAAGTCTCCTAGTGAAAGAACATTTGGAAGTAGACACCTACAACAATTGGACTATTATGAGGAAAAAAAATAGAGGAATTTCCCATGAAAAGCTCATAGCATAGACCTCAAAAGTTCTTGAATGAGTGGCAGGTACGTCAAAGGGAAATTGATGGTTTCTGGGATGTCTGGATGCATCCTGGGCAGACTCCAATTTGTCACTATACCTCCATGAATGGCTCTCCTCTCTGCCTGCATCTCTGTCTATGCAGCTAGTTAGTAGTTAGTTGCTAGCAAGTTATACATATGCAGTGGCTATTCTTTCTTCTAGAATTTTTTACTATTAAGTTTTCAGATTATGCACTGAACTCTTACTACTACTGAAGGTGATAATTCTGACCATTCCCACCCACTATTGGCTCCCTCTCTCATCATATAATTTAAGATTTTCCACAATCTGAAGCAAGTCTAGGAGATGAGTGTCTATGGCTTATTCCTTCCACCGTTGCAGAAATAATGGTTGCTAAAACAAATGAACCTGGAAGAAAGACCAAGCAAAGGGAAAGGATGAAATTCTAAATGAAGCTCAGAGTCAGCATTTAGGAAGAGTGTTACCCAATCTTTGATCCTTGAATTCTAGTCCAAGATGCCAGGGACACCCAGGGCAATGACATTTCTAAAGAGGCTCCAGCTGAGTTCTCAAATTCTTAACCGTATTCCATTGGCTACAGAAAAATCAGGTCAAATGTGAGGCAATCTCATTTCCCTGCGACCTTGCAATCTCTTGTTCTTTTAAACACTTCCTTGGGGCTTTGCCAAGATCTTCAATTTTCATTCACTCCATCATGAAGGCTACATTTTTAGCTATAGAGAATTATCCTGATTAAAGTGACATTCTGTCATCTCCCTGAAAGCTTCCGTCTTTGTAGAGAGGGATGGCTAAGTAGCTCTATCCTGAATGGTGACTGGTTCTTCAGCCAGTCGCCACTTCAAGACCATATTACTCCCGGAATGTTTTCTTTTTCTTTCATTTTGAATGCAGAAGGAAAGGTGGAATCTCACGTAGCTTAGGTTGACGTTAAACTTTCTATGTAGATGAACCTGAGCTTGAACATCTGACCTTTCTGCCTCATTTTCCAAATGCTAATATTGTAGACATGAGCCACCATGCCCAGTAATCAGGACTATTTCCTATCTTTCCCTTCCTTCTTTCCCTTCCTTTCTGTCTCTGTCTTCCCTCATTCCTTCCTTTTGTTCTTTTGTTTATCTGTTTATTTTGCTGAGGCAGGGTCTTACCATATGTTCTAGATTGGCCTTGAATCCCTCATCCTCAGATCTCTGCTACCAGGATTACAGGCAAGTTCCACTACACCCAGCCTTTTTCATAGAAGTGTTAAACATATTAAATATTTAAGCAAACTGTTCTATAACAGAGACTATCCTTATATTAACCATCTGTTTTAAAGTTAAGAAGGTAGAAACCTTATGCATTTGGCAAAGATTAAAAGAAAGGATGAAAGGGAGAAATGTGGGCAGGAATGTTTCTCTTCTGGGATTGTCCCTTGGGTGCAGATGGGTAATTCTGGCTGATTTCTGCTAACGGAGGAGGCATTAAGCAAATAAAGCCAAACTTCTCATTTCACCTTCTTCCAAAATCCTACCATTTGTTACTAGGACTACTCACAGCAAATACCAACAAGCTGGTCATTTATCCCAAAACACAAGTAAGTGTTTTCCTCATAGACACACTAAGAACTTCCTACACAATGCGGGGGGGGGGGGGTTAGGCATCACAAGTAGCATAATCTTTCCAATTTAAATCATCAAACCACACAGTTGTAAAACAGAATCCTCTGCAGTTAGGACATTTGAGGTACAGGATGCTGTATCCATGGGTCACCTAGGTGCTCCAATGCTATGACCTATTTCTTCTCACCTCTGCTTTACTCTATGTTGTTAGTTTGAGGCAAGAATTCTCCTCCCATACAATACAGCAAGACAACAGCAGCTCCAAACTTACGCGGACCTTACTTTGAACCTTGAAAAACTGATACCACTGTGGTTCTCAGACAGCATCCTCAAAAGGACTCTTAAAATCTTCTTGGGTCATTTGTTGACTGAGGGGCCTCACTATTGATTGGCAGCTCTACTAGGGTCTCAAGGAATGTGAAAAGGGCAGGTCCGTCCCCCTCCCCCCACAAAAGACCTTTTACTAGAAGAAAAGAGAACAGAGGCACTCTTACTTTGAGCCTAAATCAGTAGCAGAAGCTGTTGGAATTCGTTAGCATCCCTTATTTAAATAGCAAAATAGCCCCAACCTTGTCCCTCACTCCAAGTCCCTGTGTTATTTTCCGAGTCTTCACGGAAGCTTGTGCACGCACCGCTATGTGGATTGAGTAAGAACCACTTAGCAGCTTGCCATGATTTCTTCATTGCTGTAACTGGCCATCATGTAAATAAGTAGTTACTGACTTAAGAACTTGCTATTTACTCAATAACCCTGATAGGAACCATGATCCCTTTACACACTATTTTAGAAGTACATAATTACAGGCTTTTCAAATGGTTACTTCTTTTAGACATTTGCCTGTAATAGCTCCTTCAAAGCTGTTAAGTTCTTATCATTTGAAGACCCGAGTAGAAAATATTTAGTTCACTCCTCATTGACCTAATAGAGAACAAGTTCATCTCTATGATGATGCAGTCCTCCTGCCAAAAACACATGGTCAGGCTCAGGCTATTTGGTTAGGAAATCAAATTGCTTTCAGATGACATTCACCTCATTTAGTGATTAAATATTGACACTGAATGATCATAGGTCACCATTTCTTCAGTCTCTCCTGAAGCAAATCTTGTCCTCACTCTCTCTCCTGATGTTATGACTACCTACTGACTTTCCTAGGGATGTAAAATGCCAGGTATGTCTTCTGGCTCTTGCACATCCTATTATTAAGCATCAGATGTAATTCTTACTTCAATGTAAGATAAGCTCTTATGCACAATGAACATTTTGTTCCCGAAGAGGAAACCACAGCCAGACTCAGGGGATCCAAGCACCTGTCCCCACTATAAGCAACAATGTCATGTGACACATCCTGTACATTGTAATATACAGACACCCTTCTACTTAAAATGGGGCAACATTCTAAGAAACCCATCCTAAGTTAGAAAAGTGTTCTCTATGCCTCACCTACTGACATCGTGGCTTAGCCACAGTATCCTAGAGAGTGCTAGTCCTTTGTCTTAGGGTCAGGTTGCTGATTTGGAGTTGCAGCTCACCACCAACTGTCCACTGTATTATAATAGCCTTATACTACACCTTACCAGCCTGGAAACAAGATCAAAAATTTTAATAAGATTTCTACTACATGCATATCACTTTTGCACCATTTCTGAGTTGACATATATTGTGAGTTGAAAATGAGGGACTGCTTCTGTATGCTTCAGTCTCTTCTGAGTGCTATGACAAACTACTTAATTTATTGAAGCAGAAACTTATCACTCATAGTTCTGGAAGATAAAGTATGAATGATTAAGATTATCACAGAGTCAGTATCTAGGAAGGGTCCATTCCCTTATGTATGGCTCCCTCAAACCTCTTTCAAAAGTCTTCATCCCTTGTCAGGGTGTAGCAATAATAATCAAATATTAACAAATATGATAAAACTAGCAATAATAATCAAAAGAGACCTTCAGTTTGAGAGGGAGTGAGGGGCGCATGGGAGAAGTTCAAGAAAGGGTGGTTGAGGGTGGACCGAAAAAGGAGGAAGTGGTATAATTATATTTTAATTAAAAATTTTTAATTAAAAAAGAAACCATTATATATTTCCAACTCTATCAAAGGTGAGGAGATACAAAGATAAAAATAAAGTTCCCATTACCTTGCTTTGTCTGCTCTTTGACTACTCATCAATTCTACCATTCTCAGGGCTCTCTCTAGTCTTCACTATGCAGAACATCAGTCCCAACATTGTCAAACCACATTCCTCAAAAAAGATCAACCTCTTATCTTTAGTGAAACTCGGGACTACTTGGATTACCCAACAAAAGAACAACTTGCTAATGAGCAGCTGAGCAGTCCAGCTTTTGACTCTCCAGATGCTCCAAGGCATGATGTGCCCTGTGCCTGGGACTCACTCCATCCAGAGCTTCTCATGAACATCTCTGAATATCAATGCTTCTGCTCAGATATCACTTTAACAGAGCCCTACCCTGATCATGATGTCCAAACCAGCATCTCCATTATCTGCATGTCTAGCTGTAATTCTTCAAAGAAATAGATGGCAACCTGACATCCCTTGATTTTTATTTACTTCTTTCCTTATCATGTTTCCCTTAATTCAGGCATCTATAACCTGAGAGTAACTATTTTAGAACATCCCGGGCCATGTGGTCACCACTGTAAGTGCTTGACTTTAGCACTGTAGCAGGTAAGAATAATACACAATATATAAATCAATGGACATAGAAATGTTTCAGTAACTCTTCACTGATAAAATCAGGCTATGAGACTCACATGGCCATGGTCTGACAACTGTTGTTCTAGTAGAAACTTCCATGAGGGATACATGTCCCTCGAGAACATTGTCTTACTTACCTCTGGACCTTAAGGCCTTGGCACATAGTAGGCACTCAGTAATTTTTAAAGAATGTATAAGTGAACAGAGTCCTATGATACACAGGAAAAAGTTCTGAAATATCACACCCAATGAGACAGAAGGAAGCTGTGTATAGCTCCTTTTGTGATAGGTTCATGCATGAAATAGGCTGGCCTGTGCTGCTGCAACTTGTGATAAAAATTACCGTGAATATTTTTATGAATATTTTCAGATGAGATTACCAAAGTAGTAGACTTTGGGTAAGCCAGGCTTGTCTCTCTAAGGTGGGTGATCTTTATTCAATCCCTGAAAGGCCTGAATAGAACTGAAGACACAATGTCTCCACCCTACTCCACCCCATCCCCCCAGTAACAGGGAATTCCTACAGCAGATGGTCTTTGGGATTGAAGTGCAATATTGGCTCTCAGTGTGCTAGCCAGCCTGAAGATTCTGGACTTGCCAGCCTCTATGGACTCATTAGCTAAACTAGTCAAGTACTTAAAATCAGTTAATAGATAGCCAGACACCTCTGATTTTGTGCCTCTGGAGTGCCTCAGTTAATATTCTGATAAATACTGGAGATTTGCTCCAATGCTGACAGAGAGAACTAGATGGCTCTTCAAAACCGAAAGCCTTCCTCTTGTATGTGCTTAAAACCTCATCACAGCAATGTTCACTGATGTCTTACAGCCTTCAAAGAAACCTTCAAACTTCCCTTTGCACCAAAGAACCTTCTGAACTTGGCTCCAACCCTCCTCCACCTCTATATCCAGGTACATCCAGTGTTCATGGTACACAAAAGCCATAGTCTACTGCTCAGTGCTCCCATCTCAGCACCAGGGCTCCAAGCTCTCAGACTTTCATGCTTTTGCATATGCTGCAGACTCTCTAAGAGAAACATCCCACCCACCTTTCATCTGCTTAATTCCAACTCATCCTTAATGCTTCCCTTGGGATTCCCCAGAGTAGAATTCGGAAGGCGGGTCTGCTATGCCATCACCTCCTACAGCATCCCCCTGTATGGTTGGTGTTGGCTTGCTTCTGTCCCCCCAGAGAGATGCTACCTCCTTGAAGGCAAACTCCCTGTTCAGCTCCCCACCCACCTCCTCCCACCTCTCAAGCGCTGTCTGTGTCCAACCTGCAGTGAAGACACTAATAGGCAATTAGACTAATAAACAAACAAAATATTTTAAGGAATCGAATTTCCTGTAATATGGTGTCATTTATGTGGAATCTGTAAGAATATGGCTTAGCAATTGAGAAAGATGAATAATCAAAACTCAGAGTTATACAGAATCTCCCCAGAGAGGCTTTTCCTGCACAGAACTCTGGTCTAGATAAAGGAAGGAGAACACAAGAAGAACACATTTTTCTTCCCAGCTTCTCAAAACCCTATGAAGGCCAGCATAGGGGAGGTAATGAAAGCCTGAGCCCAAGCAACACATGCAGCAATTTGAACACTGCTGCTCAGCTCCCTTTATGCGAGGGATTTGGGGGCCTGGGTCTCTATTATTTCAGTAGAGATCAACAGGAAAATGGGACTGACTTGACAGAGGTACACAAACAATTCTCCTAAAACTTGCCTGGTTTATAAAAGTGGGTTCTGGAGCCAAAGAGAGTTCTGTTGGTAATGGGTTTGTAAAGCAAGTTCAAGAATCTGAGCTCATTTCCAGAACTCATGTGAAAAAGCCAGGTGGTACGCACTGGCAATCTTGGCACTTGGAAGGCAGAGAGACAGGTGGGTTCCTCAAGATTTGCTGGCCAGCAAAATTAGCCTAATTGACCAGTCTCTGGCTATGTCCCCTAAAAATGAGGTGGATGGTGTCTTGTGGAGTGACACTTGAGAGTGACCTCTGTCCTACACACACACACACACACACACACACACACACACACACACACACACACACACTGCAGTTCAGCCTGAGGGAATGGAGCCCTCTGAAGTAGCCTTATGCTAGAGGTAGACTCTGGATCACTGAGAATGGCAGGCTCTAAGATTTCTGGTTCTATCACTGAATAGACTTTTTCAAGACTTTATGTTTCATGCTGTTTTTCACTGTGCCTCAGTTTATGTATCTGTAAAATAGGAAGAACAGCTCCGGGCACCCAGGAGGGTGATGCAACACACTAGGCTATGTTTGTGTGGCACTTTGCATTTCCATGACTTCTGCTCTATGTGTCTGCAATTGACTCACTATTACTTCTGAAAACGCCATCTATCGTCCAAAAGGGTGAGTTCAATCACAAGGCTTTCTTCAGGTACACTTCATAAAGGAAAAGCGAGAGCATGCATATTCTCCTTGGAACCATTGTAATTAGTCCCAGTAACAGTTGAGCCTCCCCCCCCCCCAACAGTTCATTTATAGTCAGATTCTGCAAAATTGAAAACATCCAACATCTGGCCTGAAAAACTCATACAAAGAAACACCCAAATGGGCATGGGTGGGCTTCAGTGGCATGGGAGCCAGATGTGTCTTTACCTCAACTACTCTTTTCAACCTTTGGAGGAAAAATTCAACTGAGTTTTTATGCTTATCAAAAACCTAAGGTTTTGATTTCCATTTCTAAATTTTTAAAATATCTTGTCTATTTATACACTTAAGATTCTCTTAGACAGTCAGTAGAAAATAAAATTTTTAATGATATATAAAAGAACTAAGTGTGGTTCATGTTTAGCCTGTAATCCTGACACTCAGGGAAACTGAGGCAGGTGAATGACTAATTTCGAGAACAGTTGTGGATACATACTATGAGGCCAGTTTGGATTATATATCAGGACACCCTGTCAACAATATAGACAGATGGGGCCAAGGAGAATAGAGCCCACTTAAACATTAGGATCTGAGTTCAACTCCTAGGAACCACACAAAAAGTTGAGTGTAGTGGTATACATTTGTACCACGGTAATGAGAAGAGAGAGACCAGCAGATCCCTAGCTCACTGGCCAACTGGTCTGACATGTCCTTAAAAATAAAGCAGATGTCTCCTGAGGAATGACACCTCAGGGTTGGGCTCTACATGCACATGCATGTACATACCACCAAAGTGCATTCGAATGGATACACACACACACACACACACACACACACACACACACACACACAGAGGGCATGAGAGATAAATAACAGAGAACTCAATACTCCAACTGTAGCTCTATAAACATTTTGGGGTGCTTTCTACCAAATCTGGGACTTTACAATCTACATATGTTCTCTACCACTGAGGTGTTCCCAGCCCTTTTGTACAAACATTTACAGTGACAAAAAAAAAAAAAAATAGCTAACACCATTCACCTCATTTTTTGAGACATCTGCTAATAACACCACTGCTTGTGTATTATTAGCAGACTCTGCTAAGCACTTTGCCAACATCATCTCATTTCATCTCTGCATCCAATCCTGGAGGAGGTACTGTTATTTTCTCTACTTTACAGGTTAAAACTCCAAGGAATGCATAGATTAAGTAATTTACAGAAAGCCCCATTACTACAAAAAAAAAGTGTTTTGGTTGATGTTTGAAGGAAAACTTCACTTAATACCACCTTAATACGGGAGAAATCCAAGATAATTGTTAATGGAATAAAGTGATTGCAGCTATATTAAGCCACACCCTGCGGGAAGGCTACCCAGAGTCCTTAATACACCTTCAAGAGATCAGAGAGTTTGGGCTTCCAGAACGAGCCTGCCCTCACTTGCTCATTTTGGCTATCTTTGCCCTTCAAGGGGAGGAAAAAAAAAAACCCCACCCTTAAAGTAAGGTATTTTGGCACTTTGCTGAAGAAATGCTGTCTTCAATCCCCTTTGTTTTCAGCATGCCACCCAACAGCATCATTCTAGAAGCTTCCCCAAGACAGCCAGGGAATTTACAGGATTGCCAAACAGACTGAGAAAACCTGGTGGGGGAACTCCATGGACCGGCTTTGTGAGTGAGGATAAAGAGGGCACATTAGTATTGCCTTGTTTCATAGAAAAGGGAACACAAAAAACAAAACTTGATTACAAAAATCTCATTTTCCAAGCTCTAGAAAAATGCACCATCCTGGGGAGATTCTGCCCCTACTGGCTTGTTGCGCTGTGTGCTTTCTGAGCAAAGACCTTGTTCCACTTTCAGGGCCTGGTTAGAGAAAACCAGAAGGGTCTATGCGCACAGCATTTAACTTTAAACATTTCTTCATGGAAATTTACAATGCACATAATTTACATATTCAATACCAGTGACAATTTACTTCTCCCATCTGAACAGAGCTTTCAACTATGCCACTTGAACTAAATTAATAAACAGTAATTACAGAATGTTGTGTGAGCTAGCTGTTGATGTTGAGCAGATTCTAATCAACACCTTCTTTTAAGGGCCAATTAAAGCTGAATGTATGCAATATAAACATCTTTGAGTATTTAGACATGAACTGCAGAACAAGGTAAAAAAAAAAATCTCAACAATTAGACTGAGGAAGAGTCCATCAAACCTGGGGCAATGGCCCCTTTTTAGTCAGTCTCTGAAGTCACGTTAATTTCTTCAAATGAGATTTTTGTGAAGTGGTAAGGGGCTCCCAGGACTCTTTAGACCAAGCCCCATCCGTTTAGAGATTTCACCAGCATCTCCTATTCTTTTCCGTATGCTTCAGGTTTCATGGCATTGCTTTTTAAATTGCCTCAAACACTTTTCTCCTTAATTCGTGTGCATCTCAGCGAAAACTTAATCTCCATATTTCTGACTCATTTATGTATAAATCATTGACGTGTTATTTGGTATCTAAGAAACCTTTCCCTAGGCCTCATATCTGGCCACCCAGGCACTACACGGTATGGAGTGCACCCCAGGCTCCACAATGGGAGATTACATCCCAAGAAAATAGCAAACACGCAGATCACAGAGACAGGATTAGATTCTGTTGAGGTATAGAGAGACAGTGCACAGCTTCTCAGCCACTCTTCTCCTCAGGTTCCACTGTGTCTAATACCTCAGCAGGCTGAGCAAAACTGAGTGGTGAGAGACATTTCAGCAATAGTCCAGAGCTCTGGGTACTGCATGCTTGGTAGTGAGTGGGTTTTTCCAAGGGATGGGAGGAAATGGGAACTATGTGTTTTCATATGGGAGAGACCATGGCAACCCTCATCAGGTCCATGTGAAATCTAGCATGGCTTGCTTCCTAGTGACTGTGCATGAAGACACACGGATACACGAGCCTTGTGACCTGTAATTCTCCTTCTCCTTTCTACCTTAACTCCTAAGGATGCATATGGCCCTTTCATCCACTGGCTGACTCCTACATCCCAATGGCTAATGTTACTTCCCTGTCTATTCTGATGGTTCCTGTCTCCTCCGCGTCAGACTTCATCTCAGAGCTAGCTTCAACCTCATTCTCCTCTTGCCCTCCACCACCTTCCATCCCCGTGTGTTTGTCTCTCTTTCTGTGTGTCTGACTCTGCTATCTCTAGCCTTCTATGATTGATATCGTTTGAGGCTAGATCTTTGATTGCTTTGAAGGAACCCTAAGAAGGGTTGACTTTTGTTAATTACCACTGATACTTATCTCTCCAGATAAGAGACATGCTCACCTCCCTACCCCACCCTCAGCTACAATGAAAACAATCCAGAAACATAGATTTTGTACATCCCAGAGCTTTTCCGCAGCATCCAGCAGAGCACTATTTATGTGAGCAAGTGATAAATGAATATTTGTCGAATGAATATGAATGAAGCTTTTTTTAAAGTCAACAAAATGAAAGTCTCTGTTTGGCTTCAAATATTTTCTCAATAAAATTTGGAAGTATAATGATAGACTCTGGGCTAGAAATCAAAATTTCAAGATAGTTCTTATTTACTAGTCACATATTAAAAGCAGGAGAGTAATGGAGCCATGGGACTGGAAGGGACCACCAGAAATTATCTAATGCCATTATCTTATGCACTTTGGGGAAGGCTGCACTTTCGCACAGTAGTTGCTGACTTTTGTTTCATGCATGGTTCAGTTGTCCCAGTGGTGATAATTGTGACTGACCCCTGAGTATCTCCAACTAGAAAGAAAGGGCCTGACTTTCTTACTCAAGCCTGGCTGAGACCTGGAAGCAACATTCTTGTGGGAACAAACCAGGATATGCTTGAGGACAAGCACCACCAGAGAAGATGTCTTGGCCTTCCTGTTTCTCATCCATTCAATGAGTTCCTTTTTCGTTTTCTTCTTTACATATGATGTTGTTTCCTGGGCAACCTCATCCGCTTCCCCAGATTCTTCTCGGTATCTCATGGGTAAGGAAGATGTTTTTGCAGGGCCATTCCCATCCTCAGGTCTCTCCTCATAAGCAGGTGTCCTGGAACACCCTTCACTGCCATGTGCCCCATGTGTACCGCTGTGTCTTAGCCTGCTGAACCAACCACTTTGTAGGTGGTGTCATTCTACTCTCTGTGCTAAAGATCTTGACAACACACTGAGGATGAATGGGCAGGAACTTTGGGATATAACAGGACTGGATCCCAACTTTCATCAACCATTGGCTAGTCATTGTATAGCTTTGGACTGTTTCTCAACTGCAGTGCAATCTACAACCTAAAAACAAAAATACATTAACAGAGCTGCCACACACTAAAATTTTAAGATATGTCCATTTCCTTCCTATTCATTTTACCTTCCCATCCATCCTTCATTCTTTCCTAAGGCTCTCTTCAGTTTTCTTCTTTTCCCATCTATCTCCCTTCTCCACCTTTTTACTTCCTCTTCCCCCTCCTCCCTCTCTCTTCCTCCTGTTTCTATTCTGTTTCCTCCTTCCCCTCTTCTCCTTTCCCTTTCAGCCTCTTCCTTCTACCACAACAAACTAGCCCTCAAGCACCATCCGTCATGCATCCTAAGACACGCCCATCCCTGCTTACTTTACCAATTCACCTGCATTAGTTCCCAGCCAAAATTCCCCTGCCTTACATGGCTTCTTCCCTAGTATGCTTGATCTACATTCCCAGTTCTCTAAGACCCAGTTTCCAAATGTGAAATTTACCATAATTCCTAGTTGCTATCAAAACAAAAACCAAATCCATGGCGATATATTCAAAGCCCATCATAATCTACTCCAAACGTTCTAGTCTGGTATCCAACCAGCTCTGGAATGTTCTCTAAGTTTTCAGCTTAGTTCTTATCAGAATTTGGCTATGCTATGTTCTTAGTACCTTTAAATGTTCTGTTCCCTCTCTAGCTCGACTGCTATCCTACCCAACACACCTGTCAAACCTCTTGAGAATATTCCTGACATTGGTAAATAGGAATTCTTAAAAATCTTCCCTGACCCACACAGGCTAGTTACTCACCTCCCTCGGAGCTTCCAAATGCTCTAATTAATTGTGGTGTCTTGGCTTCTTTCCACTCATATTACCTCCTGAGTCTTGGCTTTGCTTTATATATTCTTACATCCCTACTGGAGGTATTCCCCCCTAAATTCAAATTTATTCCAGCCTGGCATTTCTGCCTAATTATGAGGCCCTGCCACAGTAATTCCTCCTGTGGCAGGGGAATATTAACTTTCTAGCTAAGGCTTTGGTATGAGAAAGCCCAAATTTCTAGTCTTAGTTTTATTGCATATTAATTTTACAAACTTAAAGAACATTCCCAAACTTCCTGAGCCTTTAAGGAACTCTTCTGCCTACAGTTCTTATAGAGACTAAGTGGCTGGCTTTAGGATAAACGTAGACGTCAACAGTACAGGACCTTATCTTTCATGGCCAATTGACTTTCTACAGAGTTTCAAGATGATGTAACTAGAAAAGAATTACCTTTCAACAAGTAGCAATGAGATAAATATCAGCCTTTAGAATATAAAACCGTGCCCTTATTTCACATCATACACACACACTAACTCAAAATTATAATCTTAAGTATAAGAACTAAATAATACAAATTGTAGGGGAAACATAGAAATAAATCACAGTGACCTTGGATTAATCCATTTCTTAGATATGACAACAAAGGCATGTGGTCAAAGAAAGGGAATGGACTTCATAAAAATTAAAGATCTTTTGTGTTTTAAAGGGCACTGTCCAAATAGAAAGACAACCACAGAATGGGAAAAAACATTTGCAAATCACATATCTAATAACAGGTTTGTATTCTTAATAGATGAGCAATATCTACAACTCAATGAGAAAGACATAATAGACAACTCATTCAGAAAACAGGAGAGGGATTTGAATAGACATTTTTCAAAGAATACATAGATGGTCAACCGCTCGTGAAAATATACTTAGCATCAAAATCACAAGGTACCACATCACACTCACTAGGGCAGCTAAAATAAAAAAGACAGACAATAACAGTTCAGCAGTTACTCAAAAAGTTAAACATAAAGTCACCATATAATCTAGCAAGTCTACTCCTAGGTAAATATTCATGAGAATCTAAAACACATGTCCACACAAATCTTGCCATACTAGCATTACTCATAGTAGGCAAGTACAGAAACAATCCAAATGCCCATCAAGCTGGCAAAGAGACAAAATATGAAATAGCCAGATGATGAATATTGTCAGTAAAAAGAAATGAAGTAGAGTTACATATTATAGCATGGGTGAACTTTGAAAACATGCTAAGTAGTACAAATCAGCCACATATATATTGAATACTGTAAAATATTCTGAGTAGGAAAATTTATAAGTAAAGAAGACTTGTGGTTGCCAGTGGCTATTGGGATAAGGGAAATAGATGGGAAGAACCTACAGATGGGTAGGTGTTTGTATATGTAAAGGGTAAAGATCCTCTGTAATTTTCTAGTGATAATGGCTATGGAACCCTATAGGTACATAAAAAGCCAAGAACTATATTAAAGAGGTGAACTTTTGATATGTGAATTATATCTCAGTGAAAGTTTTTATAAAATAGCTAAAATTATCTTTTGTATTCTTGGATTAAATGAGATTCTTGGTGCATACTGAGACACACAACAAATTCTCTCTGCTATGATGGGCACATTTGCTGCTGCTATACTTTTCTACCTTTATGTTCTGTCCAGATCAACTACATTATCTGTGTTCTATTAACATGAGCTTCTTGAAGATGGGCAAAGGGATTCATGAATCCTGATCATTACCCTTGAAGTTTCAATTGACCTAAATTATTCTGTATAGTTCAGAACTATAATAAACAGATCTTCAAAAATGAATCAATCCAAACTCAGCAACACAGAAAATGTCAACCCTAATCAAGATCAAGTATTTAAAATTATTTATATTCTAAATCACAACTTTCTGCCTTTTCTAGCTTCTATGAATAACCTTCTCAAAACCCTTCTTGGACTTCACTCATTGCCTGATCCCAAAGCAAAGATACAAGCTTATGTTTAGTTCATAACAATGTCTGCTTGTAAATAAAAATTCACTTACAATTTTATTAATTTATTGCTACATAAAAATTGACTTAGCGGCTATTTTTAAGTGATTTTGTCTATTTCTTACAGTGTGGTAGATCTCAAATTAGCTAAAATAGAGTATGCTTCTAATGTTGTCTGCTGTACAAAACACTCAAAATAGCCTGATGCTTCAGAGAGGATGGATGGTGCAGAGTGCTGGGCAGCAAAAGTGGGATGATTCATCTGAAGTCCTGTGTGCAGCATCTCAGTTTGCAGTGATGGCAGGGGCTACAGTTCTTCATGGAGCCCCAGAATCTATATCTCTCCACAAAGTCTCTCTATGTGGCCTATGGGTCAGGTTAGATGTTTTGCATCCCATGGTTCAAAAGAGCAAAAGGCAAACACTGCTAAGTTATCATTAAGGCTCCAGTCAGAACATCCCCATTTCTGCCACATTCTGCTGAGCAAAGCAAGGCAGAGAGAGTCTAGATTGCAGAGGGTGTAGCTTCACGGAAGAGTGGCAAGCTGAATGGGGAGACCCCACAGGGGTGTTTGAATAACATACTTTTTCCACACAATCTACTCAAGCTACAAGAAAAGAGAGTTCTTGCAATTCCTTGCCTTTTCCTCAACCAGCCTTGCTCCATGCAGAAACACATCACAGCTTGAGAACAGATGGGACATGACGCAGGGACACTGTCACATGCTGACTGAGGTTTCTACACTGATGTAAGGCTACCTCATCATCTCCCTTTACTGCTAACTCCCACATACCCCGGCAGAGACCCAAGGGAGCCATTTATGCTTCATTTAATTCCTTCATTCCTCCCATCCACAAAACCTTTGTTGAAACTATCTCCAACCACCACGGTAGTTCTAGTTTTCTGCTTGCAACAACAACCAACATGTAGAACAGAGACACCACATTACCTGTAGCCATAGATCAGAGCATTTGTATTTCATCTGCTTTGGGATAATTCCAGGACAAGATGTAAGGGGTTTGAGAATTTATCTAGCAGAAGGTATCTGGCACAGAATACACGGAAAGGACTAAGAATCTTATGAAATCATACACCAAATGTTTCACATTTGTTGTATTTGTCATTTTTCTGAGGAAAGAGACCCACTAGTTTTTATAAGATTGTTGAAAAGAACTCGGAAAAGGTGAGACTTGTTCCCTCTGTAGAACCACAGGATACACTATGCCAACATTGTTTCAACCCAACTGTCAATATGTATTGTCTTAAGCTGCATCTTCTCATCACTGTGTAAGCAAGTGGAGCCTTGACAATCACCATGTCAAATGGAAGAGAGACAGGGCTCCCTTTTCACCAGGCCACCTCATGTCCTTCTTTGCTTTCTTACACCATAACGTCCCACTAAAGCTCATATACAGAGACTACTAATTTCTAGTGTTCAAACCAAATCTTTGGGCATATTATCTATGTCTAACATTGAAGGATCATTAATAGAATTCTGCAGCTGAAAGAAATTGCTGATCCTATGACCTCCTCTGAGATGAAAACAGATTATATATTGGTACACCTTTCCAAGCCACTTTTGTCATCATAGGGATGTGCTTTCCCATCAGCAACTGTAGGAAAGCATTTAGTTAAATATACAGTAGACATGGATATTTAATTAAATTTTTCTAGAAACAGTATGTGCAAAAGTACAAAAATTTTCCTCTTCCATGTTATTTTCAGTTTCCTATTCCTTGTGCTAGGTGTAAAATAGAAAAAGAAAAGGAAAAAACTCTGGGGTTCCAGTATCTCAAAGAGATAGAGGTTCTCTTTATGAATATAACCACTAACAGTTATCAACTGATATTACCAATTCTAATGTCTATTCTCATTAGGCCTAAAATGAGTAGCACATAATGAGACTCAGGGTGGAGTAAAAGAGAAATAAGATAGACATTCTGCCCAGGTTGATTATGATGTTATGGAAGAGACAAAAACAAAAAGAAGCAATGGAAAAATCAGAATGATAATTGGACCATCGCATGGAGAAAGGCTGAACATGGATTATTGGTTCTTTCATTTGACTGCAATTCTTGGTAAAACTCTTCACTCTTGATATCTCTTTGTAAACAGATGAGTCACTCCCACCCACCCATTCCCAAATAACCACTCAGAGGCTTATACTAATTATAAATGTTTGGCCGATGGCTCAGGCTTATTACTAACTAGCTCTTACACTTAAATTAACCTATAATTCTTAACTATGTTTAGCCATGAGGCTTTTTAAGTACAGCATTCTCTGTGTCTGGCTGGTGTCTCCTGATTCCACCTTTCCTTTTCCCAGCATTCTTAGCTTGGTTGCCCCACATGTATTTCCTGCCTGGCTAATGGTCAATCAATGCTTAATTAAATCAATCTGAGTGGCAATCTTTACAGTATACAAGAAGATTATTCCACAGAATTTTTCCCTTTTGTCTAATTTAAAAGGAAGATTTTATCTTTAACATAGTAAGACTATATACAATTATTAAGTAAGAATTACAATAAGACTATCTAATCCATTTGCATCTAGCAAAATTAAAGAAAATATCTTATCATCTATCAAGATGAGAATGCTATACTGAGAAAAGGTGCCAAGCCATGTTGCTAAACAGATTAAAAATTATGGGTTAATTTAAGTGTAAGAGCTAGTTAGTAATAAGCCTGAGCCATCAGCCAAACAATTATAATTAATATAAGACACTGAGTGGTTATTTGAGAATAGGCAGAGAGATTCTCCCAGCTACTGTCTGTAGGATTGAGAGCACAGGAATTGGTTTAGGAACATGGTTGCATACTACTTAATGCTGCTTCCCAGATTCAGACACATAAAGGTGATTCATTGTTCCTTGTACCATGTTGGAAAATTGAGCTGGTGGAGCAAGTAGCCAATGCTGCTACTTCATACAGATTAGCAATTTAAAAATTCTCCCTGTCAGAAAAGGATTGCTGATACACAATAAAACAGATTAGATGGGAGAAAAACTCTAAACTAGTTATAATGTATGTGTGTAAAAATGTATATAGGCTTGGAAAAGAGAGGAAAAGGAGTATAAGCAGTTATATAAGGAAATAAATAGTTTTTAAAAATAAAATCTTTAAAGGGACAGTAAAAGTAATATTTAAAATACCACATAAAATGAAAAATACACAGAGAGCCTGGATACTATATATTATTGTGTTGTCTTTGGAATTTTTAACAGTTATGAGACATTAAATTGTAAGGTCTGCTAAATTAAACATATATATATATATATATTGACTTTAAAATTTGGGTCTACAGATTTGTTGCTTAGTAAAAGAAGTTTTGCTTTTGTTTCTACAGAAGATGAGAACCTGTTGATTGCTTCCATGCTAATATAGTTTAATTTACCAAGACCCCCTGAAGGGTCTCCAGTGACAACCATGGCCCACATGATTCAACATGAACATCAGCATCAAGACAACTGGCAGAGATGATATAGCCTCATAGACTACTACAGCCAAGGTTTAACTATAATCCTAAATTTTCTTAGGATCTTCATAAGATTGCCAGTATTCCCAATTATCAGGAAGTAGTATGGAAAGGTATGCCCAAATTCCCCAAAATATTGTTTATAAATGTTTGTTTTTCCTTAAAGGGGGTTGACTATAAATGTGATCTCTTTCCAAAGGAAAAAATAAGGGGGGATATGATATAAAAATATTTTTTTTAAAAGGTAGACTCCTGAATCTACTTTAATCCAAAAAATTAACTATTAATCACAAAATACTTAACATTGGTATGGATTTTGGTTTACTGATACAAATTTCAGGTCAATTTTGTTATACTCTATGTATATTTTTACTCTTGTTTAAACTCATTTATTATTTAAACTCATTTAAAATTATAATGTATATTTAAGAAATGCAAATTAATTGTTGTCTATGATACTCAAACTTATAGTCATGTTAGTTAGTCTATTTAAAAAATAGTCAAAGATATATTCCAATTAGATAAGTAATCTTCAAACACTTCAAAGACCTAAAGAATATGGCATTTAAAATGTTTTAAGAACTTAGGCATTCCTGGACAGTGAGACATGTCTGCTCCTGACAGCAACAATTTACTTCAGGAGGATGATGAGCATCAAAGAAACTCTGTATGGAGTTTACTTTCTTTGTAGTAAAAGTTGGCCACTGGGCAAGAAATTACTCTTTCCCCAACTGCCTGACAGTCTGCTGTATAAATTGGACATGCTGGACTCATAGGAAACTGATCACTGAATTTTGCCAAATCAGGGTGAGATGGTCCTTCATGTCCCTGCTTTGCAGAAGAAACTACCAGACATTCTGCAAGACACAGAGACTTTCAAATTTCCTGCTTCACTGAAATGTATGTTAGAGACTTTAGGCCTGTACGTTGAAGATGGATACCTCAATGTTGAGGAGGAACTTTGGGTGACTATCCAGTCAGCCAGAATTCTCTGTCATTTCTAGAAATTTGAAAGTTGCTTACAATGCACTTCTTTTTACTCAGGTAATATATCTGTCTGGGGTCTTGATGGAGTTGAAGACTAGATATTTATAATTATAGTTTTCCTTAGTTATGATAGAAGGTAAATTAGATCTCAAATTTTAGACTCACAAATATAGGATAGATGTTAAAATATTCACTTCAATTTTGCCAACATAAATAGACTAGACATTGTAACCATAATTCTTGCTTGATAACTTTTGTTATATGTAATTTTACTATGTTAAAGTAGAAATTTTCCTTTTTGATTAGACAGAAAAGGAGAAATGCTGCGGGATGGTTTTTCTGTATTCTGTAAATATGTGTTTCTACCACTGAATAATAAAGAAGCTTTTTGGCCTATGGTAAGACAGCTTACAGCCTTGTGGGAAATCCAAGAGAGATAGAGGAAGAAAAAAGACAGGGCTGGGGAGCTGCTGCCAGCTGCTGAAGGAGCAAAATATAATGGAACCCAGGAAAGCCACTAGCCATGTGGCAAAACATGGATTAATAAGATGCAAGAGCTAGCTAGCAAGTAGCATGAGTCATAGACCAAACAGTTTGTAATGATATAAGCCTCTGAGTAATTATTTTATAAGCGGCTATGGGTCTGAGTGTAGAAGAGATTGAGCAGGACCCTGAGGCCAGGTGGGACTGAGATGCTTCCAGCTACATCTCCTCCATGTCTCTATTCTGAACAAAAGCAGGAGAAGAACAGTAATTGTGGGGAAAGGCTTCAGGACCTTCTCCCTCCGGCTTCCAGTGCCCCGCGCTTTCCTCCCACAGCCTTTTCTCAGTCTGTTACTTAGCACAAGCAATAAACACTTCCCCGGAGATAGCTTACTCTGCTCCTCTTCCCCGTTCCTGTTCCCTTTCTCCTTCTCTAGAACTGCATCTCACAGCCACCCTTCACCTCAAAGAGTGTGAGCTGAGCACCAAGGATGGTCAAGGTCTATACAGGTCGGTCCTAGAGAGGCAAAGCCCTAAACAGAAGCCAGTCACCCAGAGGAAGCTTGTTCACCAGACTCTAAGCCTCTTTAGGATCTAGTTTATCTTCACATGATATTCCATTTTTATATCTCCCACTTTCTCTCTTCTGACTAATTTTGATTCTATCTCAAACACTATTAGAGACTTCCTATAAAGGGAAATGATCTATAATGGAACAGGGACATTAAAAGCCTCAGTTTCCTTGGAAATTATTGAACTCATGAGGGTTTACTTTGGGTTTTGAATTTTGAGAACTGTTATAACAAAAAAAAAACCACTATTTTTTTCTGAGCAGAATGATTTAACTCTTGCCCTCTCTAGCTGTTCAGATTCTGTTTTTTAATATTCAGCATATAGAGAATTTTTCATAAGCTCCAGTTGATGCTGGATCATGGAGAACTGTCTTTCTAAATTCTTAAAGCCCACTCAAGGAAGCCTGGATCAGCTGTGAGCACACATCTCTAGAGGCAAGTGTCACTGAACCTCACAAACAGGACATTTCAGAAAATGTGTGTGATCGGCTGATAGCCCACCAAGATCTGAACTCACATCTGTCACTCCATAACCATCCACACCATGTCAGCTCCCACCACATTGAAATGTGGCACCTCCACGCTCATTCGCTGTGTGAGCTGTCTTCTGGAAAACTTAGAAAACACTACAACAAAGCAAAAGTTGGCAGTGTGTGGGTATAAACCATAGCAGAGAGCCCACCTGTTAGAACTGGTAATAAAACAACATGCTTTGCAAAGGTTGCCTGCTAGGCCCCAAATCATTCTCTAATTCTAAAAGTGATTAATTTAAGTGGGGCTTAAAGAGATGGCTCATAGACTAAGAGAACTCTCATCAGTTCTGAGCTTATCACTCTGGTAAAAAGCTGGGTGTGGCCACATCTATAACCCTAGCACTATGGAAATCAGAGACAGGAGGGTCACTAAGACTTGCTGGTCACAAGCCTAGCTCTAGGTTCAGTGAGAGACTCTGTCTCTAGAGAGTGACATACAAATGATATATCAGGACACTCGATGTCTTCCTCTGGATTCTGCACCTTTTCTAAACACCCAGCTTACATGCACATACAACACGGTCAGTCATACATGCTTGCTCACAAAAGCACATAGGTACAAACACACACATATACACACGGGTACATAAACATACATATATACTCACAGGTACACAAACACACATATACACATAGGTACACAAACATACACATATACATGCAGGTACACAAATACACACAGGTACAAAAATAAACACAAACACATATATGCACATAATAATAAAAATAATGAGCTATTTAAACTTACAAAACTGTCATATATTTTCAGTGTTTCATGGAAATCCAAGATTTCGAAGGGGTGAGAACTGGATCTCTTCTTTATGATGAAAAGGGAAAGAAAAAGAAAGAAGAAAAAAGAGAGAGAAAGGGAGGGAAGGAGAGAGAGAAGGAAAGAGGGAAGGAGGATGTGGTTTAAAACTGTCTCTGGACAAGACTGGAAGGCTGTAATCCAAACCAGACGTGCCCAATGGAGTCCACAGTGTACAAACCCCATAGCCTGCTCCCTAGAGCATGGCGGGACATTCTTCTCCAGGTGTTAGTGCCATTTAGTGCATCAGAAGGTAGTAACCACTCTCTGACTTTACCCAGGGAGATTTTTCTTTCATTAATAAAGTTGGTCAATAAAGAATTTTCTGCTGCATAGGGACCAGCAATCAAGATATTTTTAGGAAACCCTGCATGGATGGTAACTGAAACATGTACATTTTGGTTCTCTCTTTGGCACTGTCAACAGGATGATCTTTTGGAAGTCATTTTAGTGTCCTAGGCTTAAGTTCCCTTTTGTTTCGAATGGTAACATTTAGACTCCCAGCTTACCTCCCAGCTCTGATTACTAGTGATTGTATTCCATGGATTCTACCTGAATAGTCACTTCTCTTGGTCATCATCTGGCAAACGTCTTCGTGTGGGAAACTGGTCACTCTATACATATGTATCAAGTTGTATTTCTGTCTTGAAGAAGATGAACTACCAAGCCCCAATGACCTTCCTTGTGACAGAAAAATCTATAGACAGAGCTAGATCTCAGAGAAAAGTAGAACTAAAAATGTCTTACATGACTTTCTGATTTTAGGGTAGAATGAGACTCAGATCAACTAAATCCAAAGGGAAAAATAAATGTAATGAATTTTATAATGAGAAATATATCATTACAATATTAACTCTTAGTTATTCCTTCAATTATGCTTTAAAATAGCCACTCCATATCTTGAACCCCCAGTAAATACCGGGAGTAAGCACCCCTTTGAGCAGTTGTGTGTCCTGGAGTGATTAGAAAATTAAGATATATTTCCTTCTGGTTCCCAGTGCATATGGGAAGCTACTAATATGCATGTTGTTTCTCTATTAGTCCAAGTTCATTCCTACCTAACAATTTACCACAATCTTACAATGCCATATATTTATTACCACACAAGGTAGGATAAACAGATCCTTTGCTGAGGGTCTCACAAGAGGTGGTGGAAGGATGAATCTGCTTTAAACAGGACGGTTGACTAGAAAACCACCCACTTCCTAGCCTGTTCAGGTGTTGGCTGTTTCATTTAATTGTAATTGTTAAGGGTCTGGGCTTCCAAGACAGGCACTATTGTCTGCTCTCAAATCCTATCAGTCCCCCAATTTTACTGGAGGTCACTCACAATCCTCTCACACACTAGTTTTCCTAACAATGGCACTTCATCAAGACAGTAAACGAGTCTTTAGCATAATCCCAATAATAATATTTAGAGCCTTAAATAACATAATCACAAGAGTGATGGAGGACATTGCATATGCTTGTCATCTTCTGGTGACCTCAACTACCAGTCCTGTCCATAGCTGAGAGATTACACAAGGGCATAAGCCTGAGAAGGCTGGTATCATAAGTGTCACCTAAACTCTATCGGCCACCAACAAAAAGCAAAGAATTCCTGCTCTTTGCCTCAGTCTCTAAAGAGAGACTGCCTTTCAGGGGACAGTGCCAACCAGGAGGGCTGTGGGAGCCGTGTTAGAGCCAAGTTACAGACAGACTTAAGTACCTCCAGTGACTTGTTAAGAGTCTCCACCGTTGTATGGCACAGAGTTAGGATTGCTATGTAGAAGGAACTAGAAAGAAACAGACTTGTGGACATCAGAATGCTATAGGAATCATCACATTCTGGCCTGTGGCCAAAAGCAGCCAAGGCCAGAAAGCACATGGCAGTCATAGGCAGAATTTAGAAGGTGACATGGAACCTGCTGGGTTCAGGGACTGATCTACCATGCCTTTAGCAAGCTGGGAAAGATGAGGTCTTACATTTTCAGCAACAGAAGCCAGCTGGGCAAGCGTGAGTAGAACAGGAAATGGAAATGATCCAGAAAGCCAGTAAGGACTCCATGAAGACTGCCTCAAGACCTTTAAGGCTATTCCCTTTTGCCATGGGGACACAGAAAATCCACCCATCCATCTTTTTTAGGGGTAGAAGTCTGGAAACCTGAGAAGTTACCTGAAAATGACTCTTAATGTACAATGAGACTGCCATATTGCTAATTGGCTCATTCAAAGTTCACATTCATTTCCCTGATACCCCAGGCTGTAGAATCTTGAAGAAAATTCAATCAGTTATAGAGAAATAAAGGAACTACATTTTCTTCATGCAATTGGATTGTGTGAGTAAATCTGTAATCTTGCTACACCTGCAATGTAACAGACACCATATACATATGTTTTCATAGAATTCTCCCCCAGTCCTATGAGGTAAGTGTTATTATATTCCCATTTTACAAATGAAGTTGAGACTCTGAGAGGTTAAGTCATTTGTACAAGGTCACACAGCTGCTAAGTGAAAAACTTTTAGAGCTTTGAGTGTGACTTGTGGCCTTGATCACTGTGCCTATGGACTGGAATGGTCTTGCTTCTGCAACAAGCATTTATCAAATCTCAATGGCCTGGTGCAAAGCTCATCAATTATTGCTTCCTTCATAGCCAGGGTAAGTAGGGTTGGAAAACTCTTCTTGAGAGCACCACTTGGAATCTATCACTCATGCCATCCTCTCCAGGCAGCCAAAATATGCAAGAAGACTGTGGAGGCTGTCCTATGCTTCAAGCCGAGGGATGGCACATGCCAACACTGGCCAATATCTACTGAGAACACCTCAGTAGCAAACTGCCTCCTACCTACAAAGGTATCTAAAAGACAAAGGCATGGAATATGAAGGACATATAGTACTCCTTACCTCAGCCCCATCCACATATAACCTAAGGACATATGCTTTCATCTCATGTGGAGAAGTCAAATTTTTCTTTAAATATGAATGTCACAATTATGTTTTTTAAGTCTAGTCTAATAATGAAATAGTGAAAAGAATGGATATAGCCAGAAAAGGTTCAGTTTGGCTTCAAGGTACTCTGCAGTTTGCTAAGAGTCACGTATCATCTAGTTTGGCTTGACACAAACGAAAGCCATGTGTACCTGACTTGGGATAAACTAGATAATGAACTCTCTGTGTTTTCTAGTGTCCTTCAAGATTTAACAGAAGGATGGCTTTAAAGACCATGGCTCATGGGAAATACAAAGGGAACAAGGAGAGTGATACCTGGCCCTGACTTCAATCCTGGTAGCTCCACCCTGATTTCCCATATATACCAACTGAGCACAGAAAATGTGGGGAAAAAAATGGTGCTAGAAATAAACAAACCAGTGGTAGAAACCAATGTATCTGCTTAGGCACCATATATAATGCATCACCGCCCATCTCTGTGACCTGAGGAAGAAAATGCTGGGCAGATGACAGTGGCCATCTTACTCTATCATCCTCAAAGGCAATCTGAAGAGTGAAGCATGAGCATCGGAGGCAGACAGGCCTGAGGTGAATTTGAATCTTGTTTAGGGAGGCACAGTAGGATCCTGACCTTGTAGCTGTAAAGAATATGGAAGGTCACTGATTTAAGAGAAGACAATACATACAGCAATTGAATAATGTAGGTGTAAATTAGACTGACTGCTCAAGATTCCACCTCTCACAAACTGAGTCACCCTGGGCAAGTCACCTAACCTGATTGATCCTTCAGACTCTCCTGTGTAAAACAGGTTTTGTAACTCTACTCACCTCATAAACCTGCTGTAAGAATCAAATCAATAGCCACACAGCATTTTAGCATGTGCTTGACTCATCCAGTAGAAGTACAATGATTCCAACTCTAAAAACTAATAATAAAGACTCAGCCATCAATCTGGCCACATAGAAGCTCCCTAAAGAGCTATAATAACTTTAACACAAAGTTTCTCAGTAAAAAAGACAAAAGGAAGAGAAGAACAAAAGAAAGAGGCTGGATTTGGTAAAGTGATATTCAGTAGAAAAAGTTACTTTAGGAAAGAGACAAAATATACGCATTGGTCACAGCTTGAGGCCAATTGTGTTCTCAGATGTAGGGTGAGCAGCAGCCAGGAGGAAGGGTACAGCAGCCTGGAGTGACTCAGTGAGTCCTGTTCTCAAAGTAGGGTACTGTCTGTAGACAGGTGTCCAGAGAGTGCACAAGGATGCATGCTCAGCCAGTGATAGCCTGAGTCATTGTGGCTACTGGACAAAACCACATCCTCCAGTGAGGGTGTCCATTCACTCTGGGGAGGATTTGAGCAGTCACAGACACAAAGACAGTAGAGAAGTCTGGCCAAGTAACTCAGTTTGTGCTCAGTTGTGATGATCTGAATTCAATCCCAGGGTCCCGAGACAGGAAAGAACTCACTCCCAAGTGAACTGTCCTCTGACTTCCTGTACCCTGCCTCCAAAAAAAGGTAAAACTAAACAAAGGAAGCTGAGAAACTAAGAAGCAAGCTCCTCTCTATAGGCCTTTAGTGTTTTGAGCTTCGGTGTATCATTTGACAAGCAAGTATGTGGTACCCAGGTGTGCAAGGCTTTGCATTAGATGAATGATAAAAAGAACAGGCTGCAGGACTCTCCTGTCTCTGGCACACAGGGATCTAATAATCATCAGAGAATCTTTTTTTTCCCCTCTGGGCAGGCCCCCAGGCATCAAGTTCAGACAGCATCTTTGCAATCTCATGTTTTATTTTAATAACCTAAAAGCCAATTCCCTCAATTATCCATCAGAGGAAGAAAAAAAAATAAGATTACCTTACTGTAACTTTTAAAATCCAAACTGATTAATTTCTTGAATAAATAATTTAAATCTTAGGAATGAAACCATTTGGAAAAGAGTTCTTAGTTGAAGTCATTTCGTTCTGTACCTTTCAACACCAATGGATTTCATGAAACACGATGTTTGTCTGATCTGCAACATAATTTCCAAAATGACCTATCAAAGAGAAAAGCAGGGTTTCATGGCGGCAGCCAACATTCCCTTCTAACTCAAACAGGAAGCGGTAGAGCAAAGTCAAGTTTGCAGCCAAGTCAGCCTCTGAGATCTACATAAATGTCCTTGTGGATGAAAGGGCAAGAATTGAGATGCTAAGTCAAAAAAAATGCTATCAGATATTAGATGCACTACCTACCCCCAAACACTGAAACACAGCAGAATGACTCGGCAGAAACTCTGGGATTTCATGTCAATCTGCCATTTGTGATAGTCATAGCAGATGTTGAGATGATTGATACTACCAACTTGACAGGCTACAGAATTACCTAAGAGCATCTGGACACCACTATGAGGAATTAGCTAGACTAAGCTAGCCTCTGGCCATGCCTGCAAGGGAGTATCTTGTTAGGCTAACTAACGGAGATGGGTGATGCCATGTCCTATGCTTAGGTCTTGGGCTACACAAAAAAAGAAGCAGATGAGCACCAGCGTTCAGAGTTCTCTGCTTCAGATTGTAGATATCATGTGACCAGTTGCCTCAATCACTTTCAACTTGTCTTCCCTGATACAAGGACTAGCCCCTCAAAATGTGAACCCAAAGGAGGCTTTCCTTTTCTAGTTTGCTTCTATCAGGGTGTTTTATCAAAGCAACAGAAAAAGTAATGAAGACAAATGTGAGTTGGCATTTACATAATGGCCATAGAGAAGGACATGTCAGCAGTGGGTGTGTCACATGTATATGTAAGGAGGTGAGCTCAGATGCCAATCATCATTTCTTACCTGAGACCTTAAATCTGCTCTGTGCCTTGCTCTCCTACAATTTAAGAATAATGTCTCTCAGGGCTGGAGAGATGGCTCAGTGGTTAAGAGCACTGACTGTTCTTCCGGAGGACCTGAGTTCAATTCCCAGCATCCGCATGGCAGCTAACAACTGTCTGTAATTCTAAGATCTGACACCCTTACACAGTTATACATGCAGACAAGACACCAATTCACATAAAATAAAAATAAATGTTAAAAAAAAGAATAATGCCTCTCATCACGCAAGGTTTAACAATGACTTTTTCTTGTACAAAATTTTGGTCAGCTCCCTTCTGAATCCTCAGTTTAGCTGAGCCTAACCTTCAGCTTCTCTCTCTGACCCTATGGAATCCCATTTGAGCAAGAATCTAAGTGACTTTAACCAAATCCCCACCCTCAGTATCTGAGCACCCAGGGCTAGCCACCTCATCCAGCTGGCTTAGCCACAAAGTCGATTTTTCTGATACTTCTCCCTAAATCATTTCCTAATCACCATCTCTACCCTGCATCATAAATAAACCTCCACCTGCCCCTGCAGAAGTTCCAACCCTCTGTCAGACCCCACTCAGTGGGGCTTGTCCCTATTGTCACTTCTCATGAATAACAAACGTTGAGCTGAGAGCAAATGCTGACCTGTAAAATTTAGTATAGCATGCGACATATAGTCAACTCTCATTATTTTTGTTGTTATTCTTATCACCACCATCATTACCACCATCATTCTTGCTAAGAAATAAGTACAGTTGGTTTTAAAGAAATGCTAGCATCTCCTTAACACTACTTTTAGACTCTTAAGAAACAGAGAGACAGACCAAAAAAAAATGGCAATAGTTAGATGATGAAGGATGGTAGGTTGATGAATGGATGGATGGAAGAAGCAATAGATAAATGATAAATAAGATATATAGATGGGTAGATGATGGTCAAATTATAAAGAGAAATCAGTGATGATAAACATATATGATAGATAAATGATATAAGATAGATAAATAGATGATAGATAGGATAGATTGATAGATGATAGATGGATGATAGATAGGATAGATAGATGATAGATAGGATAGATAGGTAGGTAGGTAGATGGATGATAGGTAGGATAGATAGATTGATAGATGATGGATGATAGACAGGATAGATAGATAGATAGGATGGATAGATAGATAGGTAGGTAGGTAAGTAGATGGATGATAGATAGGATATATAGACAGACAGTGTTCTTTTCTATGCTATAAGTTTTTTCTCTGAGACTTTAGGACCTAGAAATGACCACTTTGCCTGAATTCCCAATTATCCTATTACCAGCTCTTGTGATGATGGTCCAGCTGCCTTCCCTCCCCAAGTCTCAGTTTTTTTCTTTGGGAAAATAAGGAAGATAGTGACAAATGTTTCTAGGGCATTATGAAGATCAAATGAATATACGCTCAGTATAGTCTTCAGTCTTGTTAACATCAGTGGTATTAGAATAACAAGCTTGTCTTGCTGGCTTCAGGACACTAATCTCTAAACCAGAATTCCCCCTATGAACCTGTCAGAACTAACACTTTTCAATGAATTGAGTCTCCTACTACTTCACAAATATAACAACCAAGTCACATTTCCCAACTAGCAGGCACATGGTTCCTCAGAGCTTTGTCCTTCTAAGTAGACCCTAAATACTTTATCCTGTTTTAATTTCCAGGCTTACTGAAGGCCCAGGTCTTTTGAGTGTTCCACTGGAATGTTAATTATGGGAAATTCCAGAATCTGTGGCTTAGAGACGGGTTCTCATTTACCCTGTTGCTTGGCACTAGGGTCCCTCTTGCTTGGCCTTCAGAACACCAACTCACTTTCCAAAGCCCACAAGACCGAAGCCAGATGGCAATGCTGCCAGGTCCTGCTGCCGTGGGCCCTCCTCTTTCTGACAGCCTTGGAGCTCTATCCTCTGACACTGCTTTCTAGCTCCTACCCACCCTCACCAGCTCTCAAGGTAGCACCAAAGAAAGCCTTCCTTTATACAACTTCCAGAAACACATTCCAAATCTCTTGCTGCACCTGAGTCTCTACTGACCATGGAGGCAATGCAGGTCCACTTTTTACCCCAGATCAAACATCACCCAGTCATTTGAAAGAAATCAATTTTTCTGTGCCTGCACTTCACTTTTCCTTTGCTTGAGGCATTAGCTTTTTGCAGTTTGCAAGGGAATACTTCCCAAATGATTCTATCATTAACACAACAGGCTGGTACAGGATGCTTCCACAAGGATCACAAAGCTCATGGTTCCTAGAGACAGTTGTGCCCATGTGGACTGGGTACCTGACTTGCCTGCTTTGCCACCTGAGTTCTTGACCTAAAAGGTTTGTAGTTTTCACAGAACGGCCAGATTTGATCCACAGTGAGAGATATTAAATGTCTGTCAGTAATAGGAAGCCTGGGGAAGACTAGGGTGGTTGAAATTCATGAAAGAATAAGAGTAGGTTAGTAGAAAGGATCTTTAAAATTCCATAATAGGAGGTTGTGGGATGGCTTGGTGAGGAAAGAACTTTCTGTGCATGCATGAGTCCCAACCCTCAGTACCAAGTAGATGCCAGTCTTAGCAATGTGTCCAGAACTACAGCACACAGCTGGGTAGGGAAACAGGTGAATCCCTGCAATCCCTTACCAGCAAGGTTAGATAAAATAGTGAGCTCCAAGTTCTACGAGAGACCCTGTCTCAAAATATATGATGGAATGTGTTGAGAAAGACACTGGATATAAATTTCTGGCTTTCACACACACACACACACACACACACACACACACACACACACACACACACACTTCATAATAGAAGATGGTGACAACCTCAGTTGCTTCAGCTTTCTCAATATATTCCTGTAGGCAAAGTGCTCTGTGTCCTAAAGTTAATCTTGCAGAATGGTACCATTTTAGAAGACAATGACATCAGATAATCCTAATGGGTAGACCAATGGGATGACAGCCATCAGTCAGTTCACTCTCCATCCTCAAGAGTGAAGAGAGGATGAAGAGCTGGATGGATTCGTAAGTCTGATGCTTAATGAGTCAAGTGGTGTTTGCCCTGTATTAACAGAAACATGTGTGAGCACTGACTTCTGACTTTTATAATGCTTTCAGTTTACCCTCATTTTCCAAGGGAAAGAAAAATGGAGGCCTTTAGGTATCAAATAATTTGCTTTAGGTGATGGCTAGATACACACAGGAAAGGGTAAAACAGCCCTTGGCCGCTGCCTGAATTCTTTTTTGACTTCAGATCACTCTGCTTGCTCTGTGTCTCAGAGTTCTGAGCACCAGCCTGGGACGCTCAGGTGGGCATGCCTTCCCTTCTCTCCTGCAGAAAACTAATCTTCCTGATGAGGAAAAATGAATATTACTAGGATACCAGCCAGAGTCTCAGGAACCTTCATTTTTTTTTCTGCTTCCAAGTATTCAACTCCCCAAGAGTCAAGCAATCTGCCTAGTGTACCAGAAAACCATGTCCATTTTTATTGGGAGCTATTTGAGGCGTATCAGCAGCATGCCAGACACCGTTCCATGGTCCCCCAGAGCCTGCCTCCTCACTTTGGACTGATTTATGTTAAAAACAATTATGCACCCTGGAGCTTCACTCCTGGAGCCAGCAAAGGAACACCCTGAGGGGGTCCTGTGAGAACTGATAGTGTTTGAACAGTATTTTTGTGGATCTTTAATAGGAGGCATCCCAGGCCAACTCCAAGAGAACTGGTTTTGAGTCTATTTATAAGCAATGGGTCAGGATTGATGGAGGTTTCTACATACCATGAGAAAAGGACTGGCACAGCCCTGCGCATTCTTGGATCTCCAAGGTTAACTGGAGTTCGTCTCCCATTTAGAATGCTCTATGGTCTCCCTGGAGTCTACAAGGCTCTAGCCCTTGCTGCAACAGTCTTGAGGCCACTCTGCTTAGCCCATGTTTTTGCTCCCACAGTCAGAAATATGTTATTATTCAAACATATTTGAGCAGGGGTAGGAGCACAGAAGTATGAACATGCTTAAAACCACAGGGAAATGGTAGGAGCTTACTGTTGCCATTGTCAGAAAAAGTCATTTTGGGCTTAGTTCATAAGTTCTAAGTTTGACTAACTGTTGGGCAGTTGCTGTACCTGTATACCTCCTTGTTACTATTGTAACCAGTGTAATCTTACCTGGAATTAGCATGAGGATTGATACTCAATTCTACTCATGCAAACACAGATGAGCATGTATGCTTAAAGCTATGGAATAAAAAAATACCCAAAAGATACCATTTCAGCAGTGAGCAAGATTCCCATCTGTGAGCAGATCAAGAATCTAGACTGTATATCAGAACTGTAAAAACCCTGAGACTATAATTATATTGACTATCGTGTGTGTGTGTGTGTGTGTGTGTGTGTGTGTGTGTGTGTGTGTGTTAATCTCAGCACTCAGGAGGCAGAGGCATGCTGACCTCTGAGTTTGAAGCCAGTCTGGTCTACAGAGTGAGTTTCAGGACAGTCAGCACTACATAGAAAAGCCCTGTCTCAAAACACAACAACAAAAAGAACGTAGCCTGACCAAGTCATGGAGAGCAAGTCACTAAATAGCGTTCTTCCATGGCTTCTGCTTCAGCTCCTGCCTCCAGGTTCCTGCCTTAAGCACCTATCCTGACCACCTCGGATGATGCTGTAACATAGAAGTGTAAGCTGAAATAGACACTTTCCTCCCCAGGCTGCTTTTGGTCAAAGTGTTTATAACAATGATAAAAGCCTAAGATGTTGATCTGAGACTATATTATATTAATTATCACTCTCCTTAAAGAACAGGATTGAGATGTTAAAAAAAAGAAAGTTGGTCTCTTAGATTAAGTTCAGTTAATATTGTAAATATTTTAAACATATTTTTAAATGGACAAAATTAATAAAATATTTTTTTAAAAAATCCAAAGCAGGCATGATAATGTATACTTGTAATCTTGCTCTTAAGAGGCTGAGGCAGAAGGATCTCAAGTTCAGGGCAGCCTGAGTGCATTGTAAGACCCTATGACACACACCAAAAATGAATCCTTTCTGTCAATTCTGAGTCCTTTTCCCAAACTTCCTCCTTATTTTAATCACATACTTTTTTTTTTAAATCACATACTTTTAAACAATGTTCAACAACCTAATGAAATAGTATTCAGAAAAAATACTATTTCTATAAAAACTAAGTGGAATGGTTTGAAAAGAATTAGTAAAGCAGTTGCTAAAAAAGAATTGTAGATTAGAGGATGTTGGCAAAAGAGCTATTAAAGGACTGGGCAAAATTATAAAGTTCTGAAATGCTTCTGCATCCTGATTATTCCGGGATGCCTTTAAAGCTGCTTCATAGGCTAAAAGATCCCAAGCTAGAAATGGTAGGTATTGAGTCCTATGCAAACGATCAAGGAACAAGAGTCTTTGCGCTGTTACTCAAAGAAGCCTAAACCCTAAAAATACACAGAGCCAATGAAAGAGATTTACCAGAGTTAAAAAACTGAAAAACTAAAGTCATAAAAGCAATTATCTGATTCTCCTACTTATTTAGCTTTTGTTGTGTTCTCTTCTCAGGTTATCAATGACTCGTCTGAAAATGAGGCTTTTACTATAGTAGGAGCTGACTTTTACTAACTTAATAGAGAGAGAATTAGACAAAATAATATTCCGCTAACCTGGAGGCTTCATTCTCCTTTGCTTCTTAGGGAGTTTTCATCCTTTTGTTTATTCCTTTCCTTGAACTACCCAGGAAAGGCACTGAGCCAAGGACTTGGGGTGTGATGGTGAGTAAGGTAAATGGCAGCATGTCTCCCCCAGGGAGCACCTTCCTAGAACCCCAGCCCAGCCTGATCTCCTCCTTAGCACTCCATAGCTTAACTACACCCCATCCCTTCCTCATTTCTCTGCCCCACACTGTTGTGGTCTCATGAGATTTTTTTTTTTTACCTCTGTCCTTGTCTTTCTTGAGTCTTTTACCCCACTCTAGCCTGTCCTAATTCTTTCTGATCTGTGGCTGTTTCCTCCAAGCAGTCAACCCTATCACTAAAACCTATCTCTTCTCAGTTTCCTTCAGAATACTGCTTTTTAGCTCTTTTGTAGAATTAATCATTTGCTAAGTTGTATTACAAATTACTATTTTCTTAGAGTAGACCTTTTTTCTAAGTTTCAAGCCACACAGGTTGATGACTAGATTAGTCAGCTTTTTGTCACTGTGATAAGTACCTGAGAGATTTATTTCAGCTCAGTTTTGGAGGTCTCCAGCCATTGCTGGTTGGATTCATCACGAGGCAGAGCATCAAAGCAGAAGGACATGGAAGGACAGAGGTTCTCAGCTCTAGCAGCCAGGAAGTGGGTAAGATGAGCAAAAGGAGACTAATGCAAGACATCCTTCAAAGGCATGCTGCGAACAGCCCCTTCATCCATGTCAGTCCTGTCTTCACCTCTAGCAGCTCCCAATCGTCTTTTCCAACTTCAGATCCATCAATGGATTCAACTACAGAACCGAACAGAGCCATCAAGGCCAATTCATCTTTACAATCATCCTACAATCTATCTAGACATTCACTCTACTCATCTCATAGGCATCGCTCAGGCCAATCAAGCTGGCAATCAATGCTAACCATCAAAATGACTGAGTACTTTAATTTTGTCTTTGTCTTATTCTATACCATACCATACCATACCATACCATACCATACCATACCATATCATACCACACCATACTATTCCATTTCATTCCTTTCTATTGCCATGCAGAGATTCCATGACCAAAGTAACTCTTATAAGAAAAGGATTTAGGGGCTGGAGAGATGGCTCAGCGGTTAAGAGCACCGTCTGCTCTTCCAGAGGACCTGGGTTCGATTCCACACCCACATGGCAGCTAACAACTGTCTGTAGTTCCAGTTCCAGGCAAACACCAAGACAAATAAATAAATAAAGTTTAAAAAAAAAAGAAAAGGATTTAATCAGGGGTTTGCTTACCATTCCAGAGGTTTAGTTCATTATCAGTGGAGATCATGGCAGCAGGCAAGCAGGCATTAAAACAGTAGCTAAGAGCTTTCACATCCTGGTCCACAGGCAGCAGAGAGAGAGAACTGGGGCTGGCATGAGCTTTAGAAACTCAAAGCCCATTCCCAGTGACACACTTCCTCCAACAAGATCTCACCTTCAACAAAATCACAACACCTAATCCTTACAATCTTTTCAAACAGTTCCATGACCAAGCGTGAAAATATAGAAGTCTATCAGGGGCAATTCTCATCCAGTCTATATACTCTCCATATTGCCTAGTCCAGGCCTATTCATAAATCCTACTCTCTGTTTTGCCTACTATAATCCTCTGCATAAAGTCTAAGCTCATGAGATGATCAAGAAAAAAATTGTTGATAGGTTATAAATGTGTTTCCTTATCCCTAAGAAATACTTTGAATCGACTATTGGAATGTCAAAGCATCAACTACTCAATAGCTAGTGGTGTGTAATGCAGTGAGCTCTGTGGAAAGGGCCATTCTTTGAAAATCTTACTTGGTTAGGAAACTTGCATTCTATGGAGATTTTCCTGCCTTCTAGAAAACATCTGGAGATAAAATGAAAGAAATTAAAATCTTCTCATATTTCTAGAAATATCATTCTTTCAGATTCTGTTTATTTTTTACATGCCCAAAATGGAGAGCACAGGGATTATAAAGTAAATGACATTTCTTTGGAAATTTTAGAATACTAAAATTATTATTTTCCCAGCTGCATTACAAGGGTTGTAAATCTGACTCATTGTTACCCAGGCCACAGTAAATGAGGCTGACCTAAGCAGTTACCAAAGATGACCACAATTTTAAATCATTATAGCCTTTAGCCCTCCAAACCAAATGCATTCACACAAGCTCCAAAATACATGACTCTGCCATACAATCATTTCTAAAGAAAATAACTGTTGCACAAAAATGCTGTTAATGAGACTTGGTAGTCCAACTTATAGATCTAGGATGTATCTGTATAGCTTTGCCTAATGTCCCTGACTTAGCAGGATACCAAAATACATTATGCCCAGGAAGATGTTAATCTGCCTTTTAAGAATTTGCGCGATTATTCAGAGAAAGATCACAAGCTGAGAGAGGATTGGCATGCCAGGTTCACATCCACTTCTGCTCCCAGTGAGTGTGTATGATTTCAACTGGCCCAGCTTTATTTCCTTCCTTTGTAGAACTGGGGCAATAAATATGAGATAGTCTAGGAAAATGTCTTGAAGATTTCTAAGAACAGACTAGTAAATTCCTTATTCTGATCTATATGTGTTGCCTGTAAAGTATTTGTACATTCAACTAATTTAAGCCTCTTAATATCCCGAGAGGTAAGGCACGTGTCATGGGCTTGCCTGAGTGAAACAGTTAATGCTTCATCATCTTTACCTTCCAAGTTGGATCCACCCATTATTATCTTCATTTTGGAGATAAGGAAAGCCACAAAATGCAGCAGTTCTATATCTCAGGCTAGTGTTCTATCAAAATATCTATCACAAAAGAGTTATCTAAAATGGAAAAAGGCAAACACACCAAAACATGGGCAAAGACTATGAGTAAACATGTCACAGAAGAAACACAACTTATAAATAATAAAAATGAAGAAGAAAAAATAGACTCATTAATAATCAAGGTATATAAATTAAAACAAAACAAAAAACAAGTGTTTCTTCACTATCCTCATCAAACTAATGGGGTGTGTGTGTGTATGTGTGTGCATATTTGGGGTTGCCCATATTTGTGTGTGCACATACATATGGAGGGTGAAGAACAACTTTGAGTATCATTCTTTAGGAGCTTTCTGCCTTATTTTTTGTTTCTTTGCTTGTTTATTTGTTCTTGATCTTCATCAAATATTTTATTTCTCTCTCAAAACACAGACCCATGCAATGTACAACCCAGAAAGAATTTGAAGAGTACTGTGCTTTGTACTAGGTTGTGATCCATAAATGTTTGTCTCAGAGAGTGGGACACTGAAGAGTGCCAGAATTCTCCAGACCCTGAACTGTAGGGAAGTTTGAACAGCCACCTTTGGAAAAGGAACACTATCAACAGCACCATTATGCTGAGCCATTTGACTTCACAGATTTTCAAATGAATCTTTTCTCAGTTGAATCATTGATATTTTGTTTCTTACATAAAAATCTGCATCAAATATGCTAAGAAATCATTTAAGTTAAAGAAAGGATGGATGCTGCTTTGTAGACACCTGTGTCTCATGTGGAGAATTTTACATATGAGTGAGGAACCTCTTAAGGGGTCTTGTTTCAGCTAAAAACAAAGCAAGTCCCTTGTGAAGGACTTGGAAAGCAGGAACAGCCAAGTTAAGGGCTAGACAAAGAGACAAAATTACATATCACTGTCACTTGACTTTGGATAGGATGATTCTGTCCAAGGAAAATAAGATAAAAGCACACACATAAGGGAAATCTCAAGATTATATAAGGGTGACCATAGCTAAGACTCCTAGCAATGGTGAATATGGCATCTGAACCAGCCATCTCCTATAACCAGGCAAAATCATCTTAGCTAGCCACCTTGAAACTGTCCTGAACAGTCTGCAGTCCAATGCTGATCCTTGAGTGATGCTCATTGGCTCAATGGCATCATTATGAACCAGGTAGAATCGTTATCATAGGACCCCATCTTCCTTCTGTAGACTTCAGGGATTGTTATTAGAAAAATGTATTGTTCACTGTGAAAAACTTAAACATACAAATATCAAAATGGAAACTTCAAATTTTAAGATGGCACTATATCTAAAGAAAGGTTCTAAAGAGTAAAAAATGACTATAGGGAGAAATAGAAATTTGACCACAGTGGTCCCTAGATTTTTGGTTTTCTTCTGTCCTCACAAAGTGGCTTCTCTGATATGAGACATAAACTTTTATTTTTTTTTTCTTCTAATAACATGCTTGGATTTAGAGAAAGAGAGAGCCACACTCCAACTCCATGTCCAGCTTTGAGTCAGGACTACAACTTTTGTGATAAGTGGAGATATCGATGTTGAGGTAGTAAGATTTTACCCTGTAGAGAATATTGGTACCATTAGGAGCTATTGATGGCTCAGTTGGTAGAGCAGAAGATTGTAGTGGATGGACTGTGAAAATTCTTAGGTCAGGTTTTTCTTTGCTTGGTATTTTTTTCTGGATATCTTTCCCTTCTTTTTTAGACCTCTAAAGTCCAAGGACTTTGGACTTCATAAAGATGGGTATTTCTATTTTCCCAAAAACAAAATGGTGCCCTAATCCTTTTGGAGGGTTTTCTTTCTGACTAGTAGAATTGTCATATCACTGAATGAGCTATTACTTCTCCTTATTAAAAAGTTTCTCCTGTCTGAATCAAATATTTATTAAACTTGATGATATCTATATCTTTTCCTTCTCCTGTGAAAAATAAAGCAAAAACCCTTTCCCCAATATAATACATATACTGGTTTCCATTCTGAAGCCAGCACTTTAAGGAAAGTGTACAGGATTATTTAACTCAGTAGTTTGTTGTATTAGGTTTCTAGCTCAACCTTTCTGGCTTAGCCCTGAGTTTCTGACCTGAAGACCAACAACCCATAGACCCATAGACCCACGGACCCACAGACCCACAGACCCACAGAAACACACAGACACATCAGTTTTACAGTGGTCAGCCTAGGGCCCAGGCATATAACTTGATAACTCTTCACTCTTAAATTAACCCATGATTCTTATCTTGTTCAGCCATGTGGCTTGGTATCTTTTCTCAGCAGCATTTCAACTTCTTTCCTCTGCATCTCCTGGCATCTCTCTGACTTCTTTGTGGCATCTATGCTCTGTTCTTTCTGTTCCCAAAGTTTTCTTAGTCTGGTAGCCCTGCCCACACTTCCTGTCTGCCTTCAGCCAATCAGCATTTTTATTAAATCAGTAGGCAGGACAATTATTTACAATGAAACAACATAATCCCACTACAGTAGGTTTTTTTTTTCTGTTATCTAATGTCTCCTCGCAGCTATTGTTCCTTTCAAATTAGCATTAAGAAAATTCAAGGTTAATAAGGCATTATGCAATGTGTCTTTGGGAATTTCAGTTCTCTATTTCTGTTTATTAAGCATTCTGTAGGGGAATATTTGAAAAGCTCTTTTTCCATACCTACATTGCTGCCCTTCCTTCCTGTTCTCCCAGTCCTCCTTCAGCTTCTCCCCATCCATTTCGCAGGGAGGGCAAAGACTCCCAAGATGAGTCAGTTCAGTCTGGCATGTTATGTTAAGGCAGGACTGAGACTCTGCTCCTAGTATCAAGGCTGAGTAAGATGTCCCTCTGTAGGGAGTGGGCTCCAAGAAACCACTTCATGCAGCAGGAATAAACTCTGGTCTGAAAGCAAGAGACTCCACAAAGTGCTAATGACATTTGAATGCCCTCTACATTTGGAGAGTTTAGTTCTATTCCATGAAGTTTCCTCAGTTTTCATTTCAGAGTCAGTGAGCTCCCAATAGCTAGGTCCAGCCATCTGTGGGTTTGCTTCTCATGATCCTGTTCGCTTTGCTCATATACTCTCTCCTCCCTCTCTTCAGCTAGACTAGGAGCTCAACACAGTGCTTAACTAACTATTCTACCTTGTTTTTTGAGACAGGGTCTCTCATTGGCCTGGAACTCACCCTCTAGGCTTGGTCAGAAAACTTCATAGACCTTCTTAAGCTCTGCTCATCAGTACTGGGATTATAAGCATATGCTATCATGGCTGACTTTCTTTTTTTATGGGATGTGGGCACATAACTTTGATCATGTTTTTACTAAGACAAGTACTTTCAGGCTGAACCACCTCCCTAACCACAATTTTAAAGCACCACCAGCTTGTGGGTGGGTGCTTGTGATACTTAATTAGAACTATAACGCTGGTTATCTCTCCAATGTGTCTGTTCCACATCCACTCAATCACACAGTGACAAACACTGTGGAGGTCCTGGGATAGAGAGAGGATAAATGTCACCTCTTTTTCTCAATAGTTATCAACAAGGCCTTGGGGAACACAATGGAAAGTCTAAAATTTGCAAGAAGACTTTGCAAGACCTGGGCTGATGGTTGAGTAGAGTCCTCATTTGGATGAGGATTTTAAGGGCACTCAAAAACAACAAAGGAGAATGGTAGAGTTACATTGAAGTGTGGCACATACACAAGATGGCCAGAGACACTTTAAGGCTAGTACAAAAATGAAGTCCACAGAGTAGTGAAGAGGAAAGACAGAGGAATGTGTGAGTTGTGGCAGGCTTTCAGTTACAAGAACACATAAGAAATAAGGTAAGAAGAATAAAGATGAAAGAGAACAGAGAACAGAGAGTATCCACACAGAGCACTCAGGTATGCATTCACTTGCCAACACTTTCTTGAGCAGCTTCTTTGTGAAAGTTACTGCTCAGGATGTCGGGATATATCTAAACAAAAGAGATTATTCTAATATAAAGGCATGTAGGTAGCAGAATATAAAATAAATTATCTAACAAAGCAATGACAAGTCACAAAACCAAGTTCATCTGTTGGAACAGGCTGCTTAAAGGAGTCTGGGGAAGACACAGTGGGTGTATGGGGGCGAGGCTAGAACCTGTTGTCTTCTGCTTCTGAGCACTTTGGTTTCCTTAGCAAAGTAGGAAGCAAGATCATCAGCTGAGAACAAATATTGGAGAGGAAGTGAGGGTAGTTGGAGGTTGAAAGGACCAGGAACTAATACAGATGCTATTTTCACCAAGTAAATGCAAAGAGGGCTGGAGAAATGGTTCACCTGGTGAACACTTGCCATGTAAGCATGAAGAGCTGAGTTTGGATCCTCAGAACCCATATAAAGCCAGCAGCAATGGAACATGTCAGGAATCTTAGCATTCTTACAGTAAAATGAATGTCAGAAACACAATTCTCTGCAGCTCACAGCTCCTATAACCTGAAGAGCACAGCAGCAAGCAAGAGGGCATGCCTTGAACAAGCAGGAAGGCAAGGTCAACGCTCAAAGTTGTCTTCCCATATCACATGGATGTGATGTCATGTTCACCATACACATAGAGAGAGAGGGAGAGAGAGAGGAAGAAGAAGATGATGAATAAAAAGTTATTTAATATAACCTGAAAGGGGTTGGGTGGGTCAAGATAATTAGGACTAAGTTTTAATTTAAGCCCAAAAGAAGAAGAATATTAAGGTAAGGTGGGACACTGGAAAGGTAAAAGAAATTTTAAAATATGGCCCTGCTGGCTACAAATCATTCAGCCTAGGTACTAAGGAGGATAAGCTAGAAAGACAGCCAGTAGAGACCAAAAGTGGGAATATCAATTTGAGACTACAGAAGAGTTGCCATTGTTTATGATCATAGTGTAAGAACAATTGAAGGAAAGTAGGAACATATCATCAGGGCCATTTCTGACAGAAGCATAGTTTCAAATGCCGTAGTATATGAAGACTGAAGACACACAGTGAGGAAGAACACAGATTGAGGAGAAATCAGGGCTGAGGCCAGATCCCTGAGCCAAGTGAGACTAAACAGAGAGAGTCCAAGTGTGGAGGAAAGCTGGAGAAAGAAACCATGTCCTGGTGACCTACAGAGAATGAGTTGACCTCAAGAAGAGGAAGTTACAGTGGTGTCAGAGTCCTCAAAAGGGTCAGACAACATCAGAAATAAACATAGTCTATCAGGTTCAGAAATGAGTACATCACTAATGAATTCAGTAGCTGCTGTGAGGGATGGGTGTGCATGTCAAGAAATAGAGGTGGCTACTGCAGACCTCATCTCTTTGGAGACCCTTGGGGCAAGTGGAGCCATTTCCTTATGGTTCTAGGCTGAGTCTGACAGACTTTCCTGAAAATGCAACATGAAAGGGGAAATGTAGAAACGACTTCATTACTTTAAATCATACAGTATGCACACAACTGTAACACACTGTTGTCAAGACAACTGACAAAGCATCCCAACCTATCTCTCACTTCCTTCATCTGTGACCTTGCTCTGTGCCTGTGGGTGCTTGCCCTTTTCTCTCTGTGGCTGCAAGATGACCTTAATTTTGATGAGAAATTGTTTGTTTCAGACATGACGGAGCCAGTATCATTTGTGGACTGGATCATTGCCTGTATGAGGAGGGGACCTCCTCCAAGGAGACCTAAGGTAGTAAGTACCTAAAGTATAGGGATGATAGTAACCCTGTGTGCCAGAGAGCTTAGTCATATTCCTACCTGGGCCACCGATGATGACCTGAAGAAGTTAGCCATTCCAGGGGTCCTAAGTTCAATTCCCAGCAACCACATGGTGGCTCACAACCATCTATGATGACATCTGGTACCCTCTTCTGTATACTGTATATGTAATAAATAAATTTTTTAAAGCCAATTACTTGAGAAAACAGGAGTGAGGAGCAAGCATACCCTTCCCAGGATTCCTGGGGAATATAGGGATAGTTACTACAAAATATCTTAAAGGATATCAAGACTCATCAATAATATTTTACTTATTCTAGTGGTCATTGAATATCCTGGGGCACTGGCTACCATTAAGCAAAATGGGACATAATGATATGGCATTTAGAAAATGATAGCTTCTGCAAATGATTCACTACAATAGACACAATCACCAATATTAGAATTAAGTTCAAGGTCAACAAAGAACCCTAAAATATTTAAGAGGTAAAAAATGACTTTGGTATCCCAGATCTGCTCAGCAATGGTTTTAAATGTCGTCCAGTGGCACTGCTTTTATTCTCCCATTCACACAGTTTTCGATAATAAATGATAAACAAAAGAAGAAAGCCGTTATCGGACAGTTCTGGAGGTCAGAGGTATAAGATGCAATTCCTAGGTTTTTCATTTTGTTTTTTGTTTGTTTTGTTTGTGATTTTATATTTGATTGTTTTAAATATTTAATTTATTTAGAGTGTGTGTGTGTGTGTGTGTGTGAGTCTGTGTGTGTGTGTACATGAGTGTATATGCTAGCTCCAAGTCTGTGCATTCACAGTAGCAGAAGAAGACATCCTTCAGAGGTGGTGTTCCAGCATTTCCAGGATGCCAGCTTTTCAGATGGGTTCAGGGATTCTCCTTCTTGTTCTCATGATTATATAGCAACTTGTCTTACCACCTGAGTCATCTCTCCAACTCATTTGTTTGTTTTGAGAGATTCTCAGATAATCCAGTCTGACTTTGAACTTACTACATAGCTAAAGATGCCTTTAAACCCCTGATCCTCCCACCCTCACCTCCTAAGTGCAGGGATTATGGGCATGTGCGGATGTCTCCATGGGTTTTTAGACAGATTCTCCATATATAGCCTAGGCTGGCCTTAAACCTCATTCCTCCTACTTTGCTTTCCCGAGTGTGGCTTCTTTACACTGCTGGATGACTGAGTCCAGGACCTTGTACATGCTGGGCAGAGCATTCTTCATTTGAGTTACATTTCCTAGCCCTGCCCACAAATAAGAAATATGTTTCTAACTGCTCATTCCTTTTCTCCCCTCATTCCAGGCAATGAAGATCTCAGGGCTGTTTTACTCTTTGGGGGACACTTGATGCACAGCCCAGTGTACTGATACAGGTTAAAATTTTGGAGCCTTCTCCTTAGCCAGACTAAGCCTCAGGTACTGTGTGACAAGATTATACTGGGTCCAAGGGTGCACCCTCTCTTCCCTTCTCCATCTATTGTTACTACCAGCTTCTGTATATTCAGGAGAACCTTTGGCTTTAATCGGATCCCTCTGTGTCCAGGATGAACAAGGTTAAAAAGCCATCATGACAAATGTCCCTTGAGAACACTGTGAACTCACATGTATATAGAGGTTGTTATAATTAGTGACAAACACTCCCTTAAGTTGCACCATTTGAGCCCCCTAGCCAACCCATGATATTGAGGGCAGCCATAAGACCTAACCTCTCCATTTTACAGCTGAATAAACTGAAGTTTCTCTAGGACAACCCTAGCCAAACTCTCACACTGTATCAGTTTCCTACAACTGCCAGGTATAACAAATTACCACAGATTTGCTGGTTTGAAACAACAACATCTACTCTAACAGAGTTGTGGGAATAAGAAATCCAGAGTCAATCTCACTGGGATGAAATCAAATGTCAGCATAACTGACTCTTTCTAGAGGGTCTAGGGGAAAGTCCAAGTTCTAACTGGCCTTGGCCTATGGCTATGGGTGTTGACACACATTCCCCCTACATCTGTCATGCATTACCTTCTCCTCTGTCTGCGATAGTCACTCTCTGCTTCCATCTTATGTCACTTGTGACTGCTTATAAGATTGACAGTGCAGAATAAGCCAGATCTCAAGGTCCTTAATTCACTTATGTCTGCAAAGCCTCCTTTTTATTATACAGGCAACAGACACAGGTTCCAGGGATCCCAGGGTGCCTTGGGGGACTATTCTCAAGCTACACATATACAAATGCAAAAGAGTTCTACCCTCCCAGGTACTGCACTGCCTTGAATTCTTTCTTTGGAATTCTGTCCCTTCCTGATTCACTAAGGGACCCTTGTACTCTTTCAGGTAAGACCCTGATCAAGGGCGTCAAGTCATATGGATGAAGTGAGTCTTAGAGAACTGACGTCACTCTTTTATTTGTTCATATGCTACACATTCATGGCTTCCCACATCCCACACACCAAAGCCTTTAGGTCCCTTTGTCCACATCACCTTTCTTTTTTGTCTTTTCTTCTGTGTGGTCCACTGTACTTTTATTAGTATTATTATTATTATTATTATTATTACTATTATTACATTCCTTTAAAGATTTTGCTTTTGTTATGTGTGTGTGTGTGTGTGTGTGTGTGTGTGTGTGTGTCTGAGGCCCAAAGAGAGCACAGTGTCTCTGAAGATGGAGTTACAGGCTATTGTGAACTGCCAGATAAGGCTGCTGGAAACCCAACTTCAGTCCTCTGCAAAAGCATCTTAGCCATCTCTCCAGGCCCCACTGTGATTTTCTGTTCCTGTTTCATATCACCTGACCTGCTATACTACTTCTATGTTTACTCTCATTTGGGATGATCCACAGTCTTTATAAATGTCATTCACTCCTCAGAAAATCCAACCATTAATGACTGTTACCTTTTCATTGCAAATTGGAAAGACCTTTGTTGGGCCACAAAATGGCTCCATTGGAAGCTGCTCTACCACAGACCTAACAAAGAAAAGGCAACTGTGGAAACAAAGTAAGAAAGAAATACAAATACAAGTCAATTTAAAATCCACATGTTCCTTGGTAGCACCTGTCAGTTATGCTGTCATAATCATCAATATTAAAATATTGCCCAGCATGGTGGCGCTCACCTTTAATCTCAGCACTCTGAAGGCAGCAGCTGGCAGATCTCTGTGATCCAAACTCAAAGCCCAAGGCCACCTCTGCAGCCAGTCCCAGAAGGCTTTTCCAATGGCCAGATGCACACAACCTCCTCCTTACAGACCCCTTATTGCCTGTGCCTGGCACACTCCTGGGGAGGAGATGTTATCTCCATCTGGTGGACAAGAAGGTGGCAAGAATGTCAGCACCAGGATCCTCAGGGTACGGTGTTTGTGCCAATTACCAGTCCAAAAATCAATCTGCAGATCTGATCCAGTCCCAGCAGACATGAGTGGAAATAGAGCAGGTGAGCAAGAAGCATGCTCCAGACAGAACCTAGACTTTCAAAGCTGATTTCGGTTACATTCTCTGCCTAATGTGTCTATGTCATAGGCCTTTTAAAAATTGTCCCCTGGCTCTGCACTCCCTGTTACCTACGCTTTCCAAGTCTTCCAGAATGGAGCTGTTGTCAAAACCACTGATCTTTTTTTGCATATATCTTCCATATGTTCAACCCTCGGGTCACTACACAGACTGGATGGAACCTGGCGACAGGAGGTTTTCCACAGTGTGCACATGAAGCAACCATCCTTTATTCTTTGTACATTTGGTCATGCGCCACAGAAAACTGGTTTGGGTCACCATGCTCACTGGGTTCATATTTACAGGCCATTTCCACAGCCTCGTCACTTCTCTATGGGCATTGGAGTTTTATGCATAACAGCAATGGGTCATTAGTCCAATTAAGTCTTCGGCTACTTCAGTGACTTCTCTAGGAGGGGATAGAGCACAATATGTAATTTCAGCTTTTCTTGTGAGAATTTTCAATCCTCCCATGAACTAAATCATTTTATCAATTTTTAATTTTTTTTTTTACTTGTCCCATTAAACTACAGACCCGGAACATACTCATGAATGGTTTCTTTCTGCTTAAACTCGAGGACTTCCTGACATAACAAAAACTGGTAATTAACTGGCTCAGAGACTTTTACAATAGCCTCTTTAAATAAGTTCCAGTGCGCAGTTCTGGCAGGCTGGCTCTACATCGCTGATAGCAGCAATGCGTCCTCAATTAGACAAGCTACCACAGCTATGCTTCCCCCAGCTCTATACCCTACGGTCGTTCTGCTTGGAAGTGCCCACCTCTCTCCACATTCTGCCTTTGTAAAGTCATTCCCTGTATGTGTGACTCCTCCCTCTCTATTCGATTCTACTTCTTTCATCAATCCTAAACATTCAGTCTCTGGGTAGACGAGATGGCCCGTGGGTAGGGATGCTTTCTGCCATATGTGACAGCTTGAGTTAGATCTCCAGGCCCTGTCTGAAGAAGAAGACAGTGGGCTCCTGATGTTGTTCTCTGACCTGTACAAGCATGGCATGTTATGCATGTACCCACACACATATACATATACACACACAAAAATAAAATAAAATTCAGCATCAACCAGCTCTACCAGGCCCAGACTGGACTCCTGGGGTTCACTTTAAGTACAGATACAGAGACTCAGTGAAGAAGGATGTCACCCTGGCATTCTCAGGAAAGGTTGCCAAACTCTGATTTGTTTTTCTTTCTCCTTGCCAGCTCCAACCAATGCAGGACCCCAGGGAGCTATTCTATAAAGCACTTGCCTTGCAAGCATGGGATCCTGAGTGTTGTCTCCAGAATCCACATGTAAAGCAGGGCAATGGTTCTGCACACTGTTTTAGACTGCTTTCCATTGCTATGATAAAAACACTCTGACCAAAAGCAACTGGGAAGTAAAGGGCTTATCTCATCTTATAGCTCACAGTCAGTCATGAAGGTAAGTCAGGGCAGGAACTGAAGCAGAGGCTGTGGAGTAATGCTGCTTACTGCCTTGCTCTTCCTAGCTCGCTTGGTTTGCTCTCTTATACCTCAGGACCACCAGGCTAAGGGTAGCACTACCCACAGGGGCTGGGTATTCCCATATCAATCATCAATCAAGAAAATGCCCCACCAGTTTGCATACAGGCCAATCTGCTGAGGGCATTGTCTCGTTGTGATACCCTCTTCTCAAATGACTCCAGCTGACACAAACACACACACACACACACACACACACACACACACACACACACACACACAAATGACATAGGCAGATCCATAGATCTCACTAGCCTCCTAGCCTAGTCTAATTGGAAAATCCGGACTGTGAAAGACTATCTCAAAAATAAAAGAAGACAGTGTCCTGATGAACATTAGGAAAGGCTGACATTCATGTGCACACTCACACATGCACATGAACATACACACAGGGGCCCAAAGCATGAAAAAGGCAGTCAATATTTTCCTGCAATTCTCTATGTTTATGTTTATATAAAAGCCTCCTAACTGGCCTGTCTGACTGGTACTTGCCCATTTTGCCCACAATTTTTCCACAAAACAAACAAACAAATTAAAAATGGGAACTCTCCATGAGGCTCCCTTTGCTCTTAAAATAAATTGAACACCTTGACAGGACCAGAACCTTCTGGGATAAACTGATCTGGCCAAGCTCATCTTTTCCACTGTCCTCAAACTCCTATTCCCCTGCTTACACTTTGCTCTTCTAAGCCAAAAATGCTTAGCGTTTGGGATCTTTGCATCAACTCTTCCATCAGTGGGCAAAGGTAATCTACCTATGGCTTGTTCATGATTGCTTGAGGTCTCAACTTGAAGGTCAGTTCTTGTAGCCACATCTGACAGTTGCACACATACACAGAAACATACACAAACAGCAGGATATCACTTTAATTTTATAATTTTTTCTTTTCCTCTCTGTCTCTCACTCTGTCTTTGTCTCTCTGTCTCTCTCACTGTCATTGTCTCTGTGTGTGTGTGTATGTGTGTGTGTGTGTGTGTGTGTGTGTGTATGTGTGTGTGTTCTCACAGACACTAGAGAGGACATTGGCTCCTCTGGAGCTGGAATCAAAGTGAGTTCCAAGCTGCCCAACATGCTTGCTGGTATACAAACTCAGGTCATGTCATCTGGTAGAGCAGGATGTGGTATTATCCATTCAAACTCTCTAACACCTGAACTTTAGTTTTCAAGCATTTAACTCACCATTTGTGTTATAACCCTTTATTTACCCATAATTATTTCACCTATAGAAACTCACCATAGTGAATCTCACTGTGAACAGAGACTTGCTTGCCTTGGTCATGGTCATGTCTATTCCATTAGCATATACATGCTCAGGAGTTTTTGTGAATGGAGCTATATCACACATTAAAACCATGCCAATGAGTGACCAGGTGGCTGCCTTCAGGAAACTCCCTTTAGCACTGAGATTACTTTCAAAGCACAGCAATGCTGTGTCATTCAATGGCAGCCATTGAAACCATCATACAGGGTTATTTGGGAGCAGAGCACTGCCCTCCAGTTAAGCCACCAGGGTGTGTCTAGGATAGGTGATCTTTGGCAGGGATTTGACACTAAAATGCAGTGACTGCCCTTAAGTTAAACACCAAAAACCAAACTGAGAAGAAGGCAGTTCCTGGTTAACAATTTCACCCTGTGACTACCTCACCCTGCTGTGCAAATGTATTAAAGCGGTCTTCAAATAACAAGTCCTGAAACTAATCAGGAAGTGGAAAACATAAAAATAATCCCAGCCCACAACACACACCCATGAAAACAAGAAATAAAAAAAATATGCTCCATATAAAACCCATGGGGACAAACTCTGCCATCAATTAGTGGTACAGGCTGCCAACCCAAGTAAATGGAGATTTTCAGCCCAATAACAGAGGCCAAATGTGGGGCCCACTATGCACTATACTTGCTTTTAGCTCATCCATCAGGAATATCAAGTAGGTGTGTATTGGCTTCAAGGTTATGGTAATTAAACTGAACAATACTATCTTCCATGTTGAGTTCACTGAAACTTGTACTAGCCAAGGAACATCTAAAGAGTTTTGTGTGGTGTGATGTGGGCTTGTGTGTATGTGGGATGTGTGTGCATGTGTGTAGGTGTATGTGGTATATATATATGGTGTGTGGTGTACATGTGGGGGTGTGTATATGTGTGTGGTATGTAGTGTATGTGTGTGGTGTGTATGGTATATGTGAGTGTGTGTATGTATGTGTGTGGTGTGTATACGTGGTATATGTATGTCTCTGTGTAGTATGTGTATATATGGTATGTGGTATGTGTGTGTGTTACTGTAGACACCCTGCATGAACAGTATCCAACATTACAGAGAGGGCATTTTTATAGCCAAACCTGAGTCCTACACATGAGTAGCTATTTATTCATATGTACTGATACCAAAGATAAATGCCTCTTCTTCGAAAATCACTAAAAATTTTGAGGTAGAAGAATAAGCAGTAGGTGAAGATAAGAAGTAAGCCTGAGGACCTGAGTTCAGTCACTAGAACCCATGTGGTGGTTGGGAGGAGAGGGGAACAAGGCATGAGAATGTGTCTTTGTAATCCACAACTGGGAACACAGAGACATGCAGCTCTCAAATGCACTGGCTGACCAGTTCAGCCTACTAGGAGTACAGAGCCAGTTAAAGACCCTGTATAAAAAAAAATAGTAGATAACATCTGAGCAAAGACACCATACACACATATGTATACAAACAACAACACATGTACATACACACACACACATACACGTGCACACATTCACAAAGACATAAGGTATACCCTTACTTCAGACCTTACACAAAAGTTCAGAATTAAGTATAACCCTATGCATAAAAAGGTTAACATATAAAAACTATGAAAGGAGAAAGATAAATCTTTATAATGTTGGTCTAAGTGATGGATTTCTACATTTAACATCAAAAGTATAAGACACAAAAGAAATTATATAGTTTGACTTTACTAAAAGTTTTAAATTTATTTACAAAAGGACACCATTATGAACATGTAAAGAGCTAACATTCTAGAGATTTTCAAATAAATGATAATGTATTTGTATCTATAACCAGTGAACCCATTGCCATCTACAAATCTTCTTTGAAGAAATTTATATTAAAATACTTTGCTGATATTTTTAGCTGTGTGGAAGATTTTATGACATTTTAGTTGGGTCATTCATCTTTCAAATTATAGGGTTGTAAGTTTTCTTTATCGGTTATGCCAGCTGATGAACATGGCACCATCATATAGTAAACATTACTCAGCAAAAGAAAGGAATGAAGTACCAAAGTACACTGGAAAATCGATAAATATTGAGGACATTCTGCAAAGGAAAAGAAGCCGACATCCAGACATAGTGGGGCTCCAACACTCGGGAGGTGAACCAAGAAGTGCAAAAATACATCAACATCCTCAGCCTTGAGTTTGAGGCCAGAATGGGCTACATAAGACCCTATCTCAAAAGAAAAAGAGAGGGGAAGGGAGGGGAGGGGAGGGGAGGGGAAAGAGAGAGAGAAGAAAAAGATCTAAACACAAAAAATACATATTGCCTGAGTCATTTATGTGAAATGTCTGGAACAGATAAGTCCACAGAGACTGAGAATGGATCTGGAGTTGTAGGAGTCTTAGAGAATGAAGGAGTGGAAAGTGACCACTGATGACTCTGGATTTCATGTGGAGGTGATGGAAAGAGTTTAGAATCATATGGAGATTATGGTTGTGCAACTCTGTAAATGCACTAAGAATCACTGATATCACTGCAAAATGGCAAGGTTAATAGAATAGAAATTATATATTTTTAAAACAAAGCCCAAGAATCCTTATGAGGCAAGTTTCATTTTCCTTGTTTTATAAACAAAGTTTTGGAGTGAGGACTTCCACAGACTCTAAAAAGCAAGTTGATAAGAGCTACACTGGAAACTCTCCTGTTCATCTCACTTCACCATAATGACCTCTAAAGCTTTGGAAATGAGGGGGTGAAAAGGAGCCAGGTACATCAGCCTTACATCTGTGGTGACTTAATTCAATGCTCATTTCCTTGTCCTTTACCGCCAGCCAGCTTGATCCTGGGTCCAGGCAGATGGGTGTGAGGCAAGACTCCTGGGAAGCCTAGGAAAGGCCATAAAACTCATGTCAGTGTGACCACCGACCCACACTGTGGCCCCCTGGCTCCTATCGAGAAGTCTGTCCCAACAATCGATCGTAATGGCAGAGGCTCAATTCAATTGTTCATGAATCCTCATCCATCATGAGGACAGCAGAATGACAACTGTGGCCTTGCCAGGACCTCTGCCTTTACATGCTGAGGCTTAATACAAGTAGATGGCCCTTTACCCTTAACGATTCTCCCGCCTGGAGCACTGGAGCTTCTGCTGAAATAGGATCCAAATACATGCTCATACTGTTTACTATACAGCATATTTATTGTGGGTCACATATCATAATTATTTGCTTCCCTATCTTCTTCTAGCCCTTCCTCTATGGGGTTTCTTAGAGAGAGAGTTCTATTTAGTTTTCAACTCCCCTGTTATAGAAGCATCCCACCTCCCTTGAAGAGAAGTTTTGGGTATGTAGTAGGTATTTTGGAGTGGCCAGTTCCAGACTAAACTGTTACAAGAGTGATGGTTTCTCATTCTCTCAACAACCCAATGAGAGGGAGATAGTTGCAATCTCAATTTTACAACTGGTAAATGCAAATGCAATGATATCTCTTGCATTTCTATGGAATGAATTCTTGATCTGTACCAATACTCACCTTCCTCATTCAGACTGGTAAAGATAGGAGATGGGTTTGCATGGGTTTAGCTTGTTGTATACACTTGGCAAGTGGAGATGCCAGAAAGTGTAGTGTCACCCAGGGCATGACAAGCAATACTTTCTTGCATCTTATCATAAACATGCTCCCAGGAGTAGGCTGCCTGAATTCCAATTTTTCCATTCAGCGTAAGAATTCTAATTCTTCTTTTGAAATTCCTATTGCTGCACAAAAGTAAAGAGAAAAGTGGCCTGTTTTCCAAGTCTGAGTCATCTAGCTGATACTGTTCGTTCCCCTTCTGGTAGAGGTTTGCATGCTTCCTGTCTCTCTGGAGTTATTTTACTAACTAAGGGCTGAGACGCCCACAGCTTGACAGTTCTTAATCATTTTCTAGATGCAAGATAACACCTTCAGAAACTAAAGCGAGTCACCAAAAGATCACCCCAACCCCCATCATTCATATGGAGAACATGAAGCACATAACTATGCTCCTTCTTGGTTTTGATTCTTTTGGGACAAGCTCTCACCATGTGGCACAGGCTAGCCTCAGACTTAACACCTTCCTGGCTCAGCCTCCCAAAGTGCTGGGATTAGAGTTCTATGCCTCCACACTTTACATAATATCCAATTTCAAAAACAGCTATCTCGTTTAAAACTCAGGACTTTAAACTTGAGATTTGTTCAAGTTCTTCATGATGACAGCCCTGGATGGATCTCCCACTACTTTCTCACCATTCCGTGGGTCCTACAAAATACTCATGTCAGTAGCCTCCCCACTTGGAATTCGCACCCAGGGTTAGAATTTAAACTATCGGTTCTTACTGGCATGTGTTTGTGAAAAGCTGAGTAAGACAGGAAGTATCTCCATGGCACCCTCTGTTGTCCTGGTTAACACCCAGTGTTTGATGCCTACTGAGCCCTCTGCAACTGGAATCCTGGGCCTTCCTGTCCTTGTCTTATTCTTGACTGTTCCCACTTCACCCTCTAGACAGTGGGGCTCTCCTACGGTGATGAGTTCTGGGACAGAAGTGACATCTGTGTCACTTTAGACTTGAGATGTCTTTATGTCATTCTGCAGAAGGAGGTCAATTAAATAGAGCATTTTCAGTTATTCTTTCCAATCCCGTGGTCCTCTTCTACCTCCTGGCATTCCATCTTTCTCAACTCCTGGACCCCAGTTACCTCAGGGCCCTTAAAACCATCTGGCTACCCCAAGCCTGCACTTAGTCCAAGAAGGAAACAGGAATGTCAGTAAACGTCCTGATGCCGTCATGATGGGGTAGCTGGGTTGGTTTGGAGCTGTTGAATGGTGAATAACTCAAGAGGCCAGCAGGGTCCCCCCAGCTCTTGTGGCTCTATATAGTAAATCAGCCAGAGTCCACAGCCCACACATTCTGGAGCCCTTCAAAGGCCAAAGCATTTCTCAAAACTCCTGCAAGTTCCAAGGACTCTTTCCCAAGCTCTTTACCTCTGCCTTCTAAGCTACCTAGGCCCTCCGTCCCTCACATTAAATCCCATGTGTATCCAGTGCTTTCTTTGTTTTCAGTGGTCAAAATGGAAAAGCCTTTACCCAGCTCCTTCCCTACATCATATATTTTACCCCCCCCCCCGGCACATTTGCACAGTCTCCTTCCACCACCCTCATCTGCCCCCAAACACCCCAACTTACATTCTCTTACATTTCACTTCTTTGGTGAAGAATTTAGTTTACCAGTTACAGAATCACAAGATTCTTCTCTGTTCTCCTGAGAAAATTTAAAGTGTCTCAGAGATGGGAAGAAGCTGTGTTCTACTGTGATGCTGTGGGGAGTAATATTAACAAGAGACAGGTGGCAGGCAAGAATGGACCAGGTAGATACGGAACAGAGATAAACCATGAGATAACCCAGAACGTAGGCTATTGGGGCCTACAGGAAGATGCCAGTGACAGAGACATGGAGCTGGAGGCCACAGCAGAGCCCTAGGTGAGCATCATTTCCATCAGATACAAGGGGATCTGAAAAGGTTCTGCGCCTTAGTCTCTTAGTCTTTCTCTGAACCGGAGGCATATGTGGTTAGGCTGGCTGACTGGTGAGCTCTCAGGATTCACATGCCTCTGCTCACCAACGCTAGGGTTCCAGACACACTCAAGCTATTTTATGTTGCTGTTGAGGATTCAAACTGGGGTCCTCATTCTTGCAAAGCAGGCACTCTTAGCCACTTTACCCTTTACCACTACCCCCAACACACCACATGGGCTGATCTCAAGAGAGTATCCTAGTAATGCCTGCGAGGCTCCCTGCATTATAACACACCATGTTGTGAGCTCCCATGTTATAACCTAGCAAACAGGAACAAGTCATGCCGTGCAAGGTCCTCACAAAGGCTGGTCACAGATGTTAGTAGTCTCAGAGCGCAGCACCCACTGGGAACCCAAATAAAGGGCAGCTACTCTGCATAGGAACATGCATGTGTCACATTTCTACTTAATTATCATTGCAAACAATAATAAATGCAATATGCCTTATTAATGCTGTTACAAGTTTTTAACTACAATTAGTGGTGTACATTGATAAATATACAGTACTGATTATTATTAAATTACAAACAGATCTGCAAGGCACTGATTTATAGCATTTATTTATCTTCAGAGTGTCAATATTCCCTTGGCCCTGATTAATTTTGGAGTACATACATAATGTCGCTGAACAGATTCAGGAAGAGAAAGACTATATCTAGGGCCATCTGAGTAGCTGCAGGTCCTTTCACAGGAATCTCTGGTCTATTCTGCTCCCTGCCCAGATATCAAATGCTGATGTTCCCTAATTATATTCATGCATTTATTGTCAGAAAGGAGAGGGGAGGGTTTAGAGAGGCATCTCAGTCTGAAATCTTGTTATGTTAATACAAAGACCTTACTTTGATCCCCATAACCCATGGAAAACATGCAGGTATGGTGGCACTCACTTGCAACCCAGCTTTGGGGAGGCAGAGACAGTTGGACCTGTGGAGCTTTCTGACAAATGATGGTAGATTACTTTGTGAGTACCAAGTCAGTGAGACCCTGACTCATAACACTGAGGAACACACCAAAGGTTAGCCTCTGACCTGCACATACGTGTACAAACACCTGCATATATGCATATACACATATACAAGGAGAAAAGGGATGCATTCCAACTAAATCAAGAATAGCCTCGGGGGCTGGAGAGATGGCTCAGAGGTTAAGAGCACTGACTGTTCTTCCAGAGGTCCTGAGTTCAATTCCTGGCAACCACATGGTGGCTTACAACCATCTATGATGGCATCTGGTGCCCTTTTCTGTATACTATATACATAATAAATAAATCTTAAAAAAAAAAAAAAAAAGAATAGCCTCTTACAAGGCAGTAGGGTTACCACTTCCTCTCCTTTTGCTCATGAGTCTACATTCTAGCACTCCTCATTCATCAACTCTATGTTCATAATTTTTTTATAAAATGACCCCTTTGGGCACATGCGTATGTGCAGTGTTTGCATATGTATGTGGAGGTGTGTGGGTACCGGGCTGCGGCCACCCTCTCCTCCAACCTCCCACTTTAGTACAGATTATATTTGAGGATTGGCCATGACTAAACTCTTCTAATAGCTGTAACATCAATTTAATGACAGATAAAATAAAGGAAAATTACATTCTCTTTCATTTAAATGCTAAGCCCTTTTAATTGTTTTATTTTAAAAAACTCATTTCCTCTTGTAATTATCAATATATTTCCATCACCCCAGGAAATAAAAAGGTTTCTTTCAAGGGGCAATTTTAACACCTGTAAATCCCCCAGATGTTTGAATGAGTCCATAAGAGCTAGGGAGGAAAGCATTTGTTTTATGTCTAGCGGATTCTCAGTTTGCTTTTTATTTTTTTTTTCAAATCCTTTCATTGTATTTTTGATTAGTGCTGGATAAATAATGTTTGGATTAAAAATCCCTACTGTATGACTGTGCTTAGCATTCATGCTACTAGTTTCCAAGATTTAACATTTAATGAAAATATAACAGTCCCCTACACACAAATCAACGTGATTATATACAGAATTGGAAAGGACCCGAGGCCACCCCACCTCTTCAATCTGAGCTTTGTAAGAAGCAAATTGAGGTAGAGAATAGTACCTTGATTTGTCCATCTGGACGATGGACTTTATGCTTCACCTGGCACATTCCTATCCCTTTGTGTAATATACATGCATGCTCACACACACCCATGTACGCCATAGAATGTACATTTGAGAATTCAGCAGAACCTAAAACACTGGTTATGCCCAAAATATGTAACTAGAAATTTAATAGTAATCACACATTTACTCATTAGGTTTTGTTTGTGTGCATGTGTTGATCTATGTATTCATATATGGTGTGTGTATGTGTATATGTTTGAGACAGACAGACAGAGGGAGAAAGAGAGAGAGAGAGACAGAGAATGTACTACTGAACTTAGTACACACTGATTGGTTAGACTTTCTGGTTAGCGAGCCCCAGGGGGTTTCTTGTCTCTATCTCTCCAGGGCTGGGCTTACTAGAGTGTCTGCCATGCTCACTTTTTATGTGGGTGCTAGAAAACCAAACTGAGTACTCATGAATGCAAGCTCGGAAAACCTCTTCCCACCGAGCATCTCCCTAACTCTACTCATCAAGTGTTGCCTGTGCTCTTACTGTGTAGACTAAGAGGTACCATTTTCAGGCTTTACATCTTTCCCTTAACCACTTCTGTTAGTGTAACACACAGCCTCCTCCAGTGGAAATAAACCTGATTCAAGGAAGCATTTGTAGGAGATGGTGCGATTGCTCAGGGTAGTCCGCTTGCTGCACAAGCATAATAACCTACATTCAGATCCCCAGAACCTGGGTGAAAGCTGGGTATAGCAGTGTGAGTTTGTAACCCCAACATGGGGTGGGAAGGGCAAACAGAGGCAGTCAGATTCCAGGGACTTACCAGCCAGTAATCAAGCCAAAAAGTTTGCACTTTCTTGTTTGTTTAACATTGTTCTTTATAACAATAACAAAGGGTTTTCTGAAACAGAGGGTGGCCACCTCCTGCAGAAGTCCACTGCCACTTTACAAAACTGACAGTAATCCACTCACAAGATTATTTCCAATAGAAGGCCCCACATGCACAGACATTCCCATATGGCTGCCCTCAGAACTGGCAACCTGTTCCAAAGTCCAATGTCCTTCCAAATTCGGTGACATAGTCCTGAAAAAAAAAAATGACCCAAATGCTCCCCAGCAATTGGATCTTCATGACTCTGAGGCTGGTAATTTTGATCACAATGCATTTTATATATCTGATTAATTTGTGAGGATAATACTATGGGACACAAGAAATTTTAATCAAATGATGCCATGGCTCAGGCAGAAGCTATTGGTGCTGTGTATTGACAATGACCAGAAAGCAAGCTAGGAACCATACATGGACTGATCCTGTTTCCTAGGGGGTCATGTTGATAAGGAGACAATGATGAGGCATGTCATGTCAGCTTACTCCTGAATGCAGGGTCAAATGCTTTTGATTTTTTGTTTTTGTCTTCTCAATGGTGTCTAGGACTAGAATGGAATTAAATGTGAGTGGTTAGAAATGTTCCATTCTCTAGACTAACAGAATAACCTAGAATTTAAATCAAATTCAAAACATAGTCATCATTTGTTCTCTGAGGTGAATCCTGCAAGTCAGGAACTCAGGCAGGGCTCATCCACTTGGTGTAAAATCCTTTGAGCTTCCGTAATTGTGCTCTGTAGTCTGTGGATATTTGGTTTCAAGACATAATCACTCCTTTGTCTAGAACCATGTTAAAACTAGTGTCATTGGTTCTGCTGCCCAAAGCCCCAATACCTCACCTCTCCTGCAGGTCCTCAGGGGAGCTGGACACCATAAATTGCTGATTTCTCCCAGGATAAGTAGCCCTAGAGAATCATGGGAATCTTCATGGCCTAATCTTAGAAGTCACAGAGTGTTCCTTCACTGTGTCTTCTAAGAGCAAACCATGAAGTCAACAGTTTAGATTTTTCTAATGTGTGTGTTTGGGGTGATCACCCCTTCTCTCTAACACGTGTGACCACCAAAACAGAAATGACACAATTTTACATTGTCCTAATGGTGATCACCATCACCTTAACCAACACACACACACACACACAGAGAGAGAGGGGGGGGCACTTTTTAGGGATGTCACTGCAAGATATAATTACTGCAAAATCACAATGATTATTTTCTCATGGTACAGTACCTTAAACATCCAACTATAGCCTTTAGCCAAAAATGGCTTTTGTCACCATTGAGAGATGCTTTGCCTTGGTTTGACTGTGTGTTCTACCTGGAAACAACCTATATGCCCCTCAAGTGAAGAATGGGTTTAAAAAAACTGTGGTACATTTACACAATGGAGTACTACTCAACAGTTAAAAAAAAAAATAAAAATCGCATTCTGAAATTTGCAGGCAAATAGATGGATCTAGAAAATATCATCCTGAGTGAGGTAACACAGACCCACAAAGATTAAACACAGTATATACTTACTTATAAATGGATTTTAGACATAAAGCAAAGGATAACCAGGCTACAAACCACATAATCAGGCTACCACCTGAGCATCTAGGTAACAAGGAAGAACTTTCCCTGGGAAGGGGATACAGAAAAGATCCCCTGAATAATTTGGGACCATGAGGGGATAGGACAGGGGGTTTGGAAGACAACATGAGGGGAGAGGATGTTTGAACTGGGGGAGTGACAGAGAGGGAGAACAAAGAAATAGATATCCTAATAAGGGGAGCAATCATGGGGTTGGAGAGAAACCTAGTGCTAGGGAAAAACCCTAAGAACCCACAAAGATGACCCCAGCTAAGATTAAGCAATAGTGGAGAGGATGCCTAAACTGGCCTTCCCCTATAATCAAATTGATGACCACCCTAATTGTCATTATAGAACCTTCATCCAGCAACTGATGGAAGCAGATGCAGAGATCCATAGCTGAGCACTGGGCTGAGTCTTGCCTCTCTGAGGAGTAGACGGGAGTGGGGGAGAGGGGAGGCTGGGGGAGGACTGGGAAGAGGGAAGGGGTGAGGAGCAAGGGTGGGCATGTTTAAAAAATTTAATTTTGAGAGAGAGAGAGAGACTGTGTGTTCTGTCAGTCTGGTCCTAGAATAGCTGATTCCTTCCATGCCAACCAAGGAGGTAAATGGATGGCTTCCATAGGGCCAGAAGGATAGCAACTTGGAGCATCAGTCTGTAAATGGTGCTAGAATAATACTTGTACCTAAAAAAACATTCCTGGACATGGAATTGTTTTGCACAAAACTGAATACATCAAAAGACTTCTTAGGTAGTGTGGAATAAATGACTCAGCAAGCTGCCAGAAAAGGAAGTGAGATCCAGGCTAGAAAAACAAAGAGGGTCACTGAAATGCCTTGTCAGAGATGCCACCCAGCCAAGTCATAACTTTCGCTTTCTTTCCTGCTTTCTCGGTGAACTATGCATGTCTGGAGCCAAATCAAGTCACTTTCGAGAGTGGAAAGCATGCCTTGAGCTGCCACCAGGGCCTCACCTCAGCCCATCCCTCATGCCAAGCTCAGCCCCTACTGAAGAATAGGAATCTGGTAACTTGAGAACTCATTTACTGTCTGGCCTTAGGTTCTAGCTCAGGCATCCATTCCAAAAGTGATCTTGGGTCAAGGTTGGGTATCGGTCATGATGCCAGGCTGTATGTAGCCCTTGCTTTCAGACTTTACTCTGTATTCAGGAAGAATGTGGACCAGTCGCAACCACTTGTAAAGTACACTTGTCTTGTAAAGTAAGGAATACAATAATAATTCTTACCCTCAAAATTGTATACATGAATTTGATCACTTAATTACACCCTGTAACCATCATCGAATACTAGAGATTAAAATGTTGTTACTTGGAGGGAGGGGTGAGTCCTTCTTCCCAAACACTTGAACAGTAAAGTTTCAGGCTGCCATAGGGTTAATCGCTGTCACCCTCCCCATTACAAAGCTCTCCCTGTCTACCCAGAGTTTGGCTAATGGTTCCCAAATTAAATAAAACACAAAAGATAATCTAGCATCTCAGAACACACAGCACTTGCTTGCATTCTCCTGAGGCCATTCTTTCTTTCTTGGCAACAGAGTCATTGTCAAATAAATATTACTTCTCATAAGGACAGTGCCAAGACCCAGTTGCAACAAATCTACCGGCCAACTTACTGATGTTACCTAGAATGATCTTTTAAGAAGAAGGCAAAACACTTGATTGAATGTAAAAATGGTGTCACTTTAGCACTTCACTGAGCAGCATGATTTTCTTTAGGATTTAGGGACACTCCTTACTTTACAAATGCCTACAAGGATTTAGAGGTCAAGTGACCTGAGGACTCTCTCAAAAAACATCAGCTGGGTACAATGTCTCTCCCACCTCTCAACACCTGCATTTCCTGTTTGTTCTTCCCTTTGCTGGCATAAACAGGCCATGAAGTGGGGCAAGGTGTTTGAAGTTTCACAGCCGCTTCATTATTCTGCTAGATCAATTTTAATTTCTACAGGCTTCCTTTTTCAGCACATCAGGCTAGAAGTGGCAACTTGTACACACCCTGGTGTTTGGCAAGGGGATTTATGAGCCTGCTCTAAAGACACAGGCCCTGGTGCACCGAGTGAAAATCTGGTTGGAGCCCAAAACAGCAAGGAGAGAGCAGGAAAACACAAAGTTAAGCCACTTCTCACAGGCCAAATCACAGAAAATCGTACCTGGATATTATGTGCCTGCCTACGGTGCTTTCGCCGCCAATTTCCCACTTGGCCACATGTGCACATTTAATTAATGTTCTGCTCATCACCTCCTACAAGTCATTAATAAGAATGCACTCTAGATACAGGCCTATCTCAGAGTCTGCCAGAAGCACTCTGCTGGCCACCATCTCCCAGCCAGTGCACAGCCGCCCACCGGCTGCTCACGTGGCCTTCCAGCCAGGTTTCTGAAAGGCAGAGCTCAAAACCGGCTCCGTTGAATTCATCTTTCAAGTGAGATTTCTGGATGCATCCATTTCATTGCCTTCACCCACTAATGTGGTAGAAAGTGGGTTTTTTTTTTTTTTAATTCTATTAAAAAATGCAATTAAATTTGTCTCATGGAATTTGCTCTTTAAAAATCCAGACAGCTGCTTGCTCATGGTGGCATTATGCTCCTGATTCCTGCACATTTTTTCTCTTCATATCCATTCCATTACTTTGCTGAGGATTAAAGACTGCCTCAGCAGATGGCAAATGCCAGGATCTCTTCCCACCCCCACCTCCCATTCTGAAGACTGGGATCATATCGGCCAGAATGCACAGCCCAGGTTCCTCCATACGGCTTCTGGGAAAGAGGGGCAATTGTTTCATTCAAACCCATGAGATGATGCAGAAAATGAGACTGAGGGGCAGGAGAGGAGAGAGTAAGGGCTCCTCTGCATGGCTGGCCGTAAGGCCGTGGCAAGGCATCCATCCTGAGCCTCAGTTTCCTCCTCTCTCCAGTCTTTCAATCCCTCCACCATTTCTCAGCCATAAAGCACTCATTAGGCTGCAAAGCAAATGAGGTAATGTCTGTGGTGAGATGGTTTGTGCGTTTCCAAAGAAAGACACCATATAAAAAGCATTCTGATTGCTAACAGTCAGGGACACTCAGCATCAGGCCTGGCTGGCTCCATGAACTATTTAACTGCCTGCTTCTTGCGAAAACTATTTTTATCAGTTAATTACACATTTTTCTTATTAAATAACAATGTGAAAGCATTTCTTGCTCATTTTCCTGTCATGATTAATTTAATCTGCCTCTCTTTATTAAAAAAGTCCAGTTCCCCCCCCCCCCATCTTAGCCACTCTGGCAGGCTAGTAGCTCCCTCACAACCAGTCAGTTCCTTTGAGTCACATCAGTTCCTTCTACTTCATTCTTTTCTTCAGCCCAAGTCTCAGAACAGTTTCCTTTTCTCCTGTACGGGGACTGCATCTGGTGTCTAAGGAGCACCAAGCACTGGAGGCTCCCTTACCCTTCTCTTCCTTTGGGTGTGAACAAGCCAATGTCCAGAGGAAATTTCAGCTCAGCTCTGAACTGTGTCCTGTGTGAGAAGGAAGCCAAGGCAGCAAGGTAGCAGGACTAGTGATGAGTGTCACAGCACACACACACACACACACACACACATACACACACCACACATACACACACACACCACACACACATCACTACACACA
>PVIH01000843.1:240858-289119 GCA_004025045.1 Sigmodon hispidus | reverse complement strand
TTTTTTTTTTTTTTTTTTTTTTTTTTTTTTTTTTTTTTTTTAAACTTTATTTATGTATTTATTTTCCTTGGTGTTTTGCCTGGAACTGGAACTACAGACAGTTGTTAGCTGCCATGTGGGTGCTGGGAATCGAACCCGGGTCCTCTGGAAGAGCAGACGGTGCTCTTAACCGCTGAGCCATCTCTCCAGCCCCGAGGCTACTTATTCTTAACAAAGGAAGAATTAACCAAGAAGGCATGATAATCCTAAACATACGTGTATCAAACATGCATTTAAAAAATTCACTATTAGAATTAAAGACACAGATTAACACTAATACATATGTAAGAAGAGGTCATGAATTTGAAAGGGAGTGGAGGGAACACACAGGAACCAGATAGGGCAAAGGAGAAAAGGAAATGGTCTAAATACAGTGAACTTGTATGAAATTTTCAAAAGATGACTTAAGACTGGGGTCTGATTTCATGCTGTTTCCTGTACTATGTATACACAAGTTTGCCCATATACATATTTGCCTCTTAGTCTCTTTGTGAATAATCTTACAGCTATCTTATACTCAGTTTGTTCTTTTTAATATGTCTATTGAGCTTTTAATGTTCATTAATCCATTTTTTTTATTTATCAGCATTGTACTTGCCTATTTTCTGTAGTTTTTCCAACTTTTTATTGTTTTATGTGCTTAATCATCTTAAGCTCATAGAATATTCAGTAGATACCTAACTGACCTGAAATTCCCAAGCAATCATCCATGCTGCTGTTTCTTTGTAGACGAATGTTGCATAGATTTGGATCATAAACCCATATCTAAGCCTCTATCTGTGAGGCTCTTGTGAGTCTTGCATTAATCCTTTAAGGAGGATTAACGTTTTCCTCTACCAAACAGCCCAGGGGTAAGAATCTATGAATTCATGAATATGTCAGTAATTCAGACTAAGAGTTTTAAGTTCTGAGAGATAAACCCCAAATTCATGCCAAAGAAAGTCTTGATCGTGAATTTTAGGGGAGATGTTTTCCTTCCTTGGAACCCAAAATGAGCCAAACCTACTGCCTGCTTCCCCAACTCTTAGTAGATGGATTTCTTTAAGAATCTCTTAACCACAGGTGTTCTCAGACTTGAAGGGGAGCTTGAACTTGAAGCATTTCTAGGTATTTTGTAGTGTGTGATACTATTCATTTCTACACTGTTAGATATATACGTTTCTCTTTTCTTTTATTTAAATAATATTTTTTCATTTATTTTACATACTGACCTCAGTTTCCTTTCCCTCTTCTCCTCCCCCCACTATATATTCTTTTAAGACAAAAATCACAAAAGAATTTTTATCTAGGTTAGAGAATTTTGTTTGTGGTACAGTTCTTATTTTAGCTGATTAGGGAACTAAAAAGAATTAATCAGGGCTGACATCCTACTAACTCACAAATCTTGATAACAAGGGTCTTGGGAGCTTCTAGCACATGGCCAATGCCACTAAGGCATCATCAAACAGAAAACCAGCACAACTGAAGACGCCTTAGAGATTCATTCGTTTGTCGATTATTCGATATACGTCTATAGAACAGAAATCCCTGGGATTCAGTTCCTTCTCATAAATACCAATTTCTGTCACATTGAGGAACAGTGAACACATCTGAATAAGAAAGATGCAGATCCCGAGAAAGACTACAGAGAAACTTCACCTTGTGAAGGAGTAGAGGGCTTGAGGGAAAAACAAGGAGAGAGAATCCTCTCCACGAAGAAGATAAAGTTAAGACAAGTCCTACACATGAGGAAGAAAGAGGCTGAGAAGGGCAGCGAGGAGGGCCCACTCTGGAAAAGTGCAGAAAACCTGAATAATAATCCGGAGCAGGCAGAGGGTCCTAAAAGCCAGAAACCAACATTGCCTGCGCAGGCAGGCCCCACAAGGGGCTTGAATCATCCATTCCCTATTCTTTAGTCTGCATTTTCCCACAGCCACTACTCCTCTTGCCAACTGTCTTATCCAGCTCTGTGTTCAAGCAAGCTGTCGTCTACCACATCAAATCCCTCCAAGGCCCACGCAAGCCGCAGGAATGCCCAGAACACCTGCTTCTGGGGTATTTTGGACCTCTTTCTCCAAATCCACAGCCTCTGCAATTAGGGAATCTATCTAGGGGTTCCTGCATCTGTTGTTTTTATGTAATTCTGTCTGCATTCACTCAAATAACTACTCATCATGTTTGAGTATAATAAAAATTTGCTCTTAAAGCTTTAGAAAACACAGAACATTCTTGATATGTGATAGAAAATCTCTAGCCTTAGTTATAAAATCCCCATACATCTTTGTGATATGTGAATTTACATAGTTTCACTTCAAGTCAACAAGAAATGCATACAAACATACAGACTTATATATTCATGTGATAATGTCAAACAACAGCTGTTTAAATATTTATTTTCTCTCTTACACTATTACTCATTAATTGACGCATGCTCTTAATGGTTTGAAATTGATTTTATTTTACTTTCCTTTTATTGTGTCCTTAGTAAGTAGTATTTCCCCCTCTTTAAACAGAAGATTTAAAAGCTGTCACTAACTTCTCCATGCTATTGCAACAGAGACTCACTGAGAACAAGGTAGAGGTGACAACTGTGCACATTGGACTTCTGCCTCTGTTGTAGGAGAACATCGTATAATGGAATCCACTTTAGCCCAGAGCCGTAAGTAACTGTCTATTATTTCTTTCCCATGGTGAGTAGAAAAGCTGCTGTGCACGATATGACTTCTTTTAAAAATGAATATTCATTGAACAAGGTTTCTCACTGAGTCTCAATGTCAATATAAAAAAAACAAATGTTAGATATCTGATCTCATTTTCAGTACTCAACTCCTTTGAAGCTCTTTCTAAAACTAGTCACATTTCCTACCAATTCTCAGATGGAATATACGTCCGATTTAACCACATGAAATGGAGTTATTTTCATTAATCCTTTATAGAGAGCTGAAAATAGACTTGAGGGGCATGTGCTAAAAGCATGAGGCTTAGATATGAAGAACATCCAGTGGGAGGCTGATCCGGCATAGTTATATTTTCCAGGGTGCTGTCATAACTCCAATGCCACACTACAGCATTTCTTTGCAAAATTAGGATTTGTCAAATGACTTTCCTGAGTGACAGCAGTGCTTTAGTCCTATTACCCACCTGTCCATCAGGTCCAGCTGTTCAGGGCACACCAAACAAAATCCAGCCCAGAACTGTGAGCTCCTTAACAGCTACACTGCACTTGGGGCTTTGTTTCACCTTTTCTAGTTATGTGTCTCCACTTCTGTACACCATGTCCAGCTACAGACTAGCTGCTTACAAAACAGGTCAAGAAAATACAGTGTTATCATGTATATCTGACTTAAATCCTCCTGTGTGAGGAGAGAAAAACTTAAAAAGAAAAACAGCTCCTGAAAGCAAAATAATGGCCCAAAACATAAAGCTTTCCTCACCTTATTAAGATTTAGCTCTGTGGACGCAGATCTTAGCAGCCATCATCTTGTTGCTATTTGGCTGAAAAAAAAAAAAAAAAAAAACAATTCAAATCAGTGTTCATGCCTTTCTCAAAGTGTCTGGAAAGAGTGAGATGGGACATAATTACTAGGTTGGTAAAAACAGCATCATACTTGCAGGTTTTGTCCCTTTAATGAAAGGGGACATTATAGAAAAAAGGAATTTTCTAAACTAATAGCTAATGTTTACTGTGTGGTGAGTAGTTAAGAGCAAGAACTTCCAAATCATCTTATGATTCACCTTCACGACTGCCCAGTAATCCTGGTGCCTCCGTCAGCCTTTTCCATAGATAAGGAGCCAGAAGCTGAGAGGAGCTAACTGTCCCATTCAAAGTCAAGATGTGAGGAGGAGGATTTGAACCTGAATCATTCCATCACAGGACTTGAGTAATAACGCATAAATAAATCAAACACCACCTACTCATTATGTGTACAACATCATCCTGGTATGAGCTTGGGACTCAAATCCTTAGAATGAGCTAGGTTTAAGAGGCTTGGAGGAAAACAATGAAAAGCCTAAGAATATTCCTCAAAGGCCATTTATTTTGTAAGCCAAGATATTTTTCTAATTTAATTACCTGCCACTTACTACTGCCTTACTTGGATCTTGGCCTCTGTGATGTATGTGGAGAAGCCCTGGCCATGCCATGTGCTCTTTCTTAGCCCTTCCCCATGCAAATCAGTTTTCCCTAAGTGAAACCTAGCTGCTCTCCATGCAGCTGTCTGGGAGCTCACAGCATCCCTTCCCTCTTTGTATAGGTTCTGTAAGCTTGGAATTATTCTGAGTTTTACATCTATCTCTGGCACAAGCAGTTACATAGAAGAGTACTCCAAAGACTAAGAAGGAAAACTCAAAGGCTCCAAAGCAAGAATGTGCCAAGCATGTACTAAACCCAGGGAGGCACCTAGCATCTCAGCATTAAGAGACATTCTTCAGCTCTCACAGATAAAAAAGATGGGCTGTGTGAGGAATGAAGGTTGGCAACCATCTTTCCATCTGTCTAAGCTCATTTTAATGAGTCCACATTCAGGTTTGCTCAGTAGAGTGATTGTCTTAGTCCATTCAGGATGTTAGAACAAAATACTATAGACTGAGTGGTATATATATGTATATATATATATATATATGTGTGTGTGTGTGTGTGTGTGTGTGTGTGTGTGTGTGTGTGTGTGTGTATACACATTTTACTTTCCACAGTTCTGAAGACTGGGAAAACTTTGATCAAGGTGCCAAAAGGTTTAGTGTCTGAACTGAGCCTCTTTTCCAGCTCATAGCTGTTCCCTCTACAAAGCCCTCTACGGTGAAAGGGGAAAAGGGTTCTCTGGGGGTCTTCCTATGAGCGGGTCCCATTCCTTAGACCAATTACTTCCCAATGGCTCCACTTCCTAACCTTGGAGATTAGGACATCAACACATATACTTCTAAAGAAGTGAACAAAAAATGTTTTTTTTTTTTTTGAATCTGATCCCTTTTCAATGACATACATAGACCAAACTGGGCACAGCAGCCTCTTGAGAGAAGAAATGCACTGTTCTCTGATAGAATAAAGAATGAGAAGCTGATTGGGATTCAGAAGAAGAAATAACAGAAAAAATCAAAATGTCAAATTGTACAAACTAATAGAGTCATCATTATTAGGCAGAAGTCACACAAGGGTCTCTTCAAGTTAAGAGAACAATCAGCAGGGTCATTTCCCAGGGAGACATAACAATTCAAATTGTCTTCCTCATCCTCTGCCTTATTCCCTTGAAGTAGGATTTCTTACTGAACCTAGAATTGGTTGTTTTCAGCTAGACTGGCAACCAGAAAGCCCCAGTTCAAAAAGGGAGCTAAAATTTTAAAAGTAAAGTAAGATTACTCATGAGAATATAAATTATACAATCACTTCTGGAGATTGTCAATATCTACTGGATTTGAATTCAAAGGTCTCATGACCTGAGAAGTACATTTTCAGGTATATTTCTAACACAAATGTTTGCACACACATGCACCAAAAGAACATTGTATAAATGTTCTGGCAGCATCACAGTGTGCCAAAGTAAAAAGAACTTTTTTTTTAAACTTTATTTATTTGCCTTGGTGTTTGCCTGGAACTGGAACTACAGACAGTTGTTAGCTGCCATGTGGGTGCTGGGAATCGAACCTGGGTCCTCTGGAAGAGCAGACGGTGCTCTTAACCACTGAGCCATCTCTCCAGCCCCAGTAAAAAGAACTTTAACATTCACCTGCAAATTAAAGACACAAATTAACACATGTGGTGTAGCCATAGGAAAAATGTTATATACACACAAAAAATACATACTATATAATTCAATTTACATGAAATGCTAAATAATAAAAATGTCTTGGCTTGACTATGAATATCCATCCACATACTCACATGTTAAATACTTGGTTTCTAGATAAAGATGCTATTTAAAGATGTTCTGGAAACTTCAGGAGCTAGACATAGCTTTAAAAGTAGTGGGGAAGCTTTTGAAGGTTACACTTACCCTCTGGTCCCTTCTCTCTTTCTTCCCATTCGCCTGGCAATGAAGGTTCTCCTCTACCACATGCCATCGCCATCACGGTGTTTAACCCACAAGCTAGAGCCCAGCAACTGCGCAATGAACCTTCGGAAATCATTATCCAAAACTTGACCCCCCCTCTCATAAGCTGCTCTGGTGGTTATTATGGTCAGAGTTACACAAAGGTAATTAACACAAATATAATAAAGGAAGAAGGATGGATCACATTGGTAGCTCTTTTTGTAATAATGTTATATGCCTTGAATAAAAGTTCGTTTTTCAAGAGGAGAGAACACTTTCAAAGTTTTAATTTAGGGGAGCCTACAGCCTTGGAAGAGGTTGTGAGCCAAGCTGTGTGGGGTTAAGAGAAGGTATCCTGGGTATAGGGAAATCATCAAGGCAAGAAATGAATGTATGTAATAAAGGCTGCCATAAACTAAGGTTCTAAAAGCAATTTTATGCACTAGTATAGGTAGAAAAGAGGATGAGAAAAAAAATACCAGGGGAGACAGTCCATGGCAAGTTCTTCTGATTCAGTCATGCTTTAGGAAAATGATGGAAACTGTCATCAGTAGAAATGTGAATTCTTAGGCTGACTGTATGTAAAACAGATTAGAAAGGTTCTATTCAATGCATCCTACCCAAGGCCACATACCCTTCCCAGACTTTCCTTCATTCAATTTGAGAGGCTCAGTGAATAAGTGGTCAGAGAATGGGAATCACTAAACTCACAGGAGCACTCAGATTCACTCTTTGTCCATGAGCTCATTAGCACCAAAAAATATTCATCAGAACTGGGTAATAGGTTCAGAACTCCCTGTGAGTCTGTCTACGGAAGTGTCTTAATGGTGATGACTGAGTGATTGATTCAAACCCGAAGTACGAGTGTTTCCACACATGTAAGCAGCGAAGCAGCTGCCTGAGCATCCATTTGCTACTGACTCCTCCTATCCTGTCAAGTCAAAACTTGCTGTTCCTGGGCTTTTCTCTTCAAAACAAGTTGTACCAGTTATGACTAAAATTCTAGCTGCACAGTATTCTATTTTTCCCATCACTTGCAAACTGAGTCATCTACCTTGCCCAGCCAGGCAGCTGAGAACCTAATAAGCGTATAAAAATCAGCTCAACCTCACAATTAAACAGGAATGCTAATTAAAATAAAATGTCACTTCTAACAGCTGTCAAGTGAAGAAGGATTTAAAAACCAGATCATGTATCCAAAGGAAAAGGAGACCCACACACTGCAGGTGAGATTGGGTTGGACCGGTGCTCTGTGCGAAAACCTTTCAGTGTTAAGACCACACTCCTTGTCAAGCTGGAGGGGCTACGTCTATGGAGAAACCACACAGACAGAGTCAAATAGTCCATAATTTAAAATCTAGTTAAAAAAAAAAAACCATGATAAAACGAGTTGTTAGAGCCACATTTAAAAATAGATCTACAAAGTCTATGCCTGACTATTCCTTATTATTAGATCTAAAAACCATAAAAGCACTCAGTTAAATTGCCATTAAACTTTCTCAGCTTTTATTCTACACTTAAGTAGTTACAGACCGGGAATGCAGTCCATTATTCCAGAAGCCCTGCTGCTAGTAACCCTAGTCCTCAAGAACGATGATGCATTTAAATGAATAGATTTATTGCAGTAGTTTCATGTATTAAAAAGAAAATCCAGCTCACTCTCTTAGGCAAAAACAGATGCTGTGATCATATCTGAGCAGCAGCACACAACTAAAATGAGCAAGCAAGGCTGTGCATAGGAACATACTAGGTCAGTGGTTCTCAACTTGTGGGTCATGACCCCCTTGGGACCATATATGAGATATCTTGCATATCCGATATTTATTATTCCTAACAGCCAAAAAGTTACAGTTATAAAATAGCTACAAAGGAAATTTTATAATTAGGGAGGGTCACCACAACATGAGGAAAAAATGGTCACAGCATTAACAAGGTTGAGAATTACTGTATTAATTTGAAAATGTTGAATGAATGTTTATGGTATGATGTTGCTCATATAAATTTAATTTTTTTCAGAACATAATACAAAGGTCCAATAAAAAAAATTGTAAGAATGGGAGATTGTGCTTTAGTTTCACCACAGTGTCCCAAACTGAACACCTCAGGTATTTTCCAGAATAGAACTCAGGAATTAACCTGCTTCAGCTTTCTCATTATAAAAGACATGCAGACAGAGAGGCTGTGACTGGACTGAGGCATAAGATTACTGTTGGAAGAGCTGACTGGAGTTTGAACATTATCAGTAACGAAGTTCCAAGTCAGAACTGGTATGATGACTCAGCTGGTAAAGGCGTCTGTCACCAAGGCTGCCAGCCTGAGTTCCATCCATGAAACTGTATGGTGAAAGGGAAGAATTGATTCCCACATGTGCATAGTGACATGCATGTGTGAGCATCTGCACAAACATACACACACACAGAGCACCAAACTAAACTAAGATAGATAAAAATGTAAAAAAAAAAAAAAACCCAAGTCAATAAGAAACAAATGAACAAACAATAGACAGTGGTGCACTGTTAGATTTCTTCTCGTTTCTTCAAGACAGGATTTCACACACTTAAATCTATACAGCCCACACCACTTCAGAAAGTCAACAGAGGGTTGCCACACCTCCATGGGAGGCAGAGAAAGAATACAAGCTGTGGAGTCAGGCAGACCTTGATGTATGTTGTGATTCTGTAACCAGAAGACTGAGGTCTGTCACCTGCAAGAATAAGAAGAATACACTATAAACTATATATAAAGTGTTTGATACATGAGCATAATAATCACTGAACAATGTTGTTTCTTTCCCTTAGCTGCTAAGGCACCGGATGTTGAAAGGGTACATGTCTGCTTTGAGATGGTGTGACAAATGTATGGCAGATGAAATGAAGCAGGCACCAACCTGGAGCCCTGCTGAACGACAGCAGCTAACTAACCACTGTGTATGTGTCATGTGTCATTTACCAGACTAACTTGGACCTTGAGAGGCCCATTCCCATGATTCACTCTAGAGCAATAAAAGGAATGTCTCGGAGTAGCTAGAGATAAGAGACTTTTTTATCTGTGGGTAAATAAGAGTCCATCTCTATCTGACTAGTAAAATAAAAAAACATACATACCCTCTCATGTTAACTTTCTCTTTTACTTCTTAAAAGTGGTCTCTGACACTTTCTGTCTCCATTCAGCTACATATCTCCACATTGCTGCACTCTATACATACAAGTACATATCTTACTTTACATACACATGGCCATATATCTCTATACAGTTACATCTATTTTCATATGTCTATACATCTTTATTTTACATACATTTCTTTTCTATGTAGTGATAGGTTTCTGGCCCATACTTTCAGGCCTAGACTAGAGGTTTGAGACACACAGATGCTTACATTAATTTTATGCTGAGTGACCTAGGGCCCAGGCATATAATTTGCTAAATCCTTCATTTTAACTCAATCCATGATTCTTATTTTGTTCAGCAGCATTTCAACTTCTTTCCTCTGTGTCTCCTGGCATCTCTGTGGCATCTCTGCTTTGTTCTGAGATGTCTCCAGAGTTTTTTTGTTCTGGTAGCCCCACCCATACTTCCTGTCTGCCTCTGGCCAATCAGCTTTTTATTAAACCAGTAGGAGAAGCAAATATTTACAACATGCCATAATCCCACTACACATCCTCTTTTTTCTTTTCTTTCTTTTTTTTAAATACTTTTTTAAATGTGAATTGGTGTTTTGCCTGCATGTATAACTGTATGAGGGTGTCAGAACTTGGAATTACAGACAGTTGTTAGCTGCCATGTGGATGCTGAGAATTGAACTCAGGTCCTCCGGAAGAACAGTCAGTACTCTTAACCACTGAGCCATCACTCCATTCCACCCCCCTTTAAAAAAATATCTTTTTTTTCTTTTTAAAACAAGAAGAACCCCAAATCTAATATCCTTTCTCCCCCATTATTGATAACAACTTATAACCAACACTATAAACAAACACAAATATCCATAATCCATTTTTTGAGAATGTGGACATAGTTCTCTAGGCTACTTCCTGCTGAATGGGGGCACTGGAAATCCTATGGGGACCAAAATCAAATTTTAGGATTATGGACAAGTCTTTAATGAAGTAGCCTGTAAGGCTGGTCATCTCAATCAGTCTCCTTGAAGTTGTTTTGGATACAGAGCTCAGAGGAAACTGTAAAACTTCTACAAGTCCTTTTATACAGTTTCATCTTCCTTGCCTCCCCAGTTACAAATCTCCACACAGCCGTAGCTACTCATCTCATTTACACAGCTCTCTCACCATATACCATTTTACACTGTTCTTACGCATTCTCATGTAGCTCTTTGCACCGTTTCTATACCTAGAAGGAAATTCTTTCTTACAGCTTTTTCTCTCTCACTCCCAGTTCACATACATATGCTTTTTCTACATTATTTCACTCTTTGCTCATTCATTCTCTCACAAATTTCTCACCCCCTCTTACCAATAATAGTAGCATGTTAAACCTTGAGTGGTCTGGGAATATGCAGAAAGTCAAGTACTGCAAGCAGGGGGTGGGGGGGTATGTCTCAAAACAGCCTGGCCCTATTTTAGCAATAAACAATTTGTATATTTTCTGCTGAAGCAGTTTAGTCTGTTGATTTGTTCTGAAGTCTAAAATTAGCTGTCTTTGAGACTGAAAATACTGATACTTTTCTGTGTCAGTAAAAAAGAATATTCTGGTATTATTGCTATACATTAGAATTATATCTATTAAACAAAACTAAACTTCTCTGACTACCCTCAACTATAAGTGTTAGTATTTTGAGCATGAGAGAGATGTGAAACATTCGCTGCCAGGTGCCACATAGAGTTTTATTTAGGGGGCTCAGATATCCAGAGAAGGGGTGGGGGAAGGGAGAGAGAGAAGGTGGAAAGAAAGGAAGAAGAGGAGAGAGCAGAGAAAAAAGGACTCACTACCAAGTGTTTTTAAAGGTGGGCATGCAGCCACGTCTAGGGGCGTGCCTAGGAGTGCTCTATGCTGGTGGGGGCATGGCCATGTCGTGGTAAACTCGAGCATGTCTGGAACACACCAACAATAAATGTACCCTAAGATGTAATACATACTTCCAATGGGCTGTGGAAATAACCCCACAGCTGTTCTTATTAGGAAGGCACAGCAGTGGCACCCGAGAAAGTTACAGACAGAAAACAACTCAACATTAACAGTCAGTGACCCCATGGCTTTATCAAGCAGGGATTCTATCAGGGAATTATATGTCTGGTGGGTCAACTTGTCAAACGCCAATTATCTCCTGCTATACACTCCCATGGCCCTCGGCAACCCCCTCTTTTTGTTTAATAAAAAAAGAAGGGTGTAAATAAATCTTAGGGCAGCAAGGAATATGGGTAATTAAAAGTCTTAAGATGATTAACAAGCAACAATAAATAATCTATATTGGTAATCAATATTTATACCAATAAGCAATATTTATAACAAATAATCTATATTTATGATTGTTAATTATTAATCCATATCTATAATTGTAAATCAATGGTATATATTAATTGTAAGCTGAGAGAACTAGTCTAAACAACTGGTAGTTATAAATCCCAAAACATCTCTGATCCATAAAGGAGCAGAGGAGTAACATAAAAATTTATTATAATTAATGTGACATGATGTTGTTGGGTGCATTCAAACATTTTGAATCTAAGTCATAATAAAAAAAATAGTCTTTATTTTATCTATTAATCTTGGATCATTTTCTTTTAGAGCAGATAACTATAATGAAATATATTTAGATAAAGAATTTATCTGAATAGCAATGTGCATTTCCTAAACCAAGGCTGTGCTGAAGCTAATAAGTATCTTTAAACTCGTAATCAAAGCAATTAATAAGCCATTTTGGCTATAAGAGGGCAGTACCAATCTGTCTCAATACATACATAGCAAGATTTTCGTAACAGAACAATTATCAGAAGTACATATGGAGATTGTGTGATAAAATACATACACACACACACACACACACACACACATATATAATAGGATCATGGGCAGAATTTACACAATAATAGGACATTTTTGAGGGTAGTCCAGCGCCGGACTGGAGAGTTCGATATAGAAAGAGGAGTGAGGGATAAAGAGGAGTAGAATTCGCTCCTGGTTGTTTCCTGCTGATATGGGGATAAAGCTGGGGGTCCTGAAAGCTGGAAAGCAGTGGAAACGCAGGAAGAGTAGGCTATTCCATGTGTTGTCCAAGCTCTGTGTGACAATCTGGGGCAGCTTTTGGAACAGGCTATAATCTTTAATTAATTAAAAAATTATTGGAATAAATACATTTTAATGGCAGAACATGTAGTTGAGGAAATTTTTTCCTTTATGTGTACATTTGAAATTTTTAAGTGCATGGTGCCTGCAGATGAGGAAGGGGAGTTCCAATATTCAGAAAGAATTTGATAGCAAGGCAAAATATTTTTAGACCTGGTAATTAGAAATGTAACCTAAGTGACCCAGAAGTGTAATTTGAACAAAGCCCTGGCAGTAACAGGCATGGCACCCTTTGAGCTATAGTGAGAAACATAAGCATTTTAAATGCAGGGGGGCTAAATAAAGAATTGTTTGTGTGATTTAGCATTATAAATTTAATTTTAAATAACTCAAAATTTAAGTAAATTTATGCTTATCATTTTATAATATGTTAGTTGTCTTTATAAATTTGAAACTTTACACTTTATCCCTATTAGGTTTAGCCTTAAAAATAACAATTTTTAATTGAAACTCTTTTAGTATTAAATGAAAGCTTTTAATCATAAAAACAATATATAGGGAGACTGACAATTGTATTAATCCTGTTATAGTGCATTATGAATGAAAGCAGGTGCAGTAAGGAAGCCAGAATAACTGTCTCATGAGTGAAAAGGAAGAAAGATTCATTTCAAACTGCTACCTAGCTATCAGGAAAAAAACAGAGGACACAACTCAGTCGTTCAAAATCAATCAAAAGACAAGCACACTGAGGCCACATTCTCATTCATACCCACAGAGTAGGCAGGCATTTTAACAAGAAAACCAATAGACTTTCAAATGAAATAGCTCATTGTGGATGTGTAGAATTTCAGCATAGTATTGGGGAATCAGAGATGAGGGCAGGCTGGGCCAGCTAATGGCTGAGACACAAGCCAAAGTGAAGGCAGACCACAGTCAGGCCCAGAGACGGGGTAAATGTTTATTTAATCAGATTTCTGAACCCAGAGGGCATTTCCAAACAAACTGAAAGATTTGTAGAATTTTCTGAAAATCACAGACAAACTGTCTCGTTTCTGTGAAATGGTCTTTATAAGGTTAATTGGAACTTTCTGACATGCACACAATTTGTAAACAAAAGGTTCCAAATGCTAAATTTACCCAGAAAGAGAAAGAGAGAGACAGATAATTTTAGAGAGAGGGAGAGACAGATATTTATAGTAGCAATAGGAAAAAGCAGCTGAAAGAATAGTGATAAAAGTGAAAGTGGGGAAATCTTTTGAATTTCCTAATAGCATAAGTCATTCGAGCAGACAGCACAGCAAAAGGGCTGTGTTATCTCTTGCTGTATAGCAATGAATTCCAAGCCACAAGTAGTTGGCAAGTTAACCCTTTCCTTTCCAGAAATGTTTTAAGAGGCCTGTTTTTCCATTCTATTTTTGTATATGAGTCTTAAACTCTGAATTATTCTGAGGGAAAGACAGATACAAAGGAAAGAACATAAGGAGTGTTAGGGAAAGTATTCACTCATGTCTACCAGGTGCTCCCAACCTGACCGAGGGACCTGCAGAATCCATGAGTGAGGGCTATTTGAGGCCAACTGTTAGAGAATGGCTCTCTGGAACACGCCCAGGAGGTGCCACATGAGGCTTTCCCTCCATTGCAATGACCTCTTTTCCCCTAGGTAATTTCCTCATTATCCTTTCACTGACTCATGTTTCTGGCGCTAGAATAAACCAACTGTGAGAGGCTCACCCCCAAAGTCCACTCCAGAGTAATAAAAGGAATGCCTCAGAGTGGCAAAGGATAAGAGACTTCTTTATCTGCGGATAAATAAAAATAAATCTCTACCTAACTGACTGGTAAAATAAGAAAACATACATGCCTTCTGATGGTAACTTCCCCTTTGACTTCTTTAAGAAAGGTCTCTGACTCCTTTTGTCTCCATTCAGCTGCATATCTTTGCACTGCTGCATTCTATAGTACATCTACATATCTTTCTTTACATCCATATGGCTATGCATCCCTATACATGGTTACATCTGTTTCACATAGTTATACATCTTTCCTTTACATACATTTCTATGATGATATATATTTAATAAAATTAGTCTGAAATATCAGGAGAGTCAACCACAGAGCTGAGGTCAGGGATACCCCCCACACACACACCTTTAATCCTAGCTTTAAGAATGTTGAAGAGGAAGTTAAGATAGCTGGGCAGAGGGAGAAAACAGGTTTTTCAGCTTTCCTGAACACTTCCTTGGTGGGTTAAGGAGAGAGTGATTTGGAATCAAAGGATTTTGTGGAGACAGGCCTGAGATGAGAAGAGGCTGTGGTTTGTTTTTCTGTCTCTTGGATTTTCCAGCTTTTCCCCAATATATGGATTTTTATTGCATACCAAATAGAATTTGTACAATATTTTGTGTCTAATGTGGGACACAAATTTGCAAAAAAAAATCCAATAGCTGGGATCACTACCCAGCTGGCTGGGTTTTCTGTTCAGAGTTAGCCTCCAGCCTTAGGCAGAGCCCGCTACATGTGTTTCTTCTCCACGTTCATTGGGTGAGTTTTTTGGACAGTGGCTTTCCTCTCCTGGTGGACTGTGGGTTTTTCTTTCTTTCTTTCTGGACCCCCTTTTTGGGCTGCTACCACACAGTCATCTGAATCAAGTTTAGTGAATCATTTGGGATTTCTTAAAAAGGGGAATTTGTTTAAGGCAGAGAGAGAATTTTTCCCACATTAAAAACAGAAAACAGTAGTATGATGGAAGGTGGTTGGTCTTTCTTTGATCTTATTCTAACCTTTCTAACAGAAACCAGTAAAGGGGAAGGTAAATAATGCAGATAAGACTATCATAATGTCTACTATAAATATTATTTCTGATTACTTCTGTTTTATCATTTAAAAAGTCAGTTAATAATGAGTGCCAAGATAAAAGTCTTAGAAAAGCCTGTTGAAAGAGAACACAGAGATATTCGGACCCAGACAGAGGAATCTAAAGAACCAACTTGAATGTTGTCTTCAAAGATTACAAAGAAACAGCCTAAGGCTTTCAAACAGCCAGCCTGAGTATATCTAGTCACTTTACAGAAATTGCCAAATGATAGAAATTGTGCAGAAGCTGAATAGACTCTGGTACAAATGTTAGATTTAAGGAGATTCAAGGAAGGAATAGTCACTTACGGTATGCACTCGCCATTTGTAAAACAAATGTTAAATTTTTGGTCAACTTATAATCAAGTTATCCCTAAAGACTGGGCAGATAAAGTTACCTCTGTCTTGGAAGCTGAGCCACAGTTACAGCTGAAGACATAGTGGAAGGATGAGGCTAAAACCATATAACAAAGAAACAGAGATAGAGGCATAGAAATATCACAAGACCAACTTCTTCGGGAGGGAGATTATGCCAATGGAGAAAGGCAGTCTTTATATGATAATCACACCCTGGATTTATGCCGAATGGCACCCTTGAATGCTTAGGGTAGAATTGAAGAAATAGAAAAGAAAATTTAATTTTTTACAAAAGTGATCCAAGGGCCAAAAGAAAGCTTTACAGATTTTCATTATTTATTTATTTATTTTTACAAAGAATGCCTGCAAAAGCAAATAGAATGGTACCACATTCAGAAGCTAAGTGAATAATAATTGAATCTCTGGCTTTTGAAAATGCTACTTTTATACTTTAAATTAACTCACATTTCTATTTATGTTTAGCTACATTGCTTGGTACCTTTTCTTAGAGCAGCATTCTCATCTTCTTTCCTCTGCGTCTGCTGGCATCTGTTTCTCCTCTTCCTTTTCCCAAAGTTTTCTCAGTCTTGTAGCCCTTCTATAACTCCTTTTATAGAGTTTCATCTTCCTTGCCTCCACGCAGTTAGGAATTTCCACACAGCCATAGCTATTCATCTCATTTACATAGTTCCATCCCCACATGACATTTTATACTGTTCTTACACATTCTCATATAGCTCTTTGCAGTTTCTATACATAGCAGCAACTCTTTCTCACAGCTTTATTTTTCTCTCTCACACACACATATATTGCACATCTGGTGAGCTGACTTGTCAAACACTAGTTACCGGCTGTATAATCCCATGGCCCTCCACATCAGATCCAGATTTTCATTCATTCACTTAAAATGTGGTTCTCTGTTTTTTTAAAAGGGAGGACATTAAAATGAAAAAAAAGCTGTTATGTTTTCAACATAACAAAAATATATATTATATTATAAAGGACAGTAAGGACACTGATTTCTCTACAAACCATTTGAGACACAGATTAATATCCTCTTATAGATGACTACATTTTAATGTTGAGAGTTGTAGATATGCCATATTCCATGTCAAGGAGGATTTAACATTTTGCTAATCAGCTATGTTTAAAATAAGGAACTCACCTAAGATTATATTATTAGTATAATCACAGAGTCTTTTAAATGTAGAAGGGTACATAGTTTACAATTGGAGAAAGATTTGAAGATGCTACACTGTTAGTTGTGAAGATGAAAAAGTGAGGGATAAGCCAAGGTATGCAGGTATATTCTACACACCGAAAAAGCTTTCTAGAGTGGAAGCAGATTTTTCTTCTAGAGTTTCCAGAAGTGCAGCCATACCAATGGTCTGTTTGTAACCCATAAACCCCATTTCAGATACCTAGTCTCATAGAGCTACAAAATAACAAGTTCGTGTTATTTGCTGAATTTATAGATATTTGTTCAGGGCAATATAAAATTAAAACAAAGCACAGTCTTAGAGGCTTGAAGAAAGTAGCATGAAAAATGCATTAGTGCAAACATCCATACAGAATATGAATTGTATTTTTCTTTTGTACAATGTCAGTCATTCTGATAGATTGCTTGGCTTAAAGTCATCTACGTGTGGTCAGACTGGCTTTGCCTCAGCAGGATAAGGCCATTGCTTGATGTTTATTTATTCCAGTCTTCTTTCTGCCGAGTCTAAGGCTGTGCTCATGTCACCAATGACTCTGGCACATTCCATGCAGGGCAATGAACAAAGAAGGCCAAGAACCATCTGAGCTTAGAGCATCACTCACAGGTCAAGTTCTGTTTCTCTATTTTACTTGAGCCTTACTTCTAAAGCTTCTTATTAGTCTGCAGTTATCTCTCATGATATTGTTCAAGGATCCTCTTCAGCAGCAAATTAAATGTATGGTCCCAATTTTTCACTTGTCTTTAGAGCACACATACCCATAGGTGCCCCAACTTTACGACCCTGCTCCTTAACCTCAGCCTTTGACATTTAACTTGTTCGACTAATGGGATTTTAGGAATGTAGCAGGAGCAGAGGCATGAGTTGTTTTTTATTAAATTGGCCTCCCTCTCCTCTCTCCTTCCTTAGTGAATGACCAACTATGGACACATACACTGATCCAGGAAGGATTAGAACCTAGAAACTTGTGGAGCAGATCTGATTCCAGTTCTCCACTTGGAACCCAGAGCTCAAAGCTTCTAGTCAAACATAGCCTGGTGGTTTTGTTGTTGACTGAGGATTATCAACCATGATAACTCTTATAAAATAAAACATTTATTTGGGGCTGGCTTAACAGTTTCAGCGGTTCAGTCCATTAACACCATGGCAGGAAGTATGGCAGCATGCAGACAGATATGGTCCTGGAGAAGGAGCTGAAAGTTCTACATCTGGATTCCTAGATAGCAAAAAGTGAACTGGCTTGAGCTTCTGAGACCTCAAAATCCATCCCCAGTGATGCAGCTCATCCAATAAAGCCATACTTCCACCAACAAGGCCACACCTCCTAATAGTGCCATTCTCTCTTGACCAATGGGGACCGTTTTCTTCAAACCATCACAGTAGGCTATTTAACTTAGATGCTGTGACACATAGCATAATTCTCAGAATATAGCAGGCCTTAGTAATTTTACATAAAAATTAAGTTAACTCAGTAGATACAAAGAACATGTTGTTCTCTATCGTGACATTTGGGTTGGAGAAGCTGAAAGGGAGAATTAAATAGGTCTCTGGGCTGCTGCAAGTGTCTAAAAATACTCAAGGGGCCATGCTTTGTTGTCGAAATGAATAAATCACATTTTTCAATCACAGATATTCTGTTTTGCAACTGAATGTTACTGTGACTCAAAGTAATAACAAATTTGTAGTTGCTTGGTGATAATAAGGGATGGCTGGGGAAAACTTAGTGCCAATAAGGAATGAGTAATTTTGACAACTAACAAGAGGCCATGATAGTTCAGAATGTTAGGACATTCCGTTCCTGGCCACTCTGCTTAGAGATCACAGAGAAGCCAGCTCTGTGCTGCCTCCTTATGTGTTGACAGTGACACAGCATGCCGCTCTAGTTGAGTCTCTCTTGACACTCAAGGTTACTGCACATTCACATCTCAAGGACGGACGGGATGCTGTCAGCCTTCAGGACACCTCCAAGGAAATTATAAGCTTTCATTCCTTTTCCGCTCCCACCACTGTAGCTGCTACACATGCCATCTCGTAGCCTAGCCTTGGGTTGTAATTAGAGTCACTGCTGGATGGTCTCTTCCAAAAGAGAGGCTTTAATAGAAAACAACAGCTCACTACACAAAGCATCTCCAGCACAGGAGAAATGATCGCACTGATGATTTAAAATGTGAAAACTATAGGCAAGGAGTTGTTCTGCCAGTCTCAGTGACCCCCAGAAAGATCCCCAGAATCACACCCACTCTCCAAATGCAAATGCAAAGCAAGGTTTATTACAGCTGTACAGCTGAGTTCATCTCCTGCCACACAGCAGTGCTAGTGGGGAGTGAGCTCCTCCCTACTCAAAAACAAGACTTTTTAAAACACAAAGATCAAACAAAGACCATAGAAATGTTGTTATCAGGCTGGGGAGTGAGGGGCCCAGAGAAAGTTTCTTCACTGTCCCTGTCAGGTGGGCAGCTGCTGGCTGATTGCTTGTCTTAGGATGGGGAGAAGATGCTTCTCAGCTGGGCCAGAATGCCCTCTGATTACCCAGGACCGTGGGCACTTGACCTTGGGTGCTTGGCCTTGTGGGTTTAAAAACTTCTCAGGATGGGGGACTAGAAACTTCTCAGATCCCAAAATAGCTCCAGGCCTCAAGGTGGAGGGACTTCAGTTTCCACAGAGTTACCTTAGACCATGAATCTTCCGATCCTAAACATTTATCCTTCCCATCCAGAACAGCATTTGCAACCACTGAAGCTCTTTCTTTAAAGAGCTTTAAAGGCATCTCCTCATTTTTCACTCTAACTCATTTAAGAGGTATTTCTAATCTGTAGCTAGAAGACTATATAGAAATATGTGAGAGTTTGACATCATGTTATTGGGGATGGGATAGGGGTCAGGGGAAGAGACGCAACAGGCCAAGGATGACTTTAATGAGAATCCATAGCTACTAAGGTCATGACTTAGGCCATGAGCCAAGCACAGCTCCTTCTGGCTGACAGAACTATAGATTATGAAAGAATATTTAATTGAAATACTTATTGGAAGCATAAATGAGCATGAATGATGAATGCTAACCTCTTTATCTTACTCATCTTGAGCATCCTTAATTAGACAAAAGGGGGAGATGTAGCGGGAAATCAGAATTTACCCAGGTAAACCCTTGTGACATCAAGAAACTAAATCCTGTTGGGGCATGGCCAGCTTCTGGGAGACCACACCCCCACACCCCATGTGACTCTCTCCTCTTTGTTGCCATGGGGAAGAAGCTCTCAGCTCCTCCCTCTGCGTGTCTCAGCTCCATTTATCTCCTAGAGTCATTTGTTGTCTAGTAAGAGCTTTTTTCCCTAATAAATATTAACTGATTGTATTAAGAAGCCATTGAGAATCTTTCTGCTATAATCCTCTGTGGAGAATCGCAGACTCCTGGGGCAGTGAACGACTTTCCATTTCCCAATACCATTGTTCATGCTGCTGGTACTTCTGCATTCTTTATCTCTCCATGAAGCCCACCATAGACTATCAAATCTTCCTCTAACATTTAAGTCACAGCCCATGCTCCCTACATCCACATTCTAGCAATGTTTTTATACATGTGTAATGGTCCAGACTCATTATGCTGTAATTATCTCAGACTTAAGAACATTCCTTTTTTTTTTTTTAATCACTGTAACTGACTTTGAAAAGGACACTGTACTTATGCCATTTGATTTTTCCAGGACCTTCTAAGACAGATTGAAATTACTTCACCACCTGAAAATGTCTTGTGTGTGTTCACTCATATCATCTTCCTGTAGTACCTATCTGTCCTCATCCTTCCACAAAACTGAATGAGCAATGATGAGTAATACATGACTTTAGGCTCTGGGACTTATGTGGAAGAATGTTAGGCAAGATATCATCATATTTACCCTTAGGAAAGAAACAAAGTTCACAAAGACCAACATTTCAAAGTAGACAAGGCCAAAACAACCAAAGCATACTAGATTTTAGTTTAGACCAGGACAATGAAGATAGTTGGGATATGTGTTATTATGCATGTCTTTTAGACACAAGTCTTAGATTTGTTAGCTGGTTAAAATGCCACAAATTTTGGAAAAGATCTAGGCTACCTTGAAGAGAAAGCAGTGAAATTGCGTAGGAATACAGGAGGAATAGGTAGGGACAAGCACAGAATGGCTGACCACACCGAACACCGCTGTTTCCCAGTAGAAGGGCCTGGTGTTAAAATGTGCACTTCTTGAAAATCATCCCTGCATCCTTGATAAGTCATACTTATGATTTTTATCTTCTTCATAGTTATTGTTAACTTATCAGCATTTTAAATTCATTTTACTGCTTTTCTTGATAAATACAAAATAAATAAAGAAGGAAAAAAAAGAATTCAGAAAAAAAAGAAAAGAAAATCTCCCTGAACTTCGTTCTATAATCTCATTGCTATCTAGTTTTATGCTCTATGCTCTTCTTACGTTGCTTGTTCACATCACAATCTACCCCAACTCTGGTGTAGGCAGGAGAGCGCTCTGGAAGACCCTGCTGGGTTAAACAATGTGCACCTCACCCTGTCACTCCTTCCTAACTGACATCTTGAAAAAAGGTGAGAAGAATGTTAAGAAAGAAAATATTTCACATATTCATTGTAGAGAAGTCCAGGCTACCTGGGAAGTAGAAAAAAGCCTGGAGAAGTTTGTCAGAATTTGTGATCACATAAAATAAGGAACCTCTTCTCACATGTTTCTCCCATGAGTAAAATGATCTTTAAAACAGGAAATTAAAATTTTAGCTATGCTCTGAGCCTTTTGCTAACTGAAAAATGTAATATGTAGGATGTGCACAAGAAGACAATGCTGAGGAAGGACTGTCATCTAGAAAGGACATTTTATGGGGGAAGAGTCCAGAGGGAAGTATGGAATTCCTCTTCTGCTATGGCTTTGGAACCATTGCTGACCTATACTATCAAATACAGCCAAAGTGGCCTTGTTTCTCAGCTGGTGCAGAGCCTGGATCAAAACATGCTGAAGAAATGATGTTCAAATACCAGGGAAGCTCCAGGGGCCATCCAGCCTGCACATCTCCATGGAGGATGATCCAGGGGCCATCTGGCCTTTATATCCCCAATGGAAGATGTTCTAGGGGCCTTTCTAACCTGCATATCCCTGAGGAGGAGGATTCTGATTAGCTTTAATCAGGCAAGAGGAGAAAGCATTAGATAGGTTAAAGGTGGGTAGTCACCCAACTATGATTAAAATGGGTATAGCCTTTTACTTTTAGGATTTCAGCTAGAGGACATGGCCCACTTTGTCTGCTCCTCCAAATTAGCAGACACAGATGGGCTTAAAGTCACATGATTAGTCATAGAACACAAGTTGTACAAGGCAGGAGACGCAGAAAAGGAAGGTCCAAAGACCAGATTTCCTGCCTAAAATTCTGCTAAGGATTGAGAAGGAGTTAGGAAAGGGGAAGAGAATCCCCCTTGTTGTGGATTTGGCTGGCATCAGAGCTGGCTTTCTCAAAGGCTTAGAAGCCCTGATAGGATTGCTAGTCTTCGTTTTCTATTTGACTGGCTTTTAGAATCACCTAAGAGACACACTTCTGGGCATGTTCATGGACTATTTCAGAGGGAACAACTACCCTGAAGGTGGATGGGTCCATCCCATGGGGTACAGTCGTAGGTAGAATACATAGGAGAAAAGGCAGAATGCAAGCCAAGGACCAGCATTCATCATTCTGCTCCCTGACTGAGGACACTCACTTCACAGTCCCACTGCTGAGCCATCCACCATGATGGACTGTATTTCTTCTTCTACCATGAGCCAAAATAAATTCTTCTTTCTTCTCAGATATTTAGTCCCAGCACAGGAAAGTAACCAGTGTAGCCTGGCCCGGAAATGGGAAATCAGGTCCAGGTAGAATGAAAAGCAAGAGTAATGAGGGGAAGGAAGTGGGGCAGGAAGTAAATTCTCTGTTCTTTCTTTCCTTGTAGCTCTTGTGGATAAAGTCCTTAATACTAGAACACAAATAAGTGTTCTGGAAAAGACTGTCCTGCCTGCTTGAACAGTAGATGGTGTCTAGTAACACCTTTGTAGTAGAAGTTTCTGGCCCAGCCTAGCCCCATGGTTCAGACCTTCCTGCAGCTGCCTAGCTCCACAACCACCGCCCCCCTCCCCTCGAAAAAAATGACTCAGATTCTTATATTAATTACATGCTGCATGGCCTATAACTCAGGCTGATTGCTAGCTAGCTCTTTCATCTTAACCCATTTCCATTAATCTGTCTTGCCACCTGGCCAGTGGCTTACCTGTACTCTCTTGGCAGCTGGATCTCTTCTCTCTTGACTCTGCCCTCCTTTCTCTTTATCTGTGCTCAGACTTTCTTCCTGCTTGTAAGATGCCCTGCCATAGGCCAAAACAGTCCTTTTACTTATCAATGATGTTCATAGCACACAGGAAGACATCCCACATCACGTCTTGTTCCATCTGGCTTCACATCTGTTCCTTTTCACTTTCTTTTTTCTCTGCTGTACTATTCTGAACTGATATAGCCCAAGTAAAATCACAGCATGAATACAAGACATTATATGTTACAGTTGGAATAATAAAAGAAATTCTAACCAACATATGTTAGATATTTCTAGAAGGAAAAAAAAATCATGCCCCATGAATAAATTGAAAACTTCTAAATCATAAAGAGAAAAAATTTTAACACAATTCTAGGGAAGCTGCTAGAATGTTCCTCTCTTTGAAGCTAAGTGGCTGAAAGAATAAACATTAACACACCCACAACATTTGAAAATGAGAAAATGAACATAGATTATTTTTGGAAGTCCAAAAGAGTCTTGGAGCCTGTTCAACTCTCATAGTGAAGCATTATGGAAATGCAATCACAGTGTAGTATTATGGGAATGTGGTCATAGTGTAGCATTATGGAAATGCAGGCCCCTATAACTGATGGGACAGGATAGATCTGTCAGCAGGGAGAGCTAGGTCCTCACAGTTGGGTCCTCATGCTGCAGTATCTCAACTTCCATGGGAAGGTACCCACTGGCCCTGCTCCTGGCTAACACTGCAAACCCACTGGTGGTCAAGGTCTACATACACTATGAGGAAGAAGGCAGACTTTTAAAAATTGTGATTTATCCCTCCTTCTTTATCTTTGGGTGATAAATCTCTACTTCCCCCTTTTATTTTATGTTTTGTGTTATTGACTGAGTTTTAGGGTTGTGCTGGGGATCAAAAGCAAGCTCCAAGCAGGCCAAGGAAGCCTCACTGAGCCACGCACTGTCCCAATCCCAGGCGGCAGCAGCCCTGAGGGATTGCATCTGCCTGGATGCAAACAGTTTTTCCTGGTGTATGTGTCTTTTCCTTTTTACCCAATTTTTGTTCATTTGGTTCCTTCCTTTCTAAAAATTTTATTTGTCAGTGTCACATTTTATTAATTAAAAAATTATTTTCCTCATAGTCATAAAAATGATATGTGTTCATTGTAGTAAATGTAGCAAAGACAGAAAATTAGAGAGAAGAAAATGAAATTCATCCTAACACATGGGGTAAGCATTTTTACATTTAATTAAATAATTAATTTCAGTGCAGGGGATTGAACCTAGAAGACACTAGAAAACCTCCAAGCCATCAAAGCAAACCCCAGCCCTAGTTTTATGTTTTCTCTTTAATGTTATAACAACCTTCTGCTTATAGAATAGATTTTCCTGAAGTGCTTGGCCTGCCTTTTGTTCCCAGCTCGGTTATGTCTTCCTGACCATGTCTTTCTTTTCCAGTCACTACCTTTACACCAGCTGTTTCATCACTAAGTAATAAATAGCAAGGGGAAATAGAAAATGTGAATCTTATTACACACATTAAATCAAAAAAAGTTGGTTGTAACAGATTAATGCAGGAAGATGTGGAATTGTCCAACAGACTTGCTAGTAAAGGCACTGGCTACTATCAATAGTCTTATCATATATGAACTAGATGAGAAAGACAGATTCCTCAGCTCCTAACTTACCCCCAAACCTCACTGTCCCCCAGCTGTAAAGCCAATAGCCTAGAACTCAAGGCTATCTTATTTACTTAGTTTTCATAATAGTATAAAAGCATATAGCCTTTTTTTTGTACCAACTCCCAGTAGAACCACATTATAAATAGTAATTCATTTGGTGCATCATATCTGAGATAGAGGTACTGACAAGATTGCTCTGTAAATCTCAGCAACTGCCCAGAAGAGGAGACTGAGGTGAGGGTCATACCGTGTAAGTCAGAATGGAGGTTGGACAAGCAGCCACCCGGAACAGCAGAGCTTTGGAGAAAGGGTGAGCAAGCTCAAAATGTACAGGAGCCCAAAGTTTTAGGGAAAGCATGCTTAGAGACTGTAAGAAGAAAAGAAGGCACAAACTGATGCTCAGGAAGGAGCCTGGAAAGACAGAAGGGGTGGAGAGATGTGTCCAACGCCCATAGGTGGTGCTGTTGTTCTGGGAGCAATTAGAGAAACTGGAAAATTGAAAGTGACCTTGATGTCACTTAGTCCCAACTCCACAGGGAGTGATTTGAGATCAGACGCATCCGTGACAACCTTGTGTTGGCAGAAATTCAAACCCTTCAAACACCAGCATGTTAGTGTCTTCCCAGTGAGAAAAGCAACCACGATGGGACCACAAGGCAGTTTTCTGTGTTTCCTTCCTTCCCTTCCCCCAAACCTGATCCCAGGTCTCTGGGTTCTCAGAGAAAATCATGGTGGAGAGGTCAAGAAAGGAGAGTCCTGTGTCTTGGGAGAGAAGATAGGAGTTAAATGGCATGACTGACTTCTCACTCCATGGCCTTCTAGTCCAGAAACAAAAACCCCAGGGAGAATGCAGAATCAAGACAGTGTTCACAGCTCTGCTTCTCACCCCCAGGTCTTACATAATTTCTGCTACTTTTACAAAGTTCCCCAAACATTGGAGGGGCCGATACTCTCCCCTCAAGAGGGAAGAGAGACAAGCTCTCAACAGTCACTTATTCTCCACATTTTCCCCTTTCTGCCCAAAGCTGAGTCCAGAACTTGTAGACGTGTAAACATGAGTAGTGAGAAGGCAATTGGACTCACTTGGCAACAACAGTCATATTTTCCACCCCAGGGCCTGTGACCTCTTTAGCCACAGGCTTTTATTTGTACGTTTGAGACAGGGTCTTTCATTGGCCTGGAACTCACTCAGTAGGTAGGTTAAGCTTGCTGGGTGGTGAACCCCAGGGGACTTCCTGTCTCCACCGCCTAGGTTCTGGGACTGCAAGCATAGCGCTACCATAACTGGATTTTTTTTTTTTTTTTTTTTTATGTGGGTACTGGGAATCAAAGGCTTGTCTTTGTGCTTGCTTCTCTGCTTTAGCAATAGGCTTTTCACCAGGTTTACAGTAACAGGTATGTTTTCCCTCCCATCAGCTAGACTAGGCCTCAAATTTGGAAAGGAGTGGGTTATCCCCCAGCCATGGCAGAGTTTGTATCTTGCCTAGGTAAACTGCTGATGATTTTCCCCAGAGCAGCCTTCTGTCATTGAGATGCTAGCAGCAGAGAGTAAGCTTCCAGCTCAGCTCCAGGTTGATTTTCTTAGGTTTTGTATCTAAAGAGTATGGTATCTTCAGGAACATAGTCTTACTATCTAGCTCTCATGAGTAAGCAAGAGCAGCTGCAGTATCCTGTATGCTTTTCGATGTTGTTGAGGGCTCCACAGCCAACAGCTCATAGAGAAGTAACCTGCCTCTGGCAGGGGTTTTCATTTAAAAGTCCATGACTCTAAGAAACAACATTATCTACCCATACAGGGTACCACTGTTAAAATTCTATTTTTTTTATTTCATTTTTTTAGTTAGCTTATAAAATAGTAGGTTTTCATTTGACTTTTTCCTATATCTTTAGCTTTAGTTAACACTACTCCACAGGTTTGCACCCCCCTTCCATTTTAAACCTTTCCACATTAACATTTACTATTATGCTCATACCATATGTGTTTTACTACTCACATTCACCTGTTATGTTAAATATGTTTTACTACCCCCTTCTAAGTGCTTCCTCACATCAATGGTCTTTTTTTCTTCTCAATTCATGGCCTTACAGACCTCAACTCTAACATAAAAATGAAAAATTTCAGGAGCTGGAGAGGTGGACCCAGGGCTATGAGCACTGGCTACTGTTGCAGATCAGGGTTCAATTTCCAGCAGCCTCCTAACAGCTCATAACCACCTGTAGTTCCAGTTCTGAGAATCTCACACTTTCTTCTGGCCTCTGTGAGTACCAGGCATGCACCTGGTGCACATCCATACATGTAGGCAAAACACTCATGTGTATAAAATAAAAATTAATAAAGTCGTTCTTTTAAATGTAAAAATTAGAAATTTAGATCAGTTTATTAGAAAGAAAATGCCAGCACTCGCCTGGGTTACCTCACCCACTACAGTTTGTTCTAGGTTCATAAAATTTCCCTGAGAATTTAATAATTTCATGTTGTTTTATAACTGAGGAATAGCTTGCTGTGTACATGTGCCACATTTTCAACATTCGTTCATCAGTTGATGAACATTTAGGCTGATTTTATTTTATAGCTATTGCGATTAGTACAGCCAGGCAGTTGGGTGAGCAAATGACTCTGTAGGAGGATTTTGTGTCCCATGGATGAGGACTAGCTGGGTTGTGTAGTTGCTGAACTGTTAGTTTATTGAGAAACATCCACCCTGATTTCCATAGTGGCTACACCAGTTTACTGTCCTACATGCAGCGGATAAGGGATCCCCGTTTCCCACACCCATGCTGTTTCCCTTCTGGCTAGCGATGTGGAAACTTCCAAGTGTTCCTTTGATATTCATGTTTCTTCTTTTTAGAACTTGTACAGTACTATCATTTACTTTTTGATTGAATTATTTTCTTGATGTTTCAATCTTTTAATTCATTGTGTATTCCAGATACTAATCCTTTAGCATAGGTATAACTGGCAAAGATTTTCTGCCATCTCTATAGGTTAGCTCTTTACCCCAAAGTTTCCTTTGCTATATGGAAAGTTTTTCATTTTACAAAGTCCCATTTTATTGATTATTGACCTTTTTTCTTATTTGAAAAAATCTTCACCCACATTTGCATTTTGTTGTATATTCCATGCTTTCTCTAGTAATTTGGGGCTTTACAGTAAAGTACTTGATCCATTTGGGGGTGATTTTTGTGCCAGGCAAGAGACAAGAATCTAGTTTGATTATGCTACATTTACAGATTGGGTTTTCCCAGCATGATTCATCAGTGATGCAGTCTTTTCCTCAGTGTGCATTTTTGAGCTCTTAAAAAAAAAAATCAAATAGTTGTATTGTGTGAATTTATATCTGAGTCTTCTATCACACTGATCCATATGTTTGTTTTTGTAAAAGTACCACTTATGTTTTCCTTATTATGACTCTGTAGAATAACTAGAAATCAGGTAACATGATACCTCTGGAAATATTCTTTTTGTACAAGGCTGATTTGATTATCTAGAGATTTTTTTTCCCTGTGAAAAATAGGCACTGGGATTTTGATTTTGATTTATATTGAATCTGTAGATTTTTTTTTTTTTTTAATAAGAGAGCCATGTTAACAGTATCCGTTCATGAGTGTTGGGAGCTCTTCCATCTTCCAGAGTTTGGCCCTAATTTCTTTGTTCACAGGTTCATATAGAAATCTTTCACTTCCTTCATCAGCTTTTATTCCCCTGAGGTGTTGCTGAGGGTTCTGGCAAGGAGGTGGAGGGCTTCCCTGTTTTCTTTGTTAGTATATTTGTTATTGGCACATAGTCTGTGTGTGTGATTTTGTATCCTTCCAGTTTGCTGAAGGTTTTTAATCAGTTTCAAGAGACTTTGAGTAGTGTATTTAGGGTTTCCAATATATAGGACCATAGCATCTGAAAGGATGTATCCTATTTGTATCTTTTCTTTGTTCTTCTAGTCTTATTGCTCTAGCTGGAATTTCCAGCACTATAGTAACATGTATGGCTGCCACTTTGAGCCATACTGATGTCTGCGGTCCTTGTTACTTCTGGCGGCCATGTTGATGCCCATGGTCTATGCTTCAGATGGAGGCCATCCTGGTGTCTGAGAGCTATGTTGCCACAGGGGATCAGATTGATATCTGTGGTCCCAGCTGCCACTGGAAATCATGTTGAAGTCCATGATCCATGCTGCTGCTGGCCGCTATGGGCAAGGAAGCTTTTTTTTGTAGTGATACCGATGACTGCTGTTTCATAACTGAGAATGAGAGACCTTGAAGGCTTCTGTGACACTCCCCCAGAGAAACAATCCAGATGGGAGGCTACCCAAGAGAGTCCTTAAAGACTGTGATAAGGATGCTGGAGTGTATAGCTCTTCACAGTTGATAGCTTCTGGTGGGTGGAGGGTACTAGGTAGGTGGGGAAGGTCTCAGTTTTTTTTTTTTTAAGGGCCATTGGGAGTTTGACCATGCACCAGTAAGGATTTGGACAACGTGGAGTTTGTTGTTGTTGTGGTGCTTTAGGGGGAATGCACACAGGGTGGGAGAGTTGACCTGGGAAGAAACAAGAGTGAACGAGGCAAATTGCATGAAATTCCCAAATAATTAAAATATTATGTTGGGGAAGAAAATAGATGCATGGCACTCTATCTCAAAAGAAATCACGTTAGCTACATATCTCCTCCCAAGCTCCAGTGTATCTCATTTTCACCATGCTAGTTTAGGGCCCTTAAACTCTGACTCTAGGCCCTCTCCTTCCAAACTTCTCTGGAAGTGACCTGTCAAATTCTCAGATCTTGATTCTTATTGCTTAGGCATCTTATGCTGTACTGATTCTTCCTGCCTAAATAATATGCATTTTCCTCAGAGCAGTCCAAACAGTCCCTTTATCAAATTAATAGTAATTTCAACAAGAATATCAGATGAACCGACAAAGCACTTCTGTGTGGGGTACTGACTGACTTGGGTGTCAACATATTAACCATTGTCTTAGAGCAGGGACCTCTTTTATTCCTTTTGCAGATCATGAGATTGATATTTGTAGATTACAGGAATAACTACTTACATTCAAGTATTTGTTTATATACAAGACTGCCTTATAAGAATGGTTAAGAGGTGGAGGGATGGCTCAGTGGATAAGTGAATGTGTTCATCACCAAGTCTGATTTCTAAATTTGATCCCAGTGACTCACATGGAGGAAGAGAACCAGTTCCTACAAGTTAGCGTCTAACCTCCATATGCATGCCTCTAACCACACACACACACACACACACACACACACACATACACACACACACCTCTTCACTCATATGCCCCAAATAAACAAATACAATTACTTTTGAAAAAGAAGGGCATAGCATAGTCTGATCCAGTTCACAAAGCAAAGACTTTCATTGACAGTTCTTTTCTGTAATCATCTCTTTGGCATGAACCCCACCCTCTCCTGGAGACGGTTAGCTGGCTTCCTGCTGCATTTCTGGAGGAGACAGCATGTTAAGAAGGTCATTGGATCAGGTCTCAGGACACATTTCCTCACACTGTTCCTGTTTGTCCTTGGCTAACCTGCTGCTCACAAAGGGTATCACTGTCTCTTACTGTAAAGAAGTTGTGTCAAGGTTGCTGGGAAATCCTAACAGCCCCCATCTCTGAGGAATTATCTTAGCCCTGGAATAATCACTTTATGAGAAACTTGGGCATAAAACTTTAATGGTAGTGGAATGGCTGATGTAAGTTTCACAATGCTTTTTACAGTTAAAATTAAAAGAGAATAATGTGGTACAACTTCCTGTTTCCAATATGCTTTTAGTCTTTCTAAGTACCCTACAGGGGATAAATTACTATTGCTTAGGCCATTACCCTGAATAAGAGATCTGCCCTCCCCATTCCCCCTTTAGTTAGTGAACTCATTAGGAACCACTTAAGTTAGTTCAAGAACTGTGTTTCTATTATGCATCAGTGTAGGACAGGGGCTTTGTGAGACCCTAAGGAAAGAAACAATAAAATGTGCACTGGAAACAAGCAGTGATTCTCCATAGGGGGCAGTTTGTTCTGGTCCTTGTTTCCTTTCTGTTGTGACAAAACAGGCTGACCAAAAGTGACTTAGGAAGCAAAGGGCTTATTTCATCTCACAGTCCATCACTGAGAAAAGCCAGGGCAGGAACTCAAGCAGGATCTTGAAGCAGATACCATGGAAGAACATGGCTTGCTGGTTTGCACACTGGATCATGCCTACCTAGCTGCTTTTATTCTGCCCTAGGACTATCTGCCTAGGGTTGGTGCTGCCCATAATGGACTGGGCCTTCTTACATCAATTAATTATCAGAACAGTTCCACATAGATATGACTACAGAGCAGTTTGATTTAGGCAGTTTCTTCTCAGATGACTATGGGTTGTATCATATTGACAGTCAAAGCTAACTAGGACAATACTTCAGGAGATGTATGATATTATCTGCAAACATTTGTCATTGTAATGACTAGGAAGTTACTGGCATCTATTAGGTAACCATAAAGTTGCTATTCAGCATCTTGCAGAGTTCACAGGGCTCCTGCTTCTTTTTTTTTTTTTTAAAAAAAAGATTTATTTATTTATTATGTATACAGTATATAGAAGAGGGCACCAGGTATCACAGATGGTTGTGAGCCACCATGTGGTTGCTGGGAATTGAACTCAGGTCCTCTGGAAGAACAATCAGTGCTCTTAACCTCTGAGCCATCTCCCCAGCCCAACTCCTGCTTCTGTAAAGAAACTTCTACAGTCCAAAATGTGACGTGTGAACAGGCTGAAAGCCCTTGATCTACAGTCTGGCAGGGTAGTTAGTACCTCTCCTCTCTATCCTAATATGCGTCATAGATACAGGGACAAAGTCAGTACTAAAAGCAAATGAAATATAATCAACATGAGAATCCTCTGAGTTTCTTGAAGACAGGAGTGGTGATATTCAGCCGAGAGTAATGTGACCAGTATTTCTCTCTGTCTTTATTTTAGAGTGCAGAGCTTAATTATATGTCATGACTCCTATATTGAGAAACAAAAACTGCTCGTACAAGAATAAATAACCACCTCCAAAAGTCCCAGAAAAGTTAAACAAAAAAGTCTTAGCTGGGAAAAAGACAGTCAAATAGCTCTCATTCTGTTCCAAAGGCAGTTGACCTCTCACGGAGGAAGCTGCCTCCAGACAGGCTCCCACCGAAGGAGCCTGCTAAGTGCACACTGTAATTGCTGACTGGTGACATGGGAGGATGGGAGAGAAAGAACACTGAGTTGTAACAAGAAGCACAAAGCAGAGGTGGACAGGACAGCTTTTAGATGGGCAGTTTAAAAAGGTGAGTCTAGAACAGACTGACCGTTCAGATTTAATGAGCCCAGAAGAGGACACCTTACTTCAATCTGCTAGACAAGTTTCATTTGAAGCCTTGATTTGACGTCTTGGAATTTCCCAAGAACATTGTGGAATGAACAGTTCTGGAGTTAGACTCATGGGAAGATGAAAAAGCTCACAGCAGGAACCCTTTCTATGCACACTAAGAGGATCCTGGTGCAGGATGGGTACTAGGAAACACTGGGTTCTTTAAGTAAGTGAATGGTAGAATCTGGCAATCCCACAGATCATGAATGTTATAGCATTGCCTCGGCAGGCATTCCTACTGAAATTGGCTGAGAGACCAACAACTCCCTCAAATGTCTTTTTTTTTTAATTTTTTTTTATTTTAACTTTATTTATTTATTTATTTGCCTTGGTGTTTTGCCTGGAACTGGAACTACAGACAGTTGTTAGCTGCCATGTGGGTGCTGAGAATCGAACCCCGGTCCTCTGGAAGAGCAGAGGGTGCTCTTAACCGCTGAGCCATCTCTCCAGCCCCTCCTCAAATGTCTTTTAAAGGGCCACTTACCCTGTTCACGAGGACCTAAAGGTCCTACCTTTAAATTTAATTACAGTCATGATTAAATAATATGGGACTTCTTTCTGTACATTGTGAATTCTCTTTGAATAATAAAGGAACTGTTCTGGCCTATGACAGGCCAGCTTTTAGTCAGGTGGGAAATCCAAGCATAGATATAGGGAAAGGAGGGAGAAGTCACTCAGAGATGTGATCCAGCTGCTCAAGAAGCAAGATGTAACAGAGGACAGGTAAGCCATGAGCCAAGTGGCAAGACATAGATGAAAAGGTTTTCTGTGTAAATTCAGTGACCAGATTTCCCACCCCATCAAGTTACAGCATTGTCCCTTAGGATTTAAGGAAAGAGTTTAACATGGGCAGGGCTATCTGTAATTCATGGAAAGAATCAAAGATTCTCTCAACTCTGTGTGGGGACAGAGCCCTGGCTTCCACCTTGCATACACTATCTTGGGTGGGGAGGTGGTTGGCTGTGGTGCAGTATTCAGGCTCCCTAGCCACAGCCATGGTTTCCTCCCTGCTCTAGTCTAACAATGCCCTTGCTTGCTTTTCCTTTTTCCAGTACTATTCCTTCCTAATGTGAACTGGCAAGGACAGTGGATTCTCTGGTGGGCTTTGTTTCCGAAGGCCCCACAGCCTGAAGGTAGAAGGAGTTGTGGCTGCATGAGCCTGGGTGGGTTGGTGACATTGGTGGCACAGATGTTGGTGGGTGTCCCTTTACAGTAGAAATCCCCTGGTGATGTTACTGATACAGGAAATTCCCTAGCAGTGACATCAAAGGCTTCTCCGCAGGGAGACTCTCCTCCACTCATTTGTAAAGATAACTTGGCTTGAACACAGTAGGGGACTTTCTTGGCAGTCACGTACCTTCAAGATCTGCAATGTCATTTCCATGCCTTCATACTTTTTCAGGGTTACTCTGGGCTGTCTGAAGTTATTCTAATGGATTTGCTTCTGTCTTCTCTTGCAGCTTTTAATATTCTTTCTTGGTTTTACAATCAAGGATTTTTTTTTTAAAAAAAGTATTTATTTACTTAATGTGAATTGGTGTTTTGCCTGCATGTATAACTGTGTAAGAGTGTCATCTCTTGGAATTGCAGACAGTTGTGAGCTGCCATGTGGATGCTGGGAATCGAACTCAGGTTCTCTGAGCTGAGTCATCTCTCCAGCCCCAACAGTCAAGGATTTTTAACTACAATGTGCTATAGAGAAGTTCTCCATGTGTATTTGGTGTTCCAGATGCTTCTGTGCACAGCTATTGAATTCATTCCTTTGATGTAGGAAAATTTCAGCCATAATTTCGTACAACAGGTTCTCTGTGCCTTTAATTGCTCACCTCTGCTCTTTCTTTCCTATAGATCTGTAGGTTTCTACCCCTTGGTTATCTTATAGACTCACTGGTCTATTCTTATTTTCCATATTGATTTCTGAATGCAGTTTCTCTGTTACCTGTCCTACATCTCTGGCATTCTTTCTTTGCCTTTATCTAGTCTATTGGTGATTCAGTGTGCTTTTTTGTCTAATTCAGTGGGGTTTGAGTTTTTCAACACTTTAATTTCAGTGGGGTCTTTTTGTATTCTTTTTTTTTTAAACTTTATTTATTTATTTATTATTTATTTATTTATTTGCCTTGGTGTTTGCCTGGAACTGGAACTACAGACAGTTGTCAGCTGCCATGTGGGTGCTGGGAATCGAACTCGGGTCCTCTGGAAGAGCAGATGGTGCTCTTAACCGCTGAGCCATCTCTCCAGCCCCCGTATTCTTTTTTTTTTTTAAATATTTATTTATTTATTTTATGTGAATTGGTGTTTTGCCTGCATATATAGCTGTGTAAAGATACCAGTCATAACCAGGGCTACCTGGATTACCTTTTAGGTAAAGCTGTTCTCCAAGCAGATTCACTGAGAGTTCACAGCTGCTCTCTTGTTTCCCCTGCATTTTCTTCCTGTTTCTCTGTACTTCTCAGTGGATTTGTCACCTACTGTGGTGATTTTCTCATGCATTTTGTTGATTTTTTCCCCTAAATTGCTTACTTTCTTTCCTAGGCCCTGGATTTGATCTATCCACTTGCTTGTAACATTTTGGATGTAATTGACCATTTTCTTTTAACCAGAAAACTTTATAAATCTCTATCTGGTATTTTCCAATTTGAGAATATTTGACTATAGTAGCTCAGTAGTTATTAGGCCCCAGAAAAATCATCTTGTCTTGCTTTTTTCTATTTCTTGTATTTGTGTTGTAATTTCAGCACCTGTTGATTTGGATATCTCATCTGGATTTTGGTGGGAAGGGGAATCTTTTCATTGCATATCTATTCTTGAAGCCTCAATATCCAGTGAGAAGAAAACAAACCCCTGTAGCACTGACAATCTCAAGCCACCTAAGACACAAAAGTAAAATTATGCATCATCAATGACCATAAAACGAAATATGCTATCAACTTAAAACTTTTTAGGGTAGCTGTAGAAACAGTAAATTAATAAGCTAAAGGGGGAGACATTGGAAGGGGAAACGAAGATTAAACGCCCAAAGAGAGGAAGAAGGGAACGGCCAGAATGCTTCTGAGGTGAAGAGAAAAAGCAACACGTTAGCAGGCAAAAGAAAAAAAAATCCGGGGCTGGAGAGATGGCTCAGCGGTTAAGAGCACCGTCTGCTCTTCCAGAGGACCCGGGTTCGATTCCCAGCACCCACATGGCAGCTAACAACTGTCTATAGTTCCAGTTCCAGGCAAAACACCAAGGCAAATAAATAAAGTTTAAAAAAAAAAAAAAGAAAAGAAAATCCTAATAATAAAAATGTCAAAAACAAAACTAGGTAAATGTTAAAATAAATAAAACCTTCTTTATTATAACGACACCACTGTATAAGCTAAAAATCAAAGAGCTGCTAGATGTAAAAATGTGGGAGTACACAGAAGGCAAAAACGAAATAACTCTAGGAAAGAAAATATGTTGCCCAAATGAGAAAAATGTTAAGTAAAAGCATTCGAATGCACGATGGTGAATAACAAATAGAAACCTAAGTCTTAAAAAAAATGTAATCAATCAAATTTCTGAATGTGTAGGTAAAGGCGGTTAGGGCTGGGGCTGCAGCTCAGCTAACAGAGTGCTTGCTTAGTGTGCTAAAGACCAGCTTCCGAAGTGCACAAACTGGGCCATAGTGGTGCTGCTGGAGTCCTGGCACTCAGGTGGCCGATGCTGGTGGGTCAAAATTTCATAGTCATTCTTGGCTCTTGCCTACATGGTGAGGGTGTGTCTGAGGCTAACTAGGGATAAATAAGTTTAAAAACTGGATAGATGTACCGTGGGTTTCACAAACACCTCATACTTTCAAAGTTCTTGAGAAGGGAATGTCTGATAGATGGTTTCAGGTGTTCATCCACAGGCTGGTCTCAGACTCAGAGCTATCAAACTCCAGGCTCCAGGGTGATTTCCAGTTGATCAGATCATCCTCAATCGCCTTGGGCAAAGTTATCTCTTCTTATGCACTTCCTAGCCCTGGCCAGCCACCTGCTGCCAACATCTAGTCCTAGGCCAGTCCTGGTGTTGGTCATAACTGCTTCTCTGGACCTTCACTTGCCTAGAAGCTGTGGCGGAACAAATTGAGGCTGTGAATCCCCGGTGGCAGACTACTAGGGTAGCTCAGTTTTAAGAAATAGATGATTGGTGTTAGGGAGCTGGCTCAGTGGGAAAAGTGTTTGTCTTGCAAACTTGAAGACATGAATTTGGATACCCAGAACCCACATGGTGGCTCACTTGTAATCCCAGTGTGGAGGAAGCAGAGGTTGGGAATCCCTGAAGCAAGCTGGCTAGCCAGACTAGCCAAAATGGTGAATTCCAGATTGAGGAAGAGACCTTGCCTCAATATATAAGGTGGAGAGTGATCAAGGAAGACCCACAGAATCAACCAGGCATGAACACTGCATACATACATGGATCCTCACTCTAGAGTACTACACACATAAACCAAAAATCAAAACAAAGATTTTCTGCACCCACAGAATCATAGAGTGTGGGCAGCTGCTCATGGGCCCTACCCCTCCTAGGGAGCCATTTTGATCATTAACCTTTCCTGTCCACCATAGCAACCATGTTACACCAGAAGCTGCAACTGGGTTTGAGGTCTGTTTGAGCATGGCCTTGGGCTGAGGAGAGGATTGCTTGCTTTCCTTGGCATTTCACTCTTGAGGTGGCTTCAGTTTCTGCTTCCACTGAAGAACTGAACAAAGGACACTGTTCAGCTTGCTTCTCCTGCCACATTACCTTTCTTTTCTTGTGTGATTTAATTTCTTCATTGATTTACAAGATGCTTTTCTATTTCTTTGAGATAAAACTTATTTTTTTTCTTTCAATCTTTTCCTGGTTTATTCAGAAGCAGTCACAAACCTTTTGACTCTCTTCTTTATATTATATTTATATCTTTTTGTTTGTTTGTTTTTGTTTTTCCAGACAGGGTTTCTTTGTGTAACTCTGACTACCCTAGAACTTGATCTGTAGACCAGGCTGGCATCGAACTCCCAGAGATCCACCTGTCTTTGCCTTCCAAGTGTTGGGATTAAAGACATGTGCCACCACCTCTCAGCATATTTGTATCATTTTTAATTATGTAGATGTGTGTATCTTGTGGTGACTGTGTGTCATATGTGGGTGGGTTATGATGGAAGCCAGAAGAGAGAATCAGATCTACTCCCTCCCATCTTCAAGCTTAAGTTACAGGAAGTTGTGACTCAACAGACATGGTGATGAGAAGTGAATTCAGGTACTCTGGAACTGCAGCAGATGCTCTTAACAATTGAGCATCTCTCCAGCTCATTAATATAGTTGTAAACAGAAGAAAAGAAAGAAAAATTTAAAGTTACAATACCCCACCACACCAGAACATTTTTAAAATCACTTTTTTATTTTTAAATATTTATTTATTTATTATATATACAGTATACAGAAGAGGGTATCAGGTCTTATAGATGGTTGTGAGCCACCTTGTGGTTGCTGGGAATTGAACTCAGCACTGACTGTTCTTCTGGGGGACCTGAGTTCAATTCCCAGAATCCACATGACAGCTAACAACTGTCTGTAATTCTAAGATCTGACACCCTTACACAGTTATACATGCAGGCAAGACACCAATTCACATAAAATAAAAATAAATATTAAAAAAAATAACAAACACACATTGCCTCACATTCTCTGTGGTCTGGGATCTAAAAGTGGGGTGACACTTTTTGGAAATTATAATCAGGATGTTAGCTGAAGTTGTAGTTATCTCGAGGCTTGATGAAGGCAGGGAGACACTTGCATGTCCACTGGTGGAGCACCAGCATGGACAAGAACCTGCCTCAAAGCTGACTCATGAGATCTCTCCACAAGGTTTTCTCAGGACATGTGGCTGGCTTCCCCCAGAGCACTGGATCCAAATGAAAGGGAACAAACACCCCAAAGCCACCACCTCTCTATAATCTAACCTCAAGAGTAACCTCCATTTTATTTTTATCTATTAGCTACAAGTCAATAAGTCTACCCAACACTTAAATGAGAGAATAATACAAAAGTACAATCACTAACAGATTAAGGAGTCTCCAGCACACAAAAATCACTGGGATTTGTGTTAGTGTTTGTCTGTATCACGTGACCTAGTCCAACACAAGTATTTTAGAATTGTGATCCTACCAATCTTGTCTCATTACTTCGTATAGTTCTGCCTGCATAAGAGATTTAACCACTTTGGAAAGAGGGATATTGCCAAGCTGGACAATGAGCTATACAGGGAATAAAGCGTCAACACAAATCACACAGTAATGACGTGTCACACTGTGCCTTGCATTATTTCATAAGTTACCAGCCATGCATGCCATTCCATGCATGCCAATGCCCTGTCCTTTGATTCGGTGTGTTTTTTAAAAGCCATGGTTGTTTGGCTGATTTCTTGGTATGTTTTCTATTTTCTTGTCTGGTCAGTACACACAGACACATGCTCACTTCCTTCCTCAGGGAATGCCAAGGGAGCCATTATGCTGACAGTCACACTGGTGAGAAAAGACCACTTCCCACCCCTACACCCAGTGGGAAACCTGTTTACTATTCCCAAAGAAGTCAGTAAGCGGATTCCAGACACCTTGAGTAAAGGGTCCTGTTTTGGCTTGTCTTCTTTCCCTTCCTCCTATTGGCTGTCACATGACACTATCTGGTGGCATTCACTTGCAAACCTGAAAACAGTGAAAGAAATGAACAAAACCACATCCATCTAAGCATCTATGTTTAAAATAGGAATTATAGCCAGGCAGCGGTGGGTGCACTTGGGAAGCAGAGGCAGGTGGGTCTCTATGAGTTTGAGGCCAGCCTGGTCTACAGAGTGAGTTCCATGACTCAGATAAGTGGGTTTGACTGCACCGGGGCTACACCGAGAAATCCTGTTTGGAAAAAACAAATAAATAATTAGTTGATTAATTAATTAAGATAAGAATTATGCAATTTATATAAATATATGCTAGAGTATATAAGATTATATACTAGAGTATACACAGTAAAATATATATATACAAGCATAAAACATCTATTATAAAAACTTGTTTTGGTGTATAGCTATTATAACATGTATTTGCTATAAATATCCTGTGTGACCAACAATGAAGGTTTGACATTTTCTGATCTTCCATTTCTATAAATTATTGATAGTCTCTGTTACTAAGCTTTTGTTTAATCATGGAGGTGTCCATAACTGTAAATCATTCTTAACAAATTCTGTTTTCACATATTCTGTTTCAGTAAAATAGAAAGACACAGAAAGGCAGATAAGTATCTAAGGAAGAGGAGCTGAGGTGCTGTGGGAAGGTAGGCTATTCTCAGATAAGTGGGTTTGACTGCAGCAGTCAGTTTGGGAAGGAGGAAAACTGTGATAGCGGCAGAGGGATGGGGAGAAGGGCAGCGAAGGATTTCATGTGAGCGGGGAATGCACGTGTTACAGCAATGGAAGGCAGACAGAGCGCACTGTGGACTTTCTGCTGTTGCAGGTGTTAAATGTCTTAGCAGAGCATTGAGAAGAAAGACCCCAGCCATCCAGCATTGTCCGGGTCTTTATCCTCCACTTGCTCCAATTAGAGGTGAAACACTGAAACAGTGAGGAGATGACTCTCTGAAATTTGCAAAGCTCTATTGTAAAGCCCGGATTCAGCCTTGTTAAATTCCTGTCTTAGGAGATTTTAGTCAGGATTATAGTTCATATTCTGGAGGAAAAGTGATTATTGGAAAATATGAAGGTGTATTTTCTACATTACATAGTGTATTTAAAACTTTAAATAATATACTATTATTTAAATATATTATATTTAATATAATAAATTAAATAAATATAATGTATTTATATTAAATATATCATACATTATATTGTATATTATATTTATATGTTTATATCTACAAATTATAGACCATGCAAATATTAGGAAATGATGCCTTTAATGAGTTTTTGTAAAAGTAGAAGTCTCAAATGAGGGCTCTCAAGCTGATGTTTGATGTAGAATGTCTTTCTGTATGCTGTGAATACCATTGGTTAATAAAGGGACTGTTTTGGCCTATGGCAGGGCATCTTAGAAGCAGGTAGGAAATCAGATCATAGACATAGGGAAAGAATGGCAGAGTCAGAGCAGAGATGCCAGGCAGACACAGAGGAAAAAAGACAAAATGCTGCTCTGAGAACAGGTACTAAGCCACTTGGCTAATCATGGGTTAGTTTAAGAGTTAAGAATTAGCAAGTTATATGCCTGAGCCATAGGCTAAACAACATATAATTAATATAAGCGTTTGAGTCATTTTGAGGGGCTAAACAGCTGTAGGTGGGTCTGGACCTTGGGGCTAGTCTGGGCCAGAAACTATTTACTAAAGATGTCTAGAACTTTCAGGTAGTTTTTGGTTCAATTTCCTCAAACATAATATATTCAGGGCTATATATTGTAATACTTAGCTTTGTGTGTTATAAAATTATATGACATTTAATTTTCAATAAAGAAAATTCCATTTTGCTTTCATTCAAATAACTATATGACTTTCAATAAAACCTTGATAGCATACCTGGAGGGAGCAGGAATGTGGTCTAGGATGAGGTAACTGCGTGCTGTGTTTTCTTAAAGCTGGACATGTTGTTTTAAGGACATGCTTTTGTATTAATTGATTCGGTTAGAGAGCTCAAAACTCTCTTCACAACTTTTTAAATTAATTAATTAATTAATCCCAGTAGAATAAATTTTTAAGGAATGTTTTTGTTTACTAGCTACTCAGACGTTAGCTACAGCAAACTGATGCTCTTTAAAAACATTGCCTTTGTGTACTTTGTGGAAAGAAAATAGTGAAGGTTTGTTAGTTCTGTCAGGTAAGATGGTAGCTTAGAAGGCAGCTTTGTGCCACTGAGTAAAAGAAAAGATTCAGGTTGGAAAACAATAGGCTAAGTTCATAAGAGAAAATTCAGAAGGGAAAGAAAGTGAGGTGAGACCTGTACTATGAAACATCAGGAATGGCAGCTAACTGGTATCTAGGTGCACTGCATTGCCTATGCTGGGCTCTGGTTTGCAGTAGCTGCCAGAGAGTGTTCTCTTCTCCCATATACTGGCACTACAGAAACCGCACGCTGGACAAGGACTGGCCGGGCTATGGAGACAAGCTGGACAGGGACTGACTGGGCTATGGAGACAAGCTGGGCAGGGACAGACTGGGCTATGGAGACAAGCTGGACAGGGACTGACTGGGCTATGGAGACAAGCTGGGCAGGGACTGACTGGGCTATGGAGACAAGCTGGGCAGGGACAGACTGGGCTATGGAGACAAGCTGGGCAGGGACAGACTGGGCTATGGAGACAAGCTGGACAGGGACTGACTGGGCTATGGACACAAACTAGATAGGGACTGACCTGGGCTATGGACACAAGCTGTACAGGGGCTGGCCAGGCTATGGAGACAAGCTGGACAGGGGCTGGCCAGGCTATGGAGACAAGCTGGGCAGGGAATGGCCAGGCTATGGACACAAGCCTAGGGCCTGCCTGAGCCATGAACCAAAAACCATCAAGACAGCACTATAGTTGTTTGTTTTTCTTACTCTTTTGGAAACCCACCAATCTCCCAAAGAAATCACACATGGAGGCTTATTCTTTCTATGAATGCATGACCTTAGCTTGGCTTATTCCTGGCCAGCTTTTCTTAACTTAAAATACCCTATCTATCTTTTGCCTCTGGGATTTTACCTTTCTCTATTTCTGTATGCCTTATCTTTCTTTCTTATTCCATGTCTGGCTGTGTTGCTGTGGGGGAGGGGCTGTGTGGCTGGCCCCTGGAGTGCTCCTCTTTTTCTTCTCTTATTCATTGATTCTTCCTCAAGATTTCTCCTTCCATTCTCTGCCTGCCATCCTTGCCTGTCCTTTCCTGCCAAGCTATTGGCTGTCCAGTTCTTTATTAAACCAATCTGGTGTTACAGACAGGCAAAGTATCACATCTTCACAGAGTTAAAAAACCGCAACATAAAAAAAAGTAACATATCTTTGCATCATCAAAACAAATGTTCATATTATAAACAAATGTAACACATCTTAAAATAACATTCCATAACACAGCACAGAGTATGGAGACAGAAATAGAAGTGATATACAGAAACTGAGTTCCTCCTTGACGGCAGTGGTAATGTCATTGCCTGGATGAACAACAACAGACCAAGTTGAGAAATGCAAGGCTGAATTGGCACTGTCTCTCTAAGGGGAGGAATGCACTGCTGAACTTGGCACTGTCTCATTGATAAGAAGGGATGCACCACTGAACTTGGCATTGTCTTCTTGATGGGGAGGAATGCACAGCTGAGCTGCCTGGGAGAGGCTCAGATCAACTAAGCTGTGATATAAGACTCCCTCCAATCTGCTTGTGGGCTCCAGGGTCCCAGCTTTGGAGAGATGTCACCCATGGTGAGGAGGGCTTTGGTGATGTAGCTGTCTTTGAGCCAGCTCTTCTGTAATCAACCCCAGTACAACTCACTGGGTCATCAAGTCGGTCTGTGGTGGCATCCATGCTCTGGTCTGCTGGCAGTTTCCTGACTCGGGTGTGTAGAACTTTTCTCATGCCTTCCCATGAATACTGCCACACAGTACTGGATGAGCACACACCCAAATATTTTCGATAAAATATTTCAAACTAAATCCAAGAAAACATTGAAAAGATTCTACTTCATGACTCAATTTGTTTCAATTGTGGATACAAAAAAAGTTATATACACACAAATCAATAAGTGTAACATGGCTTATGAATACACTGAAGGATATGTTCACGCCCAAAGAAGCAGAAAAAGCTTTGAGAAAGTTCATCATCCCTTCATAATAAAAGCACAAAGTTAGCATAGAGGTAATTTATCTCAATATAATAAAGCCTATTTATGACAATCCAAGTGCCACCATTATGCTAAATGAGAGAAAATTGAGAGCATCCCTTCTAAATGGAGAATGTGAGAAGATGCACAGTCTCTCTACTTGAAGTGCTTATAGTCTTTGCCAGAGCTATAAGACAAGAGAAAGAAATAAAGTGGATACATGTGGAAAGAAAGAAGTCAAAACATCCTGTTTGCAGATAACATGAGCCTCTATTTAAAAGAACCTAGACTCCAGTGCACAATCTTGCATTTAGTAAGAATTCAGCAAAATAACATATACCTTTTCTATATACGATGACAAAATTGTTGAGTAGGATATCATGAAAAAAATCCTATTCACAATAGTTTGAAAAATTAACTCTGAATAACAATTTACAGAAACAAAGGACCTCTATGATAAAAACTGAAGAAGACATTGGGGGTTGAAAAGAACTTTATGCACATGGACCGACAGAATTAATATCCTCAAAATGGTTTACATTACCGGAAGTTGTCTACTAATTCAGTGCAATCACTATTAAAAGTCCAATGACACTCTTTATAGAAGTAACGAAACAATCATAAAATTCATATGGAAACACAAAACACTGTAAAAAGCCAGCAGAAATTCTAAGCAGAAATAGCAATGCTTCTGAAAATATCTGCTGTCAAATTATACTATAGACTTATATGCTTAACTTTAGAGGGCTGACACAAAAACACACAATCAGACCAGAGGAATAGAACAGAGGGTCCAGAGCAAACTCAAGGCACTACAGGCTTCATTGGTGGATGTCCCAGTGCATTGGTGGATGTCCCAGTTCATTGGTGGATGTCCCAGTTCATTGGTGGATGTCCTAGTGCATTGGTGAATGTCCCAGTTCATTGGTGGATGTCCCAGTGCGTTGGTGGATGTCCCAATTCATTGATGGATGTCCCAGTGCATTGGTGAATGTCCCAAACTCATGTTTTGGGTCAAGGTTAGCCTTTTCAACAAATGGTGCTAGGAAAACTAGATGTCTAAATGTAGAAGGATTGAGCTAGATCCATGTCTCTCTTCCTTCATAAAAATCAGTTGAAACTTGATCAAAGAACTTAAATTAAAACCGGAATCTCTGTAATGGCCAGAGGAAAATATATGAACATACAGACTCAAGAATAGACTTTTTGAAAATAATGTCAGAAAATTTGGTAATTATTCTGAGAATTGGTGGGTAAAATTTTATGTAACTAAAATGCTTGTGCACAACAAAAGAAATCATCAGTAAAGTGAAGTGATAACCTATAAGATAAGAAAAAATTTTTTGCTAATTACATGTCTAATAGGACAATGATATTATAAAGAACTCCAGGGGTTGCCCACCCCCAATATCAAGGCAGTGAAGTTATGGGCTAATGAATATAACTCACAGCTATCAATAAAGAAATACAAAGGGCCAGTAAATATTTGAGAAAAGCCTTCAAAATCTTTAGCCATCAAGGGAAATAAATGCAAATTAAAACTGCTTTGAAGTCGAATGGTGGTGGCATTCACCTTTTATCCCAGCATCCAGGAGGCAGAGGCACGCAGATCTCTTGAGTTCAAGGCCAGCCTGGTCTACAGAGTGAGTTCCAAGACAGCTAGGACTACACAGAGAAACTCTGTCTCGAAAAACAAAAGCAAACAATCAACAAACAAACAAAAAAACAAACCTGCTTTTTGATTTCATCTCAGCCTAGTCAGAGTGGCTGTGGAGCAGACAAATGAGATTGAAGGGTGACATCTGCAAGAAAAAGTACCTGGGCCAGCTGTCAAGCTGTCAGGCTGTCAAGCTGTCAAGCTGTCAAGCTGTTGTTTCTATTTGTACTGCATAGCTGCCTTTCTGTCCACCATTGGCCACTGTGTGGATTTAGGAGGAAAACCTCCTGCCTTGCAGCTCCTCCCAGTAGCCTAACAGCCTGCTTTATGCTCTCTCTGCAGGGACAGCTCAGAGCAGGCTCTCAGGCCTGCCATGAAGCAGTACAGGGACTCAGGCCACAAGCATGACAGCCTTTACAATGGCTCTGAACCTGTGTAATACAGGTGAGTACAGAATCCCTGTTTAAAAACCTCTCTTATGCCAGCTGCAACCGAAGTTCCAATTGTGAGGTACTGAACAGAGCAAAGTATTATGAAACAGTACTCCACCACCTCATCTCCACAGAAGTGGCTGGCCAGCTGTTATGTTTTACCAAAAGGAGTGATCTCATTTAGGAAGAGTCAATGTCCACCAAAGCATTCATTTTGGCTTAGAGGTCAAACCAGACAGGGAAGCTCTACTACCGAGGATAGTCCTTTTGGGGAGAGTGAATCTATGATCTGGGACTGCATTGAAACCAAGGCAGCAGAATATATTGCCAAAATGATGACAAACCCAAATTATGATCCTAGAGGATACACAGTCTTAAAAAGAACCAGAATTCAGACAACATATAGATGCCCTGAAAGAGACACATAACAGAGCTGCTAAAGATCAGGGCAGTGTGTCACAGGTTTGTACATTCAGGGACCAGGATAAGGTGAGTATTCTGTTACCTGCATATGGGAACGCATTAAAAAGGAAGTCAGATGCAGATTGTGATTTTGATGTTCATAAGCAGTGCCCAAGGTCATTCCAAATAGCTGTCATTGAAGCATGAGATGTGGAATTTGACCTAAGGACACTCGTAAAATCACACACTGCCAAGTGGCCAGTGTTGTTGACAGGGAGATCATATCTAAAGGTGATAATCCTGACAGACTGTATTTCAATTAGTGACTTAATTGCAGATATCAAAATGACTTCTTGACAAAGATGGCGAGAAAAATAAATATTTCTGTCCATGTATGAAAATATTAATATCATCATTAGTAGTCTTTAGCTGCACGTTATGATCTGCCAATTCCATTCAGGACATAAGTCTACCACAAGTTCACAGTATCTACCAAAACTTCTTAAGCTGCTGAAACTGCTAACACAGTCTCACTGTAGAGCCCCCTGGCACCTCTCAGGGCTCTGAAACATGATGCCTAATGAGATGGAGATGCATTTGGAGAATGTTGGGATTGTGTTTGCTCCTCCCCTTGTGAGATCAATACAATGGCTACATTGAACCATATATGATATCAGAGACATGTGTGTCTGCTTATCAGCAATGAGCACCTTTTGCTTTAAACTGTTAATTTAAGAGGGTAGGAACTATTTTATAGATGAAAGAATATTTTGTAGTAATAAGACTCTGTTAGTTGATTTTTTTCGTTGTTAGAGGTTTGGAGAAATAGCCAGATGTGAGAGAAGGAGATGACTGTCATTTCTGTAGCAGATCTCAGCTGTGCCTGTGAAACAGTGAACACACATGTAGGTTCCAATCCCGTGTCTTTCCTGTCAAGAGAAACTTAAGCTGCCACATCATCACCCCAACCTGTAAGGTAACCTCACACCTCTGTCTGCTCTGCCTCTTGCTCACAGTCACTCTCTGGGTGTCACACAGTGTTTCCCCGTGTGAACTGTGGTGGTTCTGGGTTTGATGTCTGTGTCATTGGCTTCTGAATCTTGCACAAACATGTGCACAGAGATGGACAGACAGCTAGACCAGATCAAATGATTGTGGTAACTCTTAGCTTTTCTCTAACACAGAGGATTGGATCATCTTTCCAGAAAAAAAACAAAAATTTGCTTTTATATTTCTTGCCTCAGTAAGTTATCCTACCAATAATAAATGGATAACACAGAGAGCATTTTTGTTAGTTAAAGTATTGGCTTTTCATTGTAATTTTGTATTTTTATCTAGTAGGCATTTATGAATTCATTATATATATATATAAACCAGAAACAAGACATAGGGTAAAACCAATAACCTGCAAGTGAAGATGAGTGGTAAGTGGAACACATTGCCTCTGCTGGGGAATGTCAGTCTGATGCAGCTGCGGTGGTAACACATGTGCACCTCACTTAAGAAACTCAAGAGGGGCTGGAGAGATGGCCCAGAGGTTAAGAGCACCGACTGCTCTTCCATAGGCCCTGAGTTCAATTCCCAACAACCATATAGTGGCTCACAACCATCTATAATGAGATTTGGTACTTTCTTCTGTATACTGTACACATAACAAGTAAATAAATATATATTTTTTTTAAAGCTCAAGATAATCATGTATCAATTCAGTAGCACCACTCCTGGCATGTACCTGAAGGACTCTAAGTGAGCATTCTGCTGAGATCTGCACACTCATGCTTATGCCTGCATTACTCACATAGCCAAGACACAGAACAAGCCTAGAAGTCCATGAGAAGGTATGACAAGACAGTGTGGTAAGTGTACATGTGGATTGTTATTCATCTGTAAAACATAATGAAAGTATGGCACTTGCAGGAAAATGGCTGGAGAGCATAATGTTAAGCGAAATAAACCAAACTCAAAAAGACATGCCAAGTTTTCAGATTGAAGTGTGTGTGTGTGTGTGTGTGTGTGTGTGTGTGTGTCTGTGTCTGTGTCTGTGTGTGTGTCTGTGTATGTGTACATGTCACACAGTACATGTTCTGGTCAGAGGACGAGTTACAGGGGTCACTTCTCTCCTTCCTCTGTTGTAGGGATAGAACTCATGTCTTCAGGCTTGAAGGACCAAAGAGAACTGTCGTTTCATTCTTTATTCCATAGATGACTAAACTGAGACGCCACCTCAAAAGAACCCACAGGTTCTAGGTGCAGGCTAGAACCCGTGCCTTATGGTCATTTCTTTTTCCACCTTATAGTATAAGTTCTGAGTCTGCAGAGATGTTCTGTAGGATTCATTCAGGTCCTCCTGGCCCAGCTAGTGTCTGACCACTGCAAACTGACCTCTAGTCAGCTATTACTCTAAGGGTCAAGTGCTGCCTGTAGCCAGGCCCACTGCCTTCAAACATGGATAAGCCACACGGCTCCCACCTTCAGAGATTGGGTTAGTAAGTGTTTTCTCTGCTCTTACCTCTTGCAGGACTCTGCAGCTGAATTAGAAATGTTGAAAATGTTCATTTAGAAAATGCTTATAAATAATAGGACTTACATCTATAGAGATGAGTAACCACGCCTCATTTACAGAATTCTTAACAAAATATTCACCTTTAAAATTCAGTACTCTAGGGGGCTGGAGAGATGGCTCAGCGGTTAAGAGCACCGTCTGCTCTTCCAGAAGACCGGGGTTCGATTCCCAGCACCCACATGGCAGCTAACAACTGTCTGTAGTTGCAGTTCCAGGCAAAACACCAAGGCAAATAAATAAATAAAGTTTAAAAAAAAAAAAAAAAAAAAAAGATCTCCTTTGGAAAAAAAAAAAAATTCAGTACTCTAAAATTCAGTACTC
>PVIH01000843.1:31332-240758 GCA_004025045.1 Sigmodon hispidus | reverse complement strand
GCTTTCTTAGTGTGCAGGAAGCATCATTATCAAGCCATGTTCTGCTTCTTACAAGGAGCACCCCTTTAGAAGGAACCAACAATATCTGCTGATACTGTTCAGCCAGACTGTGAAAATGTAAAGATGTACAATCTGTTCACTAGAGCAACACTATCACTCATAGATGTCATAAAATAGAATTTGAAAATATACTCATAAGATCGCAGAGAAAGAAAATTTCCTGGGGAGACACAAACTCGGGTCTATTCAGTTCAGAAAGGGAACCCAGAGCAGATCAAAGTGACCATTGCACCAAAGTTCAACTTACTGATTCAACACGTTTTTAACAGGAGATGGGTGTGAGGTTACTTCTAGGAGCAGGAATGACATAAAAGTGCTGCTTTCTCCAAAAGCCCACCCCAGTACTCCGGATGGTTCTGAAGAGCTGTAGGCCTGGAGCTCTGTTCAGGATGTACAGATCAAAAGTTCTTAGAAAGCTCCTCTGGGCAGTCTGGCAGGCAGGCCTTCCCCCTGGCAGTTATTTGCTACTTCTGTAAATTTGTTTAGGCGTTTACAAGAAGGTTTCAAGTTTTCTCTTTCCAGACATGTGATGTTTGTTTACAGCTTCTTGGTCCACTTGAAGGGCGTGTTTCCATTTGTAGGAAACTGTTTTACAAGGGAAGACTGAGAGGCAGATGGCATAATCAGAAAACAAAAACTAAAGCAGAAAATCTAAATCCAACCATTTCAGGACTATCTTGAGTGTAGACGTGATACATGCTTTAACAGAAAAACAAGGAAGGTGTCAGGGTGACGGCTTCGGTTGATAAAGGCGTCAAGCTTTACAGCCTGAATTGTCAAACTGAAGTGTGGACATGGGTGTGCAGGAGCACATTCATCATGTACACACACACACACACACACACACACACACACACACACACACACACACACATTCGCACACTTTCTATCAAAACCAAAGGAGGAGCACTAATTGGATAGAAGAAACTTTCAGGTATTGGCGTTGCTTTTGGCTGTAAAGATTGTTGAATTCTAAATTACTCAATTATGGAATTCTATAGCTTCTGAGGTTTCAGAATGGTTTGAATGTATCCTTGTCTTGTATTCTCAACACCTCTGGAAATATATTCTTAAACTTAAATCTGGGTACGCATGATTAAAGTTTGAGAGTTTCATTATTAAAAGTGCCCTGGGTTTTTTATGCAAAGCTGGTTTTTGTCCAGCTTTGCATATGATTTGATTAACTCCTTGATATATATATCTCTCAGAGGGTAGGGTCACTCTGGTATTCCTTTACAAGATGGAAAGTTCAGGCTCTTTACAGATTAGAAAACAGACCTTCTGTCCCGTTGTAGTTTGTATCCTGATGCCATTCCTTTAACAACAGCCTTCCTCCCAGGAAGACTCCAAGCTCTCCTCCCATTTCCTTTGTTCCTTAGCAAAGTGACCCAGTGCCTGACATATGGCAGATACCAGGGAGCCACTTATCTCTATGTGATTCTTAGCCTTGGCTTTAATTTACAGCTGCCTGTAAGATACATTTACCTATATCTTATTTGTATGTGTGTGTGTGTGTGTGTGTGTGTGTGTGTGTGTGTGTGTGTGTGTGTGTGTGTGTGTTGCCCATCCTGGCATTCCTGTGTGAAGAGGCAAGAAGGTATCAGCTGTCCTGTTCTCTTGTTCTTTCTTATCATCTTGAGACAGGATCTGTTACTGAACCTGGAGCTTGCTGTGAGTTTGGCTAGGCTGGCTAGCCAAGTAAGCTGGGGTGGTTAGAGGCTCATACAACCATGCTTGGCTTTTACATAGGTACAGGGCAGCCAAATTCAGGTCCTCAAGCTTGGGTATGTAGCAAGTGCTGGAACCCACTGAGTCATCTTGCCCGTCTCTTATTTGTTAATTTAAAAACTGGACACATTCATATGTAACTTTTGTATAGCTAGATGTTGCTATTTTAAGTAGATTGTCTTATGAGTTTAATAAATGCACAAATGTATGTAACTACCACCCAAATAGCTAGTTCCATCACTTCCAGATTCTATCAAGTCCTGTGCCATGTGTGCCCTTCTTCATTTCTATGCAAGCTAGCGGCATGCAGCCACTAATTTAGATTGCATTATTTTATGTTAGCTTTCATTTTTTATAATTTTACATGCTACATTATATAGTATGCACTTTATTATATATGCCTTTTTCTTTTCCTTCCTTCCTTTCTTTTTTTTCTTTTTTCCCAAGACAGGGTGTGTGTGTGTAACAGTCCTAGCTGTTCTGGAACTCTCTTTGTACTTGTAGACCAAGCTGGCCTTGAACTCACATATCCACCAGCTTCTGGCTCTGCTGGGATTAAAGCTGCATGCTGGTTTGTACACAGGTTCTTTTGTGGACATGACTTTTTGAGATACATTTGTTAACATGTTTTAGTGGTTTATTTCTTTTTACCATTCAATTATAGTCCATCATTTCTGTAGGCTACATTTTTAATCTTTTGATCAATATTTAGTTGCTTCAATGTTTTGACTAATATTAACAAACTACCACTGATATTGACAAATAACTTATACCAGCTTGTGTGTGTGTGTGTGTGTGTGTGTGTGTGTGTGTGTGTGTGTATACCATGGAGTGCAATGGATGAATCATTAGGGCAGACATACAGAAAGACTTCAAATTATTTTGCATAGTGGTTTATTTTACTTTCTTGTCAGCAATGTTTGAGTTCCTGTTACTCTGTATCTTCAATAACACAGGATTATTGGTGTTTTGGTTTTTTATTTTTGTTTTTTTTTTGTTTTGTTTCTAAACTCAATGGTTTGATAGTGGTATCTTAGTTATCTCCATCTTATCAACTCCCACTTTGGATTTGTAGTTTAAAAACATGATGATTACACCATTCCACAAAAAAGGAATTAAAATAACAAACCACTAATCCAGCCATTTTCATTCTCTTGGTGGTAAGGGTTAGCTTGTTCTTTGTTGTATTTCTTGCATCTAGCATGTGTCTGGTGAATAATGTGCACATTCATTAGTTATCTGTTGTTATGCAATAAACTGAATTATACATCCATAGCGGGCAGGTAGTTCCGAGTTTGTATATATAAACGTGGTCAGTAAGCCACGGAAATAAAGGTGATAAGCAACATTTCTCCTGCACCTGTGCTTCAGTTCCTCCTCTGAGTTCCTGTCCTTGCTTACCCCAGTGATGAGCTGTGATACTGACATGTAAACTAAATAAACCCTCATCTCCCTGTGCTGGTTATTTGTCATCTAGGCAGAGGGAAAATGTCTCCAGCAGACTGGCCTGTAGGCAGGTCTGCAAGGCATTTTCTTGACTAATGTGGAAGGACCCACTGTTGTTACCATCCCTAGACAAGTGGCCCAGGGTTGTATAAAAAAGCAAGCTGACCTAGTAGACAGCATTCCTGCCTGGCCTTTGCTCCATTCAGTTCCTGTCTCCAGGTTCCTGTCCTATTACAGTGCCTGCCTTGGTTTCCCTGAAAGATGCACTGTGGTCAACTAGAAATGTAAACCAAACAAACACATTCCCCCTTACGTTACTTATTGGCATGGCTTTAAATAACAGCAATAGAAAACTAACTAGAACACAGAGTTAACGGAACACAAATTAGGCAGTTACATCATGTGAACCATGGTAGCTTTCAGGATGGGCAAGCTCGTGAGAGTAGCTGCTCTTCAAAAGGCCACGATGTCTTGGGAAATAAGACAGAACATGATTACAACACAGAGAAGCATAAGAATGCTTATTCAGGTTGCAATTTTTAAAAGACCAGCCATATTTTAAAAGTTTATTATTAATAACCCAGTGTGAATATCTCTGAAAAATCAACATTAAACTGGGTAGGTCAGCTTTCTATCATTTAAAAGCAGCTGGAAAACCTGCAAAGTTAATGAGGTATTTTCTTGGATGTCTCAATCAAAAACCCAATTTTTCCATGGGAGGTGGCTTTATACATGCTTCTGGAATGCAAGAGAGAAGGAGGAGTGGAAGCTCAAAGTCCTCCTCAAGAATGCAGGAATCAAGTCAGCATAAAAGGAGAAGTGAGAAGCGGCAGAGAGGCAGGGATTAGGCATTGGCAGGCCTAGTTGATAATCCTGAGGGAGGAACAAACATTGAATTTCCTTCCTCTTCAATTAAGACGCCCTCCTGATAGAGAGGAGATGGTTATGCACCCCTTCTCCTCTCCACTTGGGCGAAGTGCCCTGTGCAGTTAGAAGGACTGAAGAGACACTAAAAAAAGGGCTCAGAGTAAACTTTGTCTTGGTCACAAAGCATGCTCAATTTTTTAGTCTTCAGATTTGAGCTGTGGGAGCATAGGGCTTCTGTTGATGGGTGGGGAGTCAGAGGAGACTCTTCAAACAGCCCTTTGTTTTTGTGCTTGGCCTAGACCAGATCAACAATGGTACATGAGGGAGTGTCTTTGGTTATTCTGAGATCATGACTGGTGAACAACAGGAGAGGAGGGATGGATGGTTCAAGTGTCTGGCTTTGGTTATGAAAACGTGTCAAGGGCAAAGGAAGAGTCTGTTCTTCACCCCCAAAGCTATTACTTGCGTTGCAATCTCCCCTTTGTATGGAACAGAGTGTTGTGGAAGAAACAGAGGAACCAGCTGCAGGAGATTCATCTGGCCTCTTGGACCACTCCCTTCTATACTTCTTTAGCCCAGGTTAGGCCCCAAAGGCACATTTGGCCCAGGTAGAACTGGCTGAGATATGCACTTTTGCCAGCTCCTTTCTTCTCGGAGCATCTTTTCAGAAGATTTTTAAGACTAACACCCATGCTTTCGGTTGCACCAGGATGGGGGTGACGCTTACATCTCAGATAAGCCCTGTTCACTGAAGATGCTCTCAGGACATAGAGCCCGCCGATGGGAGACAGCAGGGCACTAACAGGGGAGGGAAATGGAATGGAGAGGTCGGAAAGCCACACTCAGCTCCCGTGCTACCCAAGGCTCAAGGTACGCCGGCGGGGCGGTACTTCCTGACCCCGGAAGAGAAAGTTGTTTTGGGGAAGGGGAGCGAGAAAGAGAGGCAGGGTGAGCAAAACTAAAACTCGGAAGTTGTTCGGCTCCCTCTGGCCTTTGGTCTCTTTGCTTCTCAGGTCCTTTTTAGAGCGCGGCTCCCTCCAGAGTCCCATACAGTGCGAACCCTCCCCCGCCACCCAGGAGGGGGCCACAGGAGCCCGGGTCCCCTCGACCCTCCCGGGAGCCGGGTCTCCAGGAAAACCCGGAGCGGAGCATCCCTGGCCGGGACACGCCCTCCGCGTGCAGCCGTGTGCGCATGCCCAGTGCGCGGCAGCCGCGAGTAGGAAGCGGAGCGCAGCCGTGGGGGAGGTGGGAGGGGACGCTCCGACCGTGGCGAAGGCGCGGGACGCGGCGAAGGTTCCCGTGGCTTCCTCCGGGCGTTCGGGACCGTGGAGCCCTTGCGAGGCTCGAGCGAGCCTGGGGCCAGCAACGAGCGCGGAGCGGGCCACGGGCGGGGAGCAGCGGGGCGGCCGGGAGGAGCGGGCTCCGAGCCCCGGGCTCCGCGGCTCGGGACACGTCTCCGGCGGCGGGGGCGGCGATGTTCCACTGCATTCCCCTGTGGCGGTGCAACCGTCATGTGGAGGCCATCGACAAGCGCCACTGCTCGCTGCTCTACGTCCCCGAGGAGATTTACCGCTATGCCCGCAGCCTGGAGGAGCTGCTACTGGACGCCAACCAGCTCCGGGAGCTCCCCGAGGTGAGTGTCCGCCTCACCTGGCGCGGTGGCCCGGTCCGCGTGCGCCTCCGCCGACTTCTTCGCTTCGGCAGACCTTGGCCAGCCGGGAACCACTACTGCACTCAGCCGCCCTTATCGCTTCTTGCTACTCCAACCCCATCCTCCAATAAAAGTTCTTTTTCATTTATATCGAAAGACTTGGTATTTAACAAGTAGTTACTTGGGGAGTGGAGAAAGGTTCTGGTCCATTAAAGTAGCTTAGATCCGCGTCTGGGAACTAACGCGGGTTAGGTGAGAAGCCAGGTAGCTCACACTGTTCCCAGCTGGGGGCGACCATGCGTCCCATCACGCCCCAGGGCCGATCGGCTGGCCGCCAGTTCCCGGGCCACTGGCCCGGAGCCCCTCTCTATGGGCTAAAGCAGGTCCCAGAGGACATTGGGACCTGGCAGCGCTCAAGTTAAGCCTCAGTATCTTGGCATCTGTAAGGAATGTGCTCCTGGCCTTATCTTTGTAGGCTGTGCCCTGGAGAGTAGGTGCTTTATCAGCTCCAGTGGCTCCGTGGCGACATTGGAGTGCTGGGCTGGAGGAGAGCGGGTGCTGGTGCTCAGGTGCCCGCCGCTGGAGCACTGCGTGCGTGGACCTGTTGCGTGGTTGGAACTGCCAGGAATGTCTGCACTGGCTCCCGCTGCAAGTCAGCCCTGCTGCTGCCTCTCCCCGAGCAACCACAGAGCTTGCTTGGGTCTGTCCTATCACTCACTGACGCCGCCGTACCTATTCAGAGTTGTTTACGAAAATTAATCATTTGCGCAGCCGAACTTGTCTAGTGACAGATGCTGATTGTGCTTTTAGGAGGGTCGTGGCTGGGATAGACGCTGAACTTTTAACCCTTGAATTTACCCCAGCACTTTAGCTTTAACTGTTAAAGGAGAAGAGATCTCAAACCCAGGTGTATGTAGGAAGTAAGCCCGTGGTTCAATCCAAAGGTTCAGGAAATGGAAGACTGCTGGGGGGCGGGGAGAGAGCCTGAAGGCCTGCGCCTCGGAATGCACATACCTTGTTTGTCCTTTGGTTAAAGCTTATGCCCTGTCATTTTCAAAGACGCTCTGGTCAGATGTTCCAGTTTGTTGGAACACGGACTGATAATGATCTCTAGTGCTGACAGAGTTTAGAAAATCAGAACTGTGTTCCTCCCAACATCTCAAGTGATGTTCCCTTTGAATTAACTTTCCTTGGTTCCCATGGCCACCTCTGTGTAATCACAAAGATTACCCTCATTAGGATCAGAGGATCACCCTCCCCTAATTTAATTCAATAGAAAAACCATCCAGTTCCCTCAGGCATGTATTATTTTGCAAGCATTTTCAAACACATGATCAAGTTTTTAGCTTCACTGTCTTACTTAAATGGTAAGCTTACTGCTTTAAGTTGTATAATTTTTAAAACGTAGCAAATGTTATTACTTAAATCTTTTGAAGAGATTTGAGATGCAGTTTTTAAAAGGCATAATAATTTTTAAAACGTAGCAAAAGTTATTACTTAAATATTTTGAAGAGATTTGAGATGCAGTTTTTAAAAGGCATAGTTAAAGCTCTTGATTATAAACTTTGCAGTGCTTTCTGTAGTATTTGTATTTTATTGTGGAATTGGAAGTTTTCTTTGGATTGGCTTTTCCTTCCCTTCTGCAGTTGATAAGATTTCCTGTAACGCTACAGGATTTTGCTTGGCATAGGAGATTGAGAGTTTTGAAGATGTCAGGTATTTGTATAGATGGTCAATGACAACTCAGAAGCTCAAAATATAGTCTGATGGCATTCTGTAAATACAGAAAATAAACATTTCAAAACCAGAGGATAGCCTTTCTCGTTGGTAAGTATTGCTCTCAGAGCCGAAAATTGAGGCCCTGTAAAATGCCTCTGTCCTATCTCACCCTGACCATTGGGTTTGTACATGCCAGACAGCAATGACTGTCTCATTTAGCTTTTCCTTGGGCTAGCCATTGTTCATGCTTGAAATCTGCAGAATGCATTCCGATTGCTCCCTGGTGCCCCTGGCCTCTAACTCAGCAAGCTCCTGCTTCCTCACCACCATATCACTACTCTGATAGAAAGCTTCAGAGGTCCTAAGTGTGGCGGCTGGCTATCCCAGCTGTATGTTTTATTGCCTATAATTTGGGAGTACAGCCAAAAGGGAAGCCTGTACTCTCTCCCTGGGCAACAGGCTTTGGGATAATGATAGGCACCTACTCTCCACTGAAAGGCCTGCAACCTCTCATTTGCTCCAACATTTTCATTTACAAATTGAGACAGGGAATTGCAGTGATTTTCTCAGGGCTCTGCACCTTATTAGATGCACTCTCAGGCTTCCCCCATTTATCGAAGCGTCAGAAAACTACAGTCACATTGAACAAGGAGGAGTCTGGCCCATTCTGTTTCTCACATCTGTCAAACCTTTAGTTATTTAGCCCCTCCTTTCTGAGGCACGCGATTTAAACTTGGCCTTGTTAACCATTTATTGAAGTACCATTACCTACTAGTTATTAGGAATATAGAGATTAAAGAAGCTATGATTCTTACAAGCTGATCACAGCTCTGTGGAGAGGCTGATGACGTCAATACAGATGTTGTGACCGTGCTGTGGAGTGGATACTTCACTTCATCAGCCTACTCACCAGCCACAGACATGTTGATCGCTTTACCTAATCTACTTCAGAAGCAGTGCAGCTTTGTGGCAGCTTCTCAACAGTGCAGGTTGAGGGTCAGGACCCTCATCTTGAGTTGGCTTTGGCTGGGTGACAGTCATTCTGTGTCTGCTGTCTGTCTGCTGCTTCCCCCTGCATCTGCCCCTGCAGCTAGGTTCTGTTGGTGTCTGTACTAAGACAGTCTAAGTTTCACCTCCTTAAGTACCTGCATACTTCTGTTCTCTCCTGTAAGCACAGAACCTTACCCTTGTGCTCAGTAGATCTTGCTCCTTTTCTAGAATTTTCTGTTGTCTCTTTGCCTTTAGCTAATCTTTTGTTGATTGCCCAGTGAAAGTGTTTCCAACACCCATCCTCTGCTCATCATTCTGTCTCATATCCTAACTTGTTTTTTAGTTTTAGGGCACTTATCGTGACCCAAGCTCAAATCATAGATGCTTAGGCATTCCTTGTATAGACATACATACTCAACTAAATCATTACCTCTGTGAGGGCGGGAGTGTGAATGGCTGAACCTTGGCCACTGTGTGGTACATTGTGGGTTGTCATGTGCTTGGTGCCTAAGTGACTCCTCATGTGTTGACATCAGAAGACTGCCTTACCTTGGCCATCATAATTCCCCTTCCTGTGGCCTATTAGTCTGTTAAAACTAGTTAGTCATCCCCTTTCTCTCAGGATCATGTGTCTTTCTTTGGAAGGCTTTGTCCTCCATTTCTCTTGTACTAGAAGAGACTTGGCCATCTTGGAAATAATTCCTTCACACTGTGAATATTTGCCATGAATATGAGTTCAGTTTCAGCACCTGCAGCTTGTTCTGTACCCATTTAGAGCAAGGTAGCCATATTACAGTTAGGTCTTCTCTTGGAAAGTGGTGTTGCTCCTTGCAGTTCTAGTTCTCAGGGACAGGGCAGCAGTCATTTTTCCTGTTTCCAAGGTCCATATATTTAATTTTGATTGATTTCCCCATCTTGTCACCACACTTTGTTGTTTGCTTTCTTAAAATGGCACCTTCCCTCCCATTTGGTCGTGCCTACCTTCTTAGTCTTACCTGGATTCATACTACTTTTTGGTTATCTTCTACCTGGGCTTTTTGGGTCTTGTTATGAAGAGACAGCAAGGCTCACATGTTGAATTTAGTTGTCAAGACAGTTTTGTGTCAAGAGTTTTGTGATTCTTTCAGCCTTAATTTCTGTACATGTTAGAGCACTGCTTACTTTATAGCACAACTCTGAGGATTAGATCAGTGCAAATGCAAAATCTTTCTTAATACGATGGCAAGAACTTATTACAACATTTATCTGAAGTTTAAAGAGCACCCCCATTTGTTAAATCCAAATTAAAGTTTTGATATTATTTTCAGCAATTAAAAAAAGTGACACATTCCATAATGCTTCTCTGACTTTATAAATGAATAATTATTACATGGGCTTCTGTGCACCCTTTTATTGTTTATAGCAAAAGGGGGAGAGTAGATGTGGTCCTGAGAGGTGATGACTGGAACTGGAAGAGCAGAGAGTACTGGTCTTCGTTAGAGAGCTGGTGCAGAAAGGCCAGCAGCCTCCATGGTGCAGTTAATCAGGATTAAGGCCCAAGCACCTGCACCTGGTTAATACTCAATACATTGTGAGCAGTCATGTAGCACCTACAAAGTTATGCAGTTGCTCTGTGATGTCAAGTTACTGTTGAGGTCTCTTTTCTTGTCTTTATTTGATTTTTGGATTTGTTTTATTTTATAGTTACGTAAGGGCTAAGGCATAGGGATGATACACCTATATTCTTAAAAAGGAATATAGTGAAAATAATTCAATTATTCAATAAAGACCAACTACACATATAAGGAATGTGAAGTTTACAGCGAAGAGAATCAAAAGGGATACTGATCCCTACTGAACTCTACATTTGTCAAGTTAGAGAAACAGTTCATTTCTCAAACATCCTGTTATTATTATTATACAGATTAGCACTTAATTGCTTTCTGATTGTTTTCTGTGTTGGCTCACATCTTCCCTACAGATTTTGAAGTCGTAATTTTCCCAGGTTAGACAGTATCTGTGACATAATTACTAGAACCACCCCCTATTAAGTTCCAAACTTTGTAGTAGGTCCTTTTCACAAATCATTTTTTCCTATGCTGTATAACAAACCACTTTAGTCATTATAATTTCAGTTTTTCAAATGCAGAAGAAGACGTAAGAAACTTAAGAGGCCTGGGAACATTTGGACCCCCTCACCATGTGTGACCTACCTGGGTAGTAGTGGGGAGGCTGGCATTGGGGACCTTTAGAAACCTCCTTGGAGGCTGTTACGGCTTTGAGGAGTTTTATTCTTTGGGAGGATTTAGTGGGGTGATTCAGAAGAGGCTAAAAGGAGGGGAAAAGTGCATTGTGCATTGTTCCAAGTGTGGAGGTTGAGGGGGCACCTGAGTCGGGGAGGCCGGCAGTTTAACTCCACCCTGCTAACGGGAGCTGTCGGTGGACATCTCGGGTACTGTGTAGCTGAGTTTTTGCCTTGGGAGGAAAATGGCCAGCCAGATGTGTTATGGGTAGGAAGAATTTGTGTAGCTTATTTTTTTTTCTCTTTTCAGGGTAAATGTGGCCATCATGTTTATAAAAGTGTACCCATAGCGCTCCTGGTAACTCCATGGACTTCTGTTTTTCTGGGAAACACGAGTACATCGATATGTCTATAGATCTGAGTATGTCTATATATGCGCCATGAACTTTTAATAGACTTGAAATTTGAGGGTTAGGACACTGCTGACTGTATAGAATGTCAGCAGTACCAGTGATCACAGCCACAAGAGTGGAAGGGAGGGCTGCAGCGTGTGATGGGCAACTATGGAATGCAGAGTTGATGTTCTCATTGTGTTCATGGAGGTCAAGGGCAAGTGTGACAGCCAGCCATAGGTCTCCATTCCAAGTGCAGGCCTAGAAGTATGCTTGTCTCCTGCCTCAAGAGCTGCATAAAGGGTGATGAAATCATGGGTCAGGCCTTGGTAAGTGCACAGAGGATCTTCTAGATGTCCATTAACTTTCTTTTAGGTGTAATTTAGTGGACAGAAATGGTAATTTACTGTTGGCAAGTGGCATTTTAGAAGATTGTGTGTGTGTGTGTGTGTGTGTGTGTGTGTGTGTGTGTGTGTAGTTTAAAATACCCTAGAGTTCTTGAAGGATCTTTACCCTGATCATTGTTGAAGAAAATTTACTTATGAAGGGTAAATTTCTAGACTCCAGAGATTTGGTTTGACTCATTTGAGGGGTGGGATGATGATGGAATTTCTTGTTTCTAGGAACCTCAAGGAATATATTTGTCTCATTTGGGTGGGAGGAGGTGTTATTCCTAACTATGGAGTGGTCTAGATGATTTTTTGATGGTTTACTTGATGGGACCTCTGTGACCCCTTCTTGCACAGTTCACACCTTGGATTGGAGGGTAAGGGCTTAGGCGGACCTTTGTGAGGGCCAGATGTGGCTTCCAGATCATTCAAGATGTGATGTGAGTTCAAGCTGCTTGGCTTGATTCACTACACACCTCTGTCTTTGTGCTGTTACTGTGGCTGAGTGTGGTCTGTGGTGTTAACTTATTTTGTTTTTCTGATAAGGTTGGTTTGTGTACGAAGCTTGAAATAAGAAAAAGAAAAAAAATCAGTTTTTCTTGTAATATCATACATTAGTTGTTTTATTTTTCTTTAAAAATATTTTTAAAGACTGAATAATGATTGCTATGATTGCTAAGTTTTGGAGCACAGGGTAGTATCACAGTGCTTGTATAAATTATAGAGTGATGAATACAGACTTGTTCACATACCTGTTGACTCACTTCTTTATCATTTCCTGATGATGAAAACCATCCTCTTGTGCGTGTATATGAGTATTTTGCTTGCATGTATATCTGTGTACCATGTGTGTACTAGGCATTACAGATGACTGTGAACCAACACTTGGGTACTAGAAGTTAACCCCAGGTGCCCTGGAAAGGCAGCATGTGCTTTTAACCACTGAGCCACCTCTCTAACCCCAACTATCCACTCTTAAAACATTCTTAATGCTGTGAGATAATACTCTTGTATACTGTAAAGATTTGTCACTTGTATTGGTTTAATAAAACACTGATTACCCAGTTGCCAGGCAGGAAGTATAGGTGGAGCCATCAGTCTAGGAGAATTCTGGGAAGAGGAAAGGCAGAGAAGCAGTCCCTAGCCAGACACAGAGGTAGCAAGATGAGTATGCTGGACTGAGAAAAGGTACCAAGCCACATGACTAAACATAGATAAGAATTATGGGTTAATTTTAAGTTAATTTAAGTATAAGAGCAAGTTAGTAATAACTACTTGCTGAACATTTTAAAGTAATATTAAGTCTCTGAGTCAATTATTTGGAAAGTGGTTTCTGGGTATTTGAGAGTTTCTGATGGGACAAAAACTTCATCTACATTCTTACCTTGCCAGAGCAGTATGCCTATAATGCTGGTACTTGGGAAGCTGGGCTAGGAGGTTTGGGAGGTTAAACCTACCATGGGTTATGTAGAAAGGCAGTTTATTAAAAACCAACAACAAAAAGAAAAAGAGGAAGAAGAAGAAGAAGAAGAAGAAAAAAAGGATTCTTAGAGTTTTTTTTTTCTTTATAGATGACTATGTGTTACCATTTAAACAAAGAGAGGACTCCTCCCTGAATGTCTTTCCCTTTTTCTGTATTCACATTGAGTCTTGGGCATTTTTAGTATCAGCATGTATAATAGGTTAATATCAATGCAGCATTTGGTTGGACTTTACATCATCATTTAAAAAAAAAAATGTTCTCTTACTGTTAGGTATCTAAGTTGTTTCTAATTCTTTTCAGTGATGAACCATGCTGGTTTGAATGTGCTGGTTAAGATTATATTGTATGCTTGGGCAAATATGTCTTTAAAATGAATTTAAAGAATAATTGATGGATGAAACAGTGTGTATTTGTAATTTCTCTCCCAGGATGGAGATTCTCTTCCAGAAGAGACTTCGGGTAGGCTCTAGTCAGGTTGATCAGATATTTATGCCAGATCTTTGGGAGACAAGCATTTAATGCTTGCCTTCAAGGAGCCAACAGTCTGTACTTAGGGAAAGAAGTTTAGTATTTTGGAATTCCAAATGGAGTTAAGTGTCCTATGGTGGTGAAGACCAAGTATTGGTCTGTGTCTTCAGAAGATCTCATTGCTCTGGCTTTGTGAGCATTCAGCTCAGAGGGCCTGACAGTGGACAGGGCGCTGTAGACAGTTGTCTTCTGCAAGATGACACAGTACTGTGTTAGGAGAAAAGACAGTCTGAGTTGACGCAGAGATTGAGGTGACAGTGGTGTGGAGGATGTCTGGCAGTTCAAAGCTTGGGCATCCACTTGGTGTGATGACTGTATGAGTCAGCCCATCCAGCTCTCCTTCCCACGGTGGTCTCTGTGTGGGCCTGAGTCTCTGACTTGAAGAGAAGCTATGCATGGTGGTTACCAGATTGTTCTCATTGTGAAACTTTGCATAAACAACTTTATCTGTCACACACAAAGATGATCACACCTGTGCTTCAGTGTGATCATCTTTGGAAAGAAAGGAATGATAGTCACCACCCTGTGAAGTTGTGTGGAGGTTAACCCATGTTAACACCTATACAATATGGAGAACAGTAGCTGCCAGATAGGAAAAGACAATGCAGTTTTATCCTTCTCGATTTGATTGTTTAGTATTAGGAGCCTAAAGACCTTCATTGTTCCCATCTTTGATCCTTTCTCAGTGCTGGCTCAGATCTAAGACTCAGCTGTAGAGCGGTGTCTCCAGAGTGGTCTCCCTGCTCTTGCAGGGTAAGCGTGACGACATTCTTGTCATCTGTTTTCTCCTGCTCCCTTTGCAACTTGCACCTGTGTGTGCTACACAGTAGCTGACTGCTCTGAGTCACTAACATCGCGCGCCTTCACCTCAGTGACTGAATCTGTCTGCTGCTACCCTTCTCTTTCGCCTGTCTCACTGCTCCTGTTCCTGAGGCACAGAGGTCAGGAGCAGTCCTTTTCTAGATAGCCTTCCTCCTTCTCGGTGATCTGTGGAGTAGTGCTATTGCTCACAGAACATGTTTGCTTCTGCTGCTCATTAAAGCAGCTAGCATAGAGAAGACATCAACTATTTACTTGGAAAGCATTCTTGAGGAAGTTTACTTCCCTTTTTGGGGGAGTGGATGAAGTTTAAAATTGAGGGGTGGAGAGATAGCTCAGTGAGTGGGTGAAGTACTTAGCACCCAGGCCTGACAGCTTTAATCCCAGTGAGCCTCTACCAGGAGCTAGGAAGGGGAACAGGAGAATCTTCTGCAGCTCACTGGCCAGCTAGCCTGGCTCACAGAGCAGTAGGAAATAATAAGATCTTGTTTCAAACAGGACAGCAGGCAAGGGCTGACACTTGGAGGTAGTCCTCTGTCTCTGTCTCCCTCACACAGTGGGTTTTGATTGCACTGTAAACCAGAGACTGGAGATTATACCAAGAAGCCTGGCTGTCGGCAGTCCTGGTTGTGTGTCTGGATGCATGATGATGGAGGAACAGGGACAGCACTAGGGCCTTGTCATTGCTCAGCTCTCTTACATGAATGGTGAGGCGTGTGGGTGATGTAAGATCCTCTTATGTTCTGACTTTGTCAAATGCTAGTTTCCCCAGTTGGTCTCCCAGGGAGACGGTTAGGAGAGCAGTGCCGTATTGTGCCCATGCTTCAGGAGGCACTCCTTGGTTAGTGGAGCCACAACTCCAGGCTTAATTATTATAATCATGGATTTGATAATCAGGCAAAGCTTTTCCAAATGAGCATCTTTCTGTGGTCAGCTGTTGAGTCAGTTAAGAAGGTAGGTCAGCAGATTTTCTCTGTTTAACATGTATACCTTCACACACACACGTACGCTTGTGCATTTCTCCCCAGCCCACACACTCATTTTGAATATTGAAGGTCTTTGGTGGGGGGGGGGGGGCTAGGGATTTAGCTCAGTGGAAGAGCATTTGCCTAGCAAGCGCAAGGCCCTGGGTTTGGTCCTCAGCTCCAGGGAATAAAAAAAAAAAAAAAAAGACAAAATAACAAAAAAGACCAAACCATAAAAAATAAATCAAGATAACTGAATGCCTCTTGTCTGTCAGTTGTTTGTCTTTTCATAGCTTTCAAAGCTGCTAGGAATGGTTGAGTTTGGCTAGGACTTTTGTATCTTCAGTAAATTAGCTCAAACTAGTCAGAGGGTCAGAGGTGGTGGCATGCCCTGAGGGCCCCCCTCCACCCCCCCCCCCGTATATATTTGGGAATTGTGGTTCAGGTACAGATCATTAGGAATATCAGTGGATCAGGGTCAGCCCAAGATGGTTTTCCCCGTCTGTAGCTTTGTGCTTCCGAAGTCTAAGCTCAGCTCTGACAGGATGTTGGTGCCTGTTTTCAGAGGCATCCCGGTTCCGGAGTGGGGCTGGGATAGCACTTGCCTGCACCTTCACAGGACACTGCCACCTTTCCTTCTTCCCTCCAGGTACTCACTGAGCACTGGCTGCCCTCAGGCTTTGCTCTTTCCAGCAGGCCAGACAGAATCTTTGTCTGGAACCTCGGGTAAGCCAGATCAACAAGCACAAATCTCTGATTATTAAAAAACAAAACCAAAAACCCCATACATTTTATTTTGGAGGGGAGGTTTGCAAGAACAGCGGGTGGATATGAAGGCATGGGGGAATGAACGGGATGAGGATGAATGAGGTGACAGACACAAAGAGTAAATAAAAAGGAAGTTAGTTCAAAGCTGCAACACAGGAATGCAGCAGAGACTCTGTGGAGGTTCCTGTTTCTCCCAGGCCACTTTAGGAAAGCGACTCTTGTCTTAATGCATGGCAGGCAGCCACTCCAGTACAGGGGGAAACTGGTAAAGGCCTGAGGATGAGCCTGGCGATTTAGGGTCTTGGCATGGGAAGGGGTAGCAGTGGGAGATCAAGATGCCATTATTAACTTGCCGTCATTTGGTGTGTGGCATGTGTTAACTGTGTGAGATCAGTGAATTCAGCTGTGTAGGAACTGATGGGTGTCTGAGTCACGGTGGGAGTGTTAAAGAGACCAGCATTCAGAGAGGAGCCTGGTGATGAGGACTACAGAGATACTGAATGTGTTCTGGGTGCTGTGCCTCAGTCTATTCTAAGATCTTCCGGTGATTAACACATTTCGTGCTCATAAACCCACGTTCTTATTTCCCATAAGTAGTTTTTCTTACAGACGAGGACACTGGGACACAGAGGCACTGAACGGCTTGCCACCCAACTGTCAAGGGGTAGAATTGAAGACAGGGCCTTAACCACTAGATCTTCCCGCCTCAAGGTCAAACACGTCAAAAGCCCTGCTGAGGCAGGAGTCCCCATCTGTTCTATAAAGGACAACAAAAAGACTCCCGGTATTTGGGCTATTTTTGCATCATTAAGAAAAAGAGCACTGAGCTGAGAGATCATTTTCAGAATCAGGTCACTGAGTATTAATGAGCTCATTCATGCATAATCTCTCAAAGATTAGTGGCATCCATTCTTTGCTCTGGAATTCTCACCTTCAGGAGTCCTCACACATTTTTACAGTAAAAACACATTTGTTAGAGAAAATGATAGGAATCACGAGCATTGCTTTGTTAGAGTGATCCCCATTATAACTCTGCCTGCGTTGACTTGGTGCCTATGTAAACTGGTCCCTGTTTGAAAAGCATGAAATCAAGAAATGGCTTGAGACAGTCTTTGGTCTTGACTATGCCTGCCAGTATTGTAAAGTGGGTCCTAGTGTACTTTCTGTCCTGCTACCATTGGGTGATATTAACGAATAGAATGGTGACTGTTCGATAGCAGCTCCACGGCAGGCAGGCACAACCTGAGGAGCAAAGGTTTGGGAGGGTTTCAGGATTTCACTCTGCCGGAGCAGAGATGGCAGAGTGGAGTTGATTCATGGTAGAGGGAGCAGGAAGCAGAAAAAGCTTTAACCAGGGGCAAGGCTATGTCTTTCATAGTCCTGACCCTAGTGGTCTGTTGTTCCCAGTCAGGCTCCTTCTGTAAAAGCTCTACAGCTTTTAAAAAGTCTTACCACTGGATGCAGAACAAGTGTCCCAAACACAAGCCCATAGGGGACATTTCAGATTCAAATAAAGCCACTCAACCTACCTAATAGTGTGTCACATTTCCATGTCTCTGTTTCCCGTAACTTCGTTCTACAATGGCTTGTTACATGTGCCTAGTGTTTTTTATAAGTGCTGTGATTCACTGAAATTGCCCAAGGTCTAAAGACAAAGCTTATTAGACCCAAGATTTCTAAGTTTCCTTTACCTTCTTAGTAACTTGTGCTAAAAAAGAATTTCCATGGAAAAGTGTTTTTGGGTTGTAAATATGGCAGAGGACATTTGCTTGTGATGTGCCCTTCATTGAGTCTTCTAAGAAGGTTATGTATTCAGCAGTGTCATATTTCAGTGTTCAGGTTTATGTCTGAGCTTGAGGGGAGGCAGCAGGTAACCCGTGCCTTCAGTTCTCTGGCTCTTTCACATGCTAGCACTTAGTCCTGGGCAGACAGGAGTACATTCGGGGTGCTCTGGACCACAAATAACCGAAGTTCTCCTGCAGAAGCGTTTGCTGACCTCACACATCTGAGAACCTGAAGGTAATGAATGGTGCTAGGTCAGTAGGTCACTTGTTTGGGGTGGTGGCCTCCTATGCAGAACGGGAAGGCGTGGATAGTCATTGGCTTGTAGCCATCAGAGAGGCTGCGATTACCAGTGCTTGGCTCCCCTTTTGGTGAGAAGTAGATATGGGAGTAGGCATGAGAAGGGTAGGAATGGTGAGGGCATGCTCTGCCGTGTCTGAGGTAAAGTGTGTGGAAGGCAGGTGGGCAGTCAGCACAGCCTGCTGAGCCTGCTGGGTCTTTGCATATACCTGCCTTTTCCCTCCTGAGTAACAGCTAGCTGCTGTGTCTCATTAACCCTATGTCTCCTGTCAAAACACAGGCCACCTGTGTTTTTGTTTTCTAAGAAGAATCCTTAGCAGTGACGATTTCTTCTTCAGACTGTACAAAACAAAAAGAATGACTATATGTAGCTACTTCCCCTAGGTTTTATTTTTGCCACATACCTGGGGAATTCTGTAAGGGAACAGAAGTCAGGTAAGTAGGATATTATAAGGTCGAGGTCCTCATGCGCTGAGCTTGACTCGTGAACTTCCCATGCAGCTTGTGCTGCAGTTACTTTTGCTGTGATGCCTCTCTCCTGTGCCCATGTCACCTCCTCTGTAAACCCCTCAGGCCATGGCCCAGGCATGCCTGTGCTTCCCCGGCCTCTCAAGGTTCATGTCTTTGGTTATATGTGAGAGTGGGACTTAGCTGTGCCTCTGTCTGTTTTCTACCTGTCTGTCATCAGCTCTGAATTTATGTGTGGCTGTTTCGGGTATTGGGAAATTCATTGCTTGAATCATAGGACACACACACACACACACACAATCTATTGTACTGAAAAGTGCATTTTATTTTTGTGGAGTAGTTCAGACATGTCAACTCCTTGACTTGTGTTCTAGACCACCCATGATGGGATTTCTGCCTTCTTACGTCTCCTTGTCTCCTGCAGTCAGTCTTTAAGGATTGCCTGGGTTTAGTTTACTTTCTATTGCTGTAATAAAGGCCATGACCCCAAAAGCAGCACAGAGAGGAAGGAGTCTCTGTCACCTCAAATTACAGTGTATTATTGAGGGAAGCTAAGGCAGAATCTCAAGGATCTGGAGGTAGGAACCGAGGCAGAAGGCAAGAAAGAGTGCTGCTTACTGGTTCGTTTCTCATGACCACTTCAGTGTGCTTTCTTATGTAACCCAGCACCGTGTGCCCAGGGATGGTATTGCTCACAGTTAGCTGCCCCCTCCCCATGCCATTGTTCATTAGTCAGGAAAATACCCTATAGACTTGCCTACAGGCCAGTCTGATGGAGGCATTTTCCCAGGTGGGGTCTTCTTCCCATCCCAGATGACTTAGGTGTCAAGTTGACCCAAAAAAAACCAACCAAACAAACAAACAAAAAAAAAAAAACCAAAAAACAAAACCAACCAGTACAAGATCCAATGAGTTTTTGTTTCTCCAGAGCATGTGTGTTGTGTGTCTACTGTAGGCTTCAGGTAGCACTGGCCCAAGGTAGCCATCTTAATAGCGGGTGTTTGCTTTCCACCTATGAGGGAAAGCAGAGCTCTCCCTGAGTCAGCAGATCCTGCTGGCAGAGGGTCAGCAGTAGCACCGGAAGATACACATACACGTCATTAGTCATATTGACAGAAGCACATTTCTGCCCCTCCTTGCCTCTTAGCAGGGGTGTTAATGAGGAGTGAAATGGTCAAGAGGCAGGAAGTGTGTCTGAAGCTGAGGCCTTTGCTGTCCACATTCCCATATAATCTGCTCTTCAGTTATAGTTTCTGAAATAGCAGTTCTGTGCTAGCTACTGAGAGTATTCTAGCTGCACCTACTAAGAATTTGGTCCCTAGATCAGCTTGATGTGGTGTTGTAAAAGATTTTTGGGCCTGTTTGAGCCAGAAGTTTGGATCTTGTCTGTGTCGGCTTTTCTAAAGAATGACTTAGAGGCTTATATTAATTTTATATTGTTTGGCCTATGTCTTAAGCATATTATTAGCTAGTTTTTTTAAATCTTAATTTAACTCATTTTTAGTAATCTACCTGCCACGTGGCCGTGGCCCATGGCCCTTAGCTGAGCTGGGTCTTACATGCTTGGGCTGCTAGACAAAAACTGACTGACTCCGCCCTCCTTTTCCCTGTCTTTCTCTAATTCCCTACCTATTACTACGCACTCGCCACAGGCCAAAACAGTTGCTTTATTTACAGCATCACATACAAAAAACAGTCATACCACGATGTGGTGTGTGGAAATTTTATTTTGTTAAAGCTGACACTGAGGGCTTTTCTGAGGACATAGGTGAGAAAAGATTAGGTCAGGTTAAGACCCAATCTGCCAGATGCCAAAGAGGGATGCTTTTTTATGTTAAGATGTGACAGTTGCTGTTTCCAAGTGTCTCTGGTTTAGCATTGGAATGAGGCAGCTGGCTAGATGGGGTCATGAAGAAGCCTGGCTTGTGTAGCCAGCGGCAGACTGTGTCTGGAGGTCCTGGTCAGGCTGGGCCAAGGCAGGGGCCACCAGAAGCCAGAGGGAAGACTGGAGTTGTTTAATAGAGGGCTACGGTCCTGTCTCGGTGACCTAGATCCTGGTAAAGGCTTCTGGCTTCCCCTCTGGGTGAATGAGTGTCTCGTACGACATAAATTTAGAAATGGCTTCCTAATGGCAGCTTGTGGATGGATCTGAGGGGAATAGTGATAGAGATGGATAATGTTCAGAAACCAAGCAGGGCAGAGGGGAAACCCTGCAACACTTGACTGCGGCAGGACGAGAGTGCACAGGTAAAGGTCAAGCCTGTGCTCGTGGTGCAGCAGCCTGCTTAGGTGAGCCAGGTGGGGGCCTTCTGGGAGCCGCAGATGGGAGTCCTGTTGGATACAGTGCACTTTTGATGATGCTGGCCTCTGCTGCTTGTATTCTTGAAGTGCTTAGCTACCCAAGTCTGGGTCAGGGAAAGGTAGATGTGGGTATCAGATCTACCTATGTAATTAGCGGTGACTGGACAGGAGGGGTTGAGGAAGGTAGGAGTCTGATGGGAAGGTAGTTGGGATGCTGTAGGCTGGGCAGAAAAAGAAGGGAGTTCTAGTGAGAAGTGAGTAGCCAAAGCGAAAGCAGAGCACGTCGTCGTGGGTGAGGCTGCCCAAGTGGTCATCGACAGACCTGAGATATTGAAGATTTGTGAAAGGGAGGGGAAGCTCTGGGTGAGGCCAGGGTTGTGACTCATGCTGATGGCAAGGAGCAGACAGAGGGGCGTGGTGGCCATTGCCCCTAAGAAAGCTCAGGGGTGGTTATGCTTGCTCTGTGGGTGGGTCAGCTCCACCATGAGCCACAAAATCAACGTCTCCGGGAAGGGCCAGGTGGGCAAATTACAGTTTTCGAAGACCTAACTGTAGACACATCTGTGGCAAACCCAAAAGCCTCAACCACAAAGGTCCCACCCAGTCCCACCTGTCCCACCCAGCGTGGCCAGGTGAGAGCGGTGTCTGTCTTTACCCTGTGAAGCTGTCACCCCACGCTTCCCTCACCCTGCCCCTCATCCCTGGAAATAATTTTTGTGGTTGACGGTTACTCAAGAATTTGGAAAAGGTGGTGTAGGCCGTAGAGTCCAGTGTTGTCGGGTTTTAGAACTGGGAAGGAGGCGAAGTGGATGATGCTTATGAGTCAGATGCCAGAGTCTTGGAATGTCTTCCCATTTTTGGTCGTCTCATCAGCCTTGAAGATAAAGAACTCAGCAGCTAATGAGTTTCAGGAGAAGCTAATGAGTTTCAGATTGTAATCTGAGGCCTGGGGCTCAGGGGACCTGCAGGCTGGATGAGCAGCCATTCTGCTCGTTCTGAGGTCTTATAAGCTTGCTGTTTTCTTCATGTTGAATGCACCTCTTTGGCTATTTCTAATTTTTAAAGATTTATGTGATTTTTACAGTATGTGTTTGTGTGTGGGTTTATGTTTGTGAGTGCAGCTGTCCATGGAGGACAGAGGTGTCAGATTCCCCCAGAGCTGGGGTTACAGGTGGTTGTGAGCGGCTAACGTAGGTTCTGGCTGCTGAACTCGGGACCTCTTCAGGAGCAGGATATTCCCCAGCCCTGCCCTTTCTTGATCCATACTTCTTCCTTTACTTGTCTACAGCATTTTCTTCCCTTAGCATGTTTTCTTCATTTCTGCCCTGTCTGATTTGTTTCTTTATAGAATTCAGCTTGTTACTTGGCTAAAATGTAGGTCAATTTTTTTTTCCTGTAATGATTCAGTACAGTTTTGTAGTCTATTTCCTTAGTGTGTTTGAACTCAGTAAATTAACTGAGAGATGTGAGTACATAGTGGAGAAACTGTTTATTTGAATCAGCAGCTGAAAGGAACTCACACATCTAAGTAGATACTTTGCCTCTCAGTTTAATTACTTTGTGAATTTATTCACATTTCCAAACAGTGTTGGTGTTATTGGTTGTGTTTGCTGTTTTGGGGGGCTCACCAACTGCCAAATAAATCACACATGGAGACTTATTCTTAATTATAGATGCCCAGCCTTAGCTTGGCTTGATTCTTGTCAGTTTTTCCTAACTTTAAATTATCCCATCTACCTTTTGCCCCTGGCCTTTTCCTTTCCATCTGCGTATCTTACTTTCACTTGACTTTGTGACTGTCTGGGTGGCTGGCCCTTAGCACCCTTCTCTCCTTGTTCTCTTGCTCTTTCTTCCTTTCTTCCCAGATTTTTCTGTCTGGTTATTCTCTCTGCCCGCCAGCCTTGTCTATCCTGTCTCCTGCCTTGCTATTGGCTGTTCAGCTCTTTATTAGACCTTCTGGTGTTTTAGGCAGGCAGAGTAACACAGCTTCACAGAGTTAAACAAATGCATCAAAAAAATTGCAACACAATTTGCATCATTACACAAATGTTCCACAACATAAACAAATGTAATATCCCTTAAATCCCATAACATGTTGGAAGTCTTTAGGAATCATTCTTAGGCTGTGTCTGCACATCATTGGCCATTTTTGTTTGCATGTCCTCTCCTCGACTTTTGCAAATGCATTTGATGCTTGGGTCAGAGAACTGAGTCCAAAGACTCAGGCTCTGAAGCAACTGGGAGCTTTAGTTCTGTGCTCACATGGGATGTGACCCTGAAGTCATGACAGATTGACTCACTGATGAGCCCAAATTCACTGCAAAGAGGGAGTTACACAGACACTTGAAAGTCGTGGCCTGCTTGGTAGAGTGCACTCCAGGTTTTCTCCATTTTCAACATGGCTTTTTTATAAACTTGTTTTCCAATGTGATGTATTTTATTAAGGGACTAAGAGCTAACATTTCCCATTACCAAAGACAGTTTAGTTAGGTGTTTTTGTCATTGTTGGAGATAAATATACAATTCTTGTTGGTCTTTGAAATTTCTAAATGATTGTAAGATTGCATTGCTCTCCTCCAGAGCAGAGATCTTGGAGAACTGGGTTCCTCTAAGAGGTTTTAAACAATGATATGTGTGGGTCCATGGAAGCGTGTGTTGAACAAACACTAAACTGGGTCCATTGCCAGACTTCTTGTATCCTTAATCAGCAGCTGAATTGTTGCTCTCTGCTGATCAGTATAGGGCCCACACAGTGACTTAAAGTGAGGGCTTTTTCAGGATCACTGGAGAGGAGAGTTCCTTCAGGAGATGGATTCTCAAGTCCCAGGTCTCATGAATCTGATCCATTTCTCCTTGTACCACGGCCATTCTCAATGGTTCCAGGAACTCACAGGCTAATGAGAATGGTCTTGGGTCAGACTATGTGAAGCATTGCTGGGTAGGTCTTTGTTGTTATATGCATGTAAATTCATGTTCTTTTTGTACTATCTAAAGGCCATGTGATCTTGCAGAGTTACTTAGTACTGTTAAACCTCCATTCTTTAAAAATCCATTTAAGTGTCGTGATAAATTTGTCACAGACATTGTGAGGAATGACGTGAATGTAAACAAAGCACCCAGTTCTGTTTCATACATATTATATGATATTATGATCAGAAAGAAAGGATTCCTATTCTGAATTGCTGATGCATTTGTTGGAGGGAGTATAGAACCCTGAGTAAGAACCCTACACTACACTATTGCAGGCATTCTGCTGTGTGAGGGACATAGGCTTTGGGTCCAGTGGTTCTCTTTAACACTGGTGGTAACAAGTGTCATGTCCTTGCAAGTCACAAGTCAATCAGGCTTCATTGTTTCCTATGTGAGATTTCACACACACACACACACACACACACACACAGACAGACAGACAGACAGACAGACAGACAGAACAGAAGCTGAGCATGTTCTAAGGAACTATTGTAGTACTTGAGACTTATCTCAGGTTTCTGCTGTTCAGAGAATTGAAATCTGGTGACACTTAAACTCCTGGCTTACCTTACCAGGCCTGGGAACTCTTTCTGGACAGTGAGCCTGGCCTCCCCTTGTGCCTTTAGGGAAATTAAGGCAACAGTCAGTGGGCAAATATTCCTCTAAAACTTTGCTTTGGGCAATATGGTCTCTATCTTACTAGGAGACAGTCAGGGCACACGCTAAAAGTATTTTATTTACATTTGCTTTCAATGCTAGCAATGAAAGATAATGCTTGGCTTTGGCCCATCGTGTTGTGAGAACGGAATGAATGCTCCCTGTGCCAGGGCTGCTGTATGCAGGCTTACTGGGGCCCAAGCATGCTGCTGCTTTTAGTTTTCATCTTCTCTTTGCAAAATTTGAAGTGGAATAACTGCTTCCTGTTCTTGCTGATTATTTAAAGTTTTAACTGAAAGTTTGGTTTTATAATGGGGGCTCTTTTTGGTTTTATGAGACAAGGTTTCTCTGTGTAGCTTTGGAACTTGTCCTGGAACTCACTCTGTGACTAGACTGGCTCCAAAGTCACAGAGATCTACCTACCTTTGCATCCTGAGTGCTGGGGTTATACCACTTCCGCCTGACTAAGGGGAGCTCTTTTGGCCAGTACGTGGAGGCGTGTCTGATGTGCTTCCAGCATCAGCAGTCATTTATGAGAAGAGCTTTAGTGCCCTTGACAATGGGCACTAACTAGATAATGTGCACACATGAATGACAGGTACCAGAGAGTACATTGTTTCCTTGTTTGGTATTTCATAGCACCTGACTTGGTGATAATATTCAGGGTAAGTTAATCTTAAAACACATAATAGATACTGGGTATGTTCTGGACTTACTGGTAAGTCTTTGCTCATTACCTGACCCAATCTGTAGGGACATTTTCTCTGGTATCTCTCCTCCAAAGACTCTTGGATCTTATGCAAAACAAACACCTGGAGAAAGAAAAATTCCTTAGCTGGGAAGGCTAGAAGCCAGCAGGAAGCCTTTTGTAGTCTTTTAGGGATGCCAGAGTCAAACAAGTGTTTGTAGTCACTGACTTTGAATACAGCTTTATCACAGTAGGAATGTGCGAGTGATGTGTTCCTTACTCAAGATGTTATATATTTTCTAGGAAATTTTCTGTGTGTTAGTGTTCTGCTGCTGTAACAGACGCCTCAGATAACTTACGAAGAGAAAAGGCTCATTTCCGCTCATGGTTTCAGAGGTACAGCTGGTTGGTCCTGTTGTCTTTAGGCCTTTAGCAAGGTGTGTGTCAGAACACATGTCTCTTCCCATGAGAAGATGAAGAGGAAGAGCAGAGAACTAGACTCTTCTGTTCCCCCCAAGGACATGTCCCCAGTGAGCATAAGACTTCCTGCAGGCCCCACAACTGGAGGGTTCCACCTTTCACAGGAACACCATGCTGGAGCCTTTGCAGGCCTTCCAGATCTGGGGTATAGAACTAGGTAAATTGAGGATCTTCCAGATCTGGGGTATAGAACTAGGTAAACTGAGGATCTTCCAGATCTGGGGTATAGAACTAGGTAAACTGAGGATCTTCCAGATCTGGGGTGTAGAACTAGATAGATAAACTGAGGATCCTTCTGAAGGTGAAACGGGGGGGGGGGGGGGCGGAAACGACGCCAAGGACATAAGGATACCTGCTCTTTGCTCTCTGTCTCATTCTTCAGTTACTACTTGTAGCTGCTTTTATATATGCTGAGCAGTCTGAATTCCTCTAAAAATCTAACTCCATCTCCTTGAAAAGACCTCTGAACATTCCTTAAAGACTGAGAAAAAAATAGCCCAAGTTTAATTAGGGCTTTAACTGCTAAGAAACATTCACTTGGGTTGGTATTTTCAAAGAAGGGTTTTTGCTTTTCTTTTGTTTTGCTTGTTCCAATTTTGGAAATTATCTCAATGTCAACTTTAGAAACCTTGAAAAATCCAGAGATGTTTAAAGAGGAGGAGGAGGAGGAGGAAGAAGAAGAAGAAGAAAAAGTCACCTTTAACCTGTTTCAAAGAGTCCAGCCCCAAGAGACTGGCTGGTGCCCTCCCTGTTTTTACCCAGTGGCCAGCTGCTAATGGAGCCTGCAGCCGTCACTCCAGCACACACCTGCCACCTGGCACTCACCTGTGCACCACACTTCTTACCGGGAATACTGCAAGTCCTTTTCTTTATTGGACTCTGGGACATATACACAGCCATACATAGAGCTCTTCATGGTTTGTGAAGATGCTATTCTGCGATCTTGAGATCTTTACCCCCTCTTTGGAAAGACTGTACCACAGCCACCCACAGTTTATCCAACTCAGCGGAGCCTGACTGTGTGTTTCCACCGAGTTGATCGTAATATTGGTAGTCTAAACAGATTAAGAAGTTTAAATTAAATTTTATATGCTTTTAGTTTTATATCATTTAATTGTATAAAGACAATGCTGTATAGTCAGTATTTTTATTCTTTCCCTATATAGGTGCTCTAAGGAGAATTTTATGTTTCTATTGAGTGATGTCTAACAGAGAGAGAGACGGGTGTGGATGATGGGCGACTGCCGTCCCCTCCATCTCTGCATAAAGGGATGGACACTCATTTGCTGTTGCCTATCTTTCCATGGTCATCTGTAACAATCACATATGGATACAGTTGGTCTTCTATAAAACCTGCCTTTGAAATGTGGGGCTGCGGTGGCCATGTGAACAGATGCAGTCCTTCCTAAGGCATCCCAGCACCCAGGCCCAGCCCTAGCATCCTGCTTTAAAGACAGTGAATGAACCAAGATAAATAGAGAAGGGTTTTGTCAGTTCATTTTTGTGGTGGCAGAAAAGCAGCAAACACCCAGAAAAAGGAAACAAAGTAAGTGCCTGTCTGAGAAGTTGTTGGATAAACTGTGGGTGGCTGTGGTACAGTCTTTCCAAAGAGGGGGTAAAGATCTCAAGATCGCAGAATAGCATCTTCACGAACCATGAAGAGCTCTGTATATGTGTGTTAACAGATGATGTGAAAAGCAGGAAGAAAGCTAAGGAAGGGAGGGGCTAGGTGAACATGCTTTCACAATTATATTTTTCTTCATTTTTAATAGGCTCTTGACATCTTTCCAGAATAGATGTCAAGGTCATTGAAGCGATTGCCAAATCTATTTCCTTTCACTTTTAGGAAATGACAGTGGGTAGTTAAATCCCCACTTAATCTAATCTCATACACGCTTTTATCCTGGTTGCATGAGTCACATAAGGCAGAGGAGACAGACTCAGAATGCTTTGGTACAAAGAGTTTGTCTTGACTTTAAGCTTCCAGGGAGGGCAGTGACCCCATCAGCAGCCATGAGTGTGGCCCTGTCGGAGGATGGAGCACTGCATGGGGGCCGTCCACACAGAGAACCGTCAGAGCAGAGCTTGGGTTGCAGTTCTGTGGGGTCAAAGACAGAAAGACAGAGGAGAGCTGTGAAAGAGGAGTCAGTGAGAGCCAGGTAACTGGAGTGTCTCACTAGAAAGCGTCAGAGTCATGCCATGGGAAGTTAAAAATGGAAAAGCATTTTGGGAAAAGACTTTTGGATGTTTTTTCCATTTGCTTCTAAACATTCCCTTTGTTATACATCTCACCTTAGTGTATTCCATATTTGTGTTTCTAGCAAGGGGAACTGTGAAGGAGGAATGGAGAGATGTCTTAGGGAGAGCTGGGCAAGTGATTGAATAACAGTATTTCATGACTTCTCTTCATATAAATGCTTTATGTAAACCTCTGGGGGGTTAAGCTGCTGTTAGCAGAACCCTGTGTTATTTGTTCCTTGATTGGGGAGGAACTTTGGACATATTAACCGAGTGGGAAACTTCTGTTCTGCAGACCAAAAAGAGGTGGGGAGCCAAGGAGAGAGAAAGGGGGTAAAGTGGGGCCTTGCATGTGTTTGCAGCCAGGATAAGCCACCATCCCCAGCTCCCAAGCCTTCCATTCTTCCCACTGGAGACCTTGCTTATTTTGGTAGGCTATGCTCTTAGAGAGGTATTATATCTCACCCAAAGGGTTTTTTTTTTTTGGATGCCATATGGCAAAGAAAGTGAGATCTATCAGCTAGGGGCAGAATACCACCACCCAAGAAACAGTACTTGAATAAATGCAGCCTTAGAAGGTGCATGTTGTGGAGCTATCCTCAGGGCACGGGATGACTGTTGTCATGTGCTGATTTCCTTCAGGAAACCTTCACATGGTTGAGACCTTTAACATTCCCTCATAGAGGGTGGGTGGGGGAAGGTCATCAGTCGCTTCCTGATCGGCCCTCACCTAGTTGTATATGTTTCTGATGCTTTTGGGCTCGGGTGGGGGGTTGACTGTGGATAGGATTCTAGTAATTCCTGAGTCTTCTTTTATTTTGGAGTAGGGGCCGCTTTTTGGAGATGCAGCCGCTGGAGACTTAGTGGTTCATACCAAACTGGAATTGAATGGCATCGTTTCATGTATGTTGGGATTCTGTCTAGGGTGTGTAGGTGCTCTGTGCAGGTCCACAGGAAAAGAAATGAAACATTATGTACGTGATTCTTGGATTCCTGTTGAGTTTATAGTTTTTGTTAGTATGTGTAGTTCTGGCACATGATTCTTGGACTCAAATTACCCGCATAAAACCTTTCTGCAGTCTTCTTACGAACATTGCCTTTAGGCCAAGTCTCCATGACTGTACTAAATTTTAGGGTTTTGATCTTAGAGCAAGACTATGCATTTCTTGGGGCTAAATATGTTCTAATTAGATTAGCACATCAGTGTTAACACAGTGCAGTCAGCTTTTAAGAGCTCCCCTACACACCTGATTTTATCCAACGTACTCATTAGTTTCAGAGATCCTAATCCTAAGCATTGATGGGATGGGACGGAAAGAAAATAGGAGCTAGAGACTGCCTCCAGGAATCATGCTGTTTGCTGGCTGAATGCCATTCAGCAAGTATGGGTCCCTGAGATTCCATTCTCAAACTGCTTCCCTGGAATAAAACCATGTGCTCTCTGCCACAGGCTGGTTGTGCAGGCATGACGAACCAGTATGAAAGCATCTGGCAGGAGCCTTTCACAGGGTGGAGACACCTCTTACCTGCATGCCAGTTAAAGCTGAGGTCTCCTACTGTGGAAAACACTGTATCAGGCAGACAAGCCTGTCAATCATCATTTGTCAAGTGGATGTTGCTTGTCCAACCAGTTTGATTTCCCACCTGTTATTTTATCCCCCAGTCTTTGTTTCTCTGTCTTAGACACAGGATACCACAAGAAGGTGTTGTTCGTACATACTGAATTGCAGGTATTTCATTGAAAGGCAGGGAATATTATTTCCTACAATGGAAATAGTACATGCTGAAGTCACATGTAGTAAAATCATAATTTGCCAAAGATATTTGTAGTGAAGTAGGTAGAGCAGTGAAGAAGAACAAAGCAGAAGGCAAAACTGTCAGCACCTAGAGGTCATGGCTGCTGCTCCCTTGTATCCTGTAGAGCCAGCCACTGAGAAACATCTCTGTGTGTATGCTTTCTGTGGGTGTTAGGGCTTATTCTCGTTATCATTTCAAAGGACACATGTGAATCAGCTACCCAGCTTTCTTTGAACAGTTGAAAGCAAACATTACTTCCTTTATTCCATGTTTGATATAGCTTATGGCGTTGGTCCTCTGTGGACTTTTCCTGCAGAGCGGCAATTGTACACAGCTTGACCGCCCTGCGGGTTCCATGACTGCCTTGGATAGCAAGTAACTTGCTCCACTCTCTCTGCTTGTTATCTAAAGACAAAGCCACAGGTTACTTTTCTGGGCCGAAAGGCATTTTGCTTCTAATGGCTATTTTTATAAAATGTAAATTATAGTTTATGGCTGCGGTAGACAAATATAATTCTGGGTTGAATCATTATTACCTATTCATTGTTACTTTTTTTTAAAACTTTTGATATTAAAGAAAATAGAACATCTTAAAGGGCCCCACAGTACCGTGGGCCCTTGTCACGGTGTCTCCTGAGTGTTGTAGTTATGTCTTCTGGCTAGGGCCCTACAGTGTGAGACGTGATGGTGCTCCTCTGTTTTGTGTCTCATTTATCTGAGAGTATTTCATGGTCTTGACTATGTGAGTGGTTCCTCTCCTTCCTCCTTTTCCGTAGTTTGAGACAAGGCGTCACGGGGCTCTGGCTGACTCGGAGTTCACTGTGTAGTGTGTCTGTGAACTAGCGGCGATTCTCCTGCCTCTGACTGACTTGGAAGGCTGGGATAGTAGGCTCGTGTTCCCACACCTGGCTTGTTCTTGTTCTTCCTTCCGTCCTTCAGGTTACCCGTTCTGTTTAGATGTTAGAACCGCTGAACTGTTAAAGGTGCCTGGGGACAGGTCACAGAGCTACCTGGTGAGGTTGGCCTTGGAAGGGTGCAATGGTTCGTTAGCCCCTCTCTTTATGACACTCAGCTTCTCCTTCTTTTCTTCCTTTTCTATTTTAGTGTGAGATTAGCTTGTTTTTGCTCTTTAAATGGGCCCAGTAAAGAGTATTTCAGTGCTGATTTTGAAAGAAATTTTGTCAAAGAGAATGTCATAACCACACTGGCCATGTGTGGAGAGGCCATCTCTCTCTGTTTTTACCCCCTCTGCATTTTGAGGTGCTCTGAGAACAGCATGGACTGGAGTCCAGAGGCTCGGCAATGAGAACATAGCAATGGAGAGAAATTGCAGAGACTCTGAGGGCAGGGTATAGAGATGGCAAAGGCTCATATGCCCGGGAGAGCAAGGAACATGCTCTACACTTGACTGTTCATTCTGCAGACAATGGGCAGCTCTAAAATAAAGGTCTACAAGAAGCCAGAGAAAGGCATGCAGGAAGCTGCCCACCATGGAGGAGATAGGGAGAAGTAACATGCAGTTTACTCTGTCATAGCTACTGTACTCTAACACGGAAAGTATCTTTAGTGTTTTGAGAACACTTAAAAAAAAAAAAAGGTTGTTGGCATTCCCACTCTTTACAAACCAGGACCCGGAGCAGTGAAAGTGTGTGTTGCTAATGGTTGCCAGGGAGGGTAAGCTTCAGGGCGCTGATTGTTACTAGGCAGGAGGCCAGTAGACTCGTGGGCTATGAGGTGGTTGGTTCACTCAGGGTTACCAGACAAATGGCCATCTCGTCTGTCACTGGCAGAGTATTGAAATCTCATTGGCTATAACTACATTCTCATCTGCTTACACCCACTTTGTCTCCATAGAACATGCTCCTTCAGAATGTGTGGAAGAGCAGCTATACATGGAATTTATTCTCACTGAGCTCTTGCAGACTTTTAACCTGCATGCTTGTTTTTTGGGAAATGGAGGACTATCCCATGAGTGAGGAAGACTGAGCTCAGTGAGGTGCAAGCCTTTCCATGTGCTAGAAAAGGCCAAAGAGCAGAGCCTGCCATGATGCTGTCCTGAGTCTTTCAGAACACCCATCACTAATACCCAGCTTACCACTATCAGCTTGACATACCTAGAGTCCACATTGGTGTCTGCGGGTCTGTGTGGGGGATTGTTTGATTATTAATTGGTGCAGGAGGAAAGCACCATCTCTAGGCAAGTAGTCCTGGGCTATAAAAAAGCCAGCTAAACATGAGCCAGATAGCAGGGCTTTTTTCATGGTTTGTGCTGTACTTCTTTGGTTGTGGGTGAGTTTCTGTCCTGACTTCTCTTGGTGATGGATTGTTTCCTGAGAGTTGTAAACAGAATAGATCCATTCCTCACTGGATTGCTTTTGGATGGGGTATTGTCATAGCAGCAGAAAGGGGACAAACAGTTCTGTTCTCTTTTGTTGCTGTGACAAACATTGAGCAAAAACATCGCAGGAGAAGAAAGGGTTTATTTCATCTTACGTCTATCATTGAAGGAAGCTAGCTGGATCTCAAGACGGTCAAGTTGACAATCAAGGCTATCCAGAGCAGTGCACAAGTGGTCAGGCACTTGGATGCATTTCCAAAGCGTAAACCTTTTTGCAGAATGAATTGCACATGTCCAAGATGTCATTGAGTTCAGCCAGTGCATTTCTAGATGACAGTGTCAGAAGGTTGGACACCCACCTAAGCTTTTTGGTACTCTGGATCCTTCGCTCATAGCCTTTCACATGGGCCTGTCATGTCATTCCCACATACTACTGTCCTCTGCTCATCTGTGAGTCTTTTTTTTTTTTTTTTGGTAAAGTTTAAAAGTAAGTTTCATCATGGAAAAGGTGATATAAATCAGTCATACTTCTACATTTAAGAATTGTTTTGTATCACTGAGTGGTAGTACATACCTATAATTTTAGCATTCTGGAGCTGAAGCAAGAGGATTGTAAGTTTGATATCTTTTTTCTTTTTTAGAATCTTCAAGAAAATTTCTATAATTTTTGCTACCTGACTTCCTTCATGTTCTTTATACACACTAGGGGCTGTGCCGTACATTGTGTTGTGCTTGAATTTTGTCATATGATCCCAGATAATCTATATATTTCCTTGTTGCTTCTTGTAAGTGCTGCATTTATGTGCTAGTCAATTATAGACCAAAGTACATATCACCCAGTGTTTCCATAAGCTGCCTAGGCATATTTTGAACATGAGGCAGAAAATATGCCCAGACATTGATCTTGAAGAACCGTACAGTCATTAAGAAACTTTCTAGATCAGTTGCATATCTGATTGTACAGTTCTTACAGAAAACTATACCATGTCGTTGTCAGACCTATTTCTTGCGTAGTCCTCACTGCATCCCATGAACACATAGAGAAAAGTATGTACTTTTACCTTCTTAGTGTTGGACCAGATCAAACAAGTCTAATTCTTTTCTCATGGCAGGTCTTCAGATACTTGAGCCATGACTGGACATATAGTTACTTGACTCCCTAAAGTAGAAATTAAATTACTAGCAATTGATCATATAAAATGATTAGTATTTATTAAGGGGTTTATATTAAACACTCACTGATACAAAGGATTGAACCGTAGGGCAGTTCCTGGAAAATTGGACTGGTCTACATGGTGGCAGGGATGGGTCAGATCTTCTCTCCAAGAGTTCAATGGAACAAACGGGAAGGGGAGACAGCGTGCACCTGGTCTTGGACTGGCTGGATCATGCCCCATACATGGGTCCTCAGGGCCTGAAAACCACACCTCTAGGTCAAGGAGAATAATGCCTGATTCCCACTATGGCTGCCATTTGTGGCTATCCTGGGTATGAACAAGCTTATCACTAGGCTTTTAGTCTGATTACTCTGTACTATGTTCCTGTGTCCTATGCATGCCTCAGTGTTGCCTGCTAACTACATATGGGGAATTGCATGACACTGTCTGAAGTTTGGATTATATGTTCCCAAGATTTGCTATATCAATGAGTTAATGGAAGGTGGAGAGGCCAGATCCCAAGTGCTTGTTTTGGAGCCTACATTAATAGGTAGGCCCAAGAACCCATATGCCTAATGTAATTGTCCCAGGATGTCAATACTGTTAGACTTGACTTTCACTTTCCTGACACAAAGCTGTTCCCTTTCCCCATTTTTATGATCAGGGATGGAATATATGTAGCCAAATATTCTGAGCTGGAACTTGAAATGCATTCTAATAGACAGTGGTCAGATAGCATCATTCTACTTAATTGGACAGCTGGGCATTGGGTACCCATTGACAAATAGAAGTGTGGTAGGTACTGAGGCACCCTATGGCCTGTTTATTTACTTCTTATTTTAGCTGGGGCTTTGTCTACCCTTGAAGAAGCAGAGAGAGAAAGAAACGTCTTTCATTTAGCCCAGACAATGGGTAAAGCTTCAGAGAAGTGGTATTTGGAAAGAGTAAGATGTTGGTTGATGGAGAAAGGTATTGGGAACAATAAAATTATAATTGATGACAATTGGTTCCTTAGCATAGGAACATAGGGTGCTGGCTCTTGTCGGTGTAGGAACACAGGGTACTGGGTCTTGTGGGCGTGGGAACTGGAGTTGGAAAAAGCCAGCAGGGCAGAGTCAGAGGGAACATTGGACTTGCAGCAGCTGCTGCCTGAGGTGTGGCTCTGGCACTTTGCACCTGCCAATTCGTGTGTTGTATTGAATGCTTACAGGGTGCTGTGTTGGTGGAATAAGACTAGCACTTTAGAAGCTCTTACATCCCACCGACATTAACAATGTTTTCAGCATGTGCCAGGATTCTTGATGAGTCGTCAAGCTTTGGGAAGACATGTTTTTATTATGTCAGGGGCAGGTGGACTTAATTTTAGCAGGCCTACTTGAAGTTGTAACCAAACTTTGTAGCGTTCCTGAGCATGTAGAAATGCATTCTGGATCCCTGGCTCTGACCTATAAAGGATCAGAGTCTTCTGGGGAGGTAGAGGTTCAAAGACAAAGAGGAAAAAAAGCCAGTAAATAATCTACCTTACCAGTGTTCTTCTCTTTTTACAATGGGAATCACATTTGGCTGGGAGTGTTTGTAGGAGAGATCTAGCTGTACTTCTTTGCCATCCCAGGTGCCCAGGGTTGCTGGCAGGTCTTTAGGCATAGTGCTGTCTCAGGGTAACAGCCCTCTGGGCCTGAGACAAGTACACCACTCAAGGAGCCAGCGTAGCCAGAATGGTGAAATCTTCCAAAGCATGGGGCTTTTCTGCTCCTTTTGTGTCTCCCTTAGGGTTACTGTTCATCTTGTCTTGCTGGCCTTGCTCTGAGCTTTTCTGATACCTCTCTAGCCCTTTCATCTACATTTTAATTCACCTTTACTTTGTTTTGTTGATTTGATAATATAAAGTACACTTGTGGATTTACTTGCTGTTTTGGCTGGAAGCCTGACTACCTGATGAGTTACGGTTTACTGGACTTATATTTAAGGTATATTCTCTGAGGCCTTGCAACATCCGATTCTAGCAGTCTGTTGATTTCCCTGTAGAGTGGCTTTTTGTGTGTGCTCCTTCTCTGCTTTTGCAAATTAAAGGAAGTCTTAAAAAATGTATCAACATGATTGCTGTTCAGAACTTAGTTGCTTCTTGAGAGTACATTTCAGGGGTAGCAAGATGGATAGATCCGAGTTTCTTATATTTGAGAAGATGTTGTAACTCACATTTAAAAAAAGATCTGGTTTTATAATACCCAGAAGCAATTATTACAGCTAACATATGATCCTCTTCTCATGGGCAGCTACTGTCCTGGATATGTTACCAGTATTCACTGAACAGTATTCACACCTCAGCAGACACAGATACCGTGACTGTCCATTTTCACCAATGAAGAAACCAGATGTTAAGGAGGCTGAGCTGCCTGCCTGCCTGAGATTGATCGCATAACCATCCAGGTGGTTAGGGAACCCTAGAGACTTTGCTCTATAGCTCACTTTGCTCTGCCACTGATAGTAGACGGCTGTGGCATTTGAATGTGGTTCTGCATTTTAGCCTTGATTGACCTGGGTAGCCTGCCTTTTGCAGACACCCTCTCTGTACCTCACTTACTTTTGGAGAATCAAGCAGTGGCCTGGATCAACTGTTTTTTATCTTAAATGCATTTGTATATGTAGAAGGCTTACCTAATATCTGGCACATTAGGACTGTTTCTCACCATGGTGGCTCATGCCTTTGATCCCAGCACTCAGGAAACAGAGGCAGGCAGATCCCTGAGTTCAAGGCCAGTCTGTTCTTCAGAATGAGTTCCAGGACAGTCAGGTCTACACAAGCAAAAGGATTATTTCTCATTATTCTGGAGTTGCTTTTATGAATAATCAATAAAGCTTTTGAATTTAGAGTTTAGGAACACTCTATTAATGATGCATTTGAATTTTAAATTGCTTTAACTCCTACATATCATACAGTCTTGCATAAGAGTCTGGGCATCTCTGGCTCTGGAAGATGTTTTCCACAGATTTCCAGAGACGGGAATGAAGAAGTGAGGACCATGTCTGTCCACTACTCCCAGTGGCCCTGATAATAGGCTTATTGAGTCAGGACATAGTAACACAGTTTCCTTACTAGGTACAAATCTGGGTAAAGAAACCGACTGTCATCTGGGAGTAAGACACTGAGAAACTGGAGCCGAGAAGTCATGGAGACCACTGAGCTAACTCAAAAAATGGCACAGGGACCTTAGGAAGGGCTAGTCATACCTGATCCGACACCTGGGAGCTCTTTCATGTTTCCTGGAGATTCAGGTGCCAAGGATGCTGTTTCACATTTCACACTGCAGTTATGTTTGGGAGTAGCTTATAGTAACACTCCTTTGACACATATGTATGTAGGTGTACATTGTGTGCGTAAATGTGCCTGTATGCAGCAGCCAGAGGTTATGTCTTCCTTGAGGTAGTGTCTCTCTTGAACCCACAGCTTGCCAGTTTAGCTAGTCTGGGTAGCTAGCTTTCCCCCGGGATCCTCCATGTCTACCTCTGAGTGCTGGGACTGCTTGTGAACTGCCTCATCCACCAGGTGTTTATATATGGACTGTTGGAGATCCGAACCCCATCCTTACACTTGGGCGGCTGGTACTTCACCTGCTGAGCCCCCTCCCCAGTTCTCCATTCGTCTTTTCATGAGCAAGCTTGCTTCCCTTTCTCTCTCAGCCTCTCTCTCTCCCTTTGAGACAAGGTTTCATGAATTTTCCTTTTGGTTGCATATCACAGAGATTTCTGATTCTGAGAACTTTTGAGGTGATGTGCAGCCCGCTGGTCATCAAATGCAAGGGCACAGCCAGAACTGCCTTCAGGAGCTTAGTGGCAGACAGAGAACTGTAACCCTCCTCTGCGATAGTGGGGTAGCTCGCTGTGTGGCCTTAGGCTGCCATCCATCATACTTGTAAGGGTTGTACTGGACAATATCAAGAGTGTTTTGCCTCTTACCGAGGTTGCTAGTAAATAGTAAAAATACAGTTCACAGATTGTTAGGAAGGAAAAAAAAAATAACTGGATGGCTCCAAAGGCCTCTGTTCTCTTCATGCAGAAGCAGACTTAGGGATTGAGCATTTATTTAATCAGATGCAAGTGCAGATCAGGTGAGTTGAGCAGACTCTGCAGTTCAGTGGCTGCTCCTGTGCCTCAAACACAAGCGGTCTCACTCAGGCTGGTGACTGACTCTTCATCTCGATTCATGTTAGAATTTGATGTGTGGTTCAGTTTGTGAGGCTAAACTGTAGTGGTCACTGTGAATCTGTTTGAGTTTTGCACTGTTAAGTTGCTAGGGGATTCTCTTGAGCTTTTCCATACCACCGTTTACTTCACTGTTTTGGCCAACCAGTGAAAGTAGCATGGATTTAGTCAATGGGAAAATTTAAATCTATGAGCCTGTATTTTGAAAGTACAAGGCTGCCCCCTCAGGAGCTTCAGAAACTTTGAAATATAAACCTGTGTGGTTCAGAAAGTTTGAAATACAAATCTGTGTGGATAGGGAGGAACCCTTGTATTAAAATTATAGAATTTAAATCTTAAATTGTAACTATAAAAACATTTTATGCTTATGTATATTCAGACTACTGTTAGGAAGTATTCAAGGAGTTCAGCCTACTTCCATTATAAAATTTTACAGTGATTATAATTAGATAATTATATTTCTAAGTGTCTAAAATCTAATTAGAGCCTAGCAGTCCAAATGCACAGCATTGCATGGTTAATCCAGTTCACATGGCTTGTTAGTGAGTCCCGTGGGGTCCTGTGGGACTCTGGGCTCTGTGTATGTGTTGACTGGGCTGGTTTTCAGTGTCTGCTCTCTTCTGCTGCATGGGTGTCAGTCCCCCTCCTCTGCTTTGGAAAAGTACTGTGGGAAGACCTTGAAATAGGCTTTCTGAAATAGTGCAATGACATCAGTGCAAAGTTTACTGGGCTTCATGGTTTATGAGGCGAGTCTTTGGCTTCAATATGCTGTATGAAGTGGTAAGTCATGTTATTTATTTCTGTCCCCTTCAAGATTTCTTGGTAATAGTTTAAAAAGTCTTATTTTATATTATCGTTGAGAACATAAAATAAAAACGTTTCCCTGTAATTATCCATTAAAAGCGTAATTAAAAATTTCCTTGAACGTAACTGGCTTTTAATGTGTGAGCTGAGCTTAAGTTTTAAGGCACTGTATTATTCACAGAGTTATCCAGTGCTTGCTTGTTTTCTAGAAAAGTCAACCTAGTTTGGAATGGTATCAGTTTGTTGCTTCAGAAGGTGAAAACCCCTTAGCAGTAAGGGATGGAGCGTGGGAAATCCTGTATATCAGGGTGAGCACTCATTACGTTGCCTTTGTGAGTTCTCACTTTTCTGGTGTCTGTCGGAAGGTGGTTGTTTTCTGAGAAAGTTGACAAGAACCTTCCTGATGCAGCCTCTTTGCATCCATTCCTAGTGGATGCCTCATGGGAATCTTTGCTTATATAGCTAATGTCATAGTTGACTATAAAACAGTATGCTTCCCCCTAGAAGTATAACAGATGTAGTTTTTAAAATATAATACTTAATATCTTTAAAAATCTTTTTTATTAAATTTATTTGTGTGCGCGTGCATGTATGTGTGATTGTGTGTGTGATTGTGTGCATGTGTGAATGTGCATGTGTGTATGTGCGTGTGTGCATATGTGTGAACTACAGTGTGCATTTGTTGAGGACAGCTTGTGGGAGTTGGGTCCCTCTTTTCATCATGTGGTTCCAAGGAATCAGATTCAGATCACCATCCTTTGTGCTTTTACCCACTGAGCCATTATTTTTTATTAGCCGAATGTTCCTGCTCTCCCACCCACTTTATGCCATGTTCTAGACTTCCTTAGGAGTCGGGGTTCCTTGTTGAACATCTTCTCTCCAAACTGTCTGCTTTACCTTCCTCATTGCTATGCTACCATATGCAACAAAAGCAGCTTACTGTAGAAAGAGTAGCTCCAGAGGACTGGAGGGAAGAGATGATTGCAGGAGCTGGAAGAAGCTGGTCTCATTCTGTCCCCAGTCAGGAGGCAGAAAATGGTGACTGCCTCTGCTTAATACATTGTCTTATTTTTATTTGGTCTGAGACTTCGGAACATAGAATAGCATCTATATTTAGAGTTGGTCTTTCTACATCATTTAATTTAGAAAACCCTGTCTAAAACAGTCCCCTCCCCCACCCAGGTATGGCGGCATAACCCTCATCGCAGCACTCAGGAAGGCAGAAGCAGACAGATCTCTGTGAGCTAGAGGCCAGTGTAGTCTGCATAGTGAGTACTCCGCCATCCCAGGCTCTATAATGAGATTGTCTCAAACAAAACAAAACAAAAATCCCCTATAGACATGTCACCTGCTTCAAGCTCCTGCATCAGTTTTCCTGCTGTTATGGACTGGAAAACTAGGAGCCGAAATAAACACTTTCTTCCTTAGGTTGCTTTTATTATCACATATGTTTACACAGCAGTGAATAAAGAAGATAGTTTAGAGGAAGAGATGTTAATCAAACAGGAATGATCAGGACATGGGAGAGGACAGGTTGGGGCCGTGCACTGGATTTCTGTGGTGACTTTACAAGTTATCAATCAAGATTAGCTATCACAATGACACCTTTGTCAGTGTGACACCCAAACATGTCACATTTGGGTCATTACCTTCCTCATAGATTGATGGCCATCTCACAAGGTAAAATACAGTCTGTCCAAATTCAAAAGTCTGCTTTAAAAGCTCACAGTCAAGAGTCTCAGCTGACACTAAAGGCAGACATGCTCCCCTTCCCCTTACGTTTTTTTAGACAGGTCTTATGTAGCCCTGGGTCTCCTAGAACTTGCCATGTAGATCAACCTGGCTTTGAACTCACAGAGATCTGCCTGCTTCTGGCTTCTAAGTGCTGGGATTAAAGACACATGCTATTATGACCAGCCGGAAGGCATTCACTTAACTGTGAGCTCCTATCATCTGAAAACAAGTTACATGCTAATACACAGTGACACAGAATAAACGTTCCCATCCCAAAAGGGAAGAGTTGGGGCACAGCAAAGGATGATGGGAACAGAGCAAGACTGAAATGCAACAGAGAAAACACTAAAACCTGCAATGCTTGTCCAGCATCTAGGGCGCATGCTGGAGTCATATGGGCTCCATGAGACCTTCCACTTGGTCCACCAGCTGCACAGACCCTCGGGCAGATTCCAGTCTATTCGTGCAGCTCTATCCTGGGGTTGTCACATGCTTCTGGCATCTCCAGCATCCCAAGGTCTCCATTGCAATTTAAGCTACCTGCTTGAGATGGAACCTTCCCTGCTACACACACACACACACACACACACACACACACACACACACACACACACACACACACACACACACACACACACACACACACACACACACACACACACACACACACACACAAAGCAAAACAACAAAAGAGAGAAAATGTGAAGGAAAAAGCGACACTTTCTACCCATCACCTCTTTGGTTTTCATGATACAAAGCATCAGTATAGAAGTTGAATGGCCCACAATCATTTGGCTTAACTTTTCTCTCAGCTCATTTATTCTTTTGTCCTTTTCCCATATTCCTATTATACCTTTAAGTAAATAAGGTTTATAATATATATGCATGAATGTGTATATATATAACATACATATAGTCTTATGTTTTCCCCAACCTTGAAATGCATATGTACTATATTATTAAGTATTTTCCAGATGCCTGAGTTCCATTGCTTGCATCTGGGTTTACTCCTTCCTGCTAAGGTTTTGATTGATATTTTCTTACTTGATCTTTCCTGGACCATGCTGCTCAGCCTCTGTCACTCCTGCCACTCAATTCTCCGTGAGCACCTGCAGCCTGGCCTTCCCATGTCAGCAGCTTATCCAGGTTCCCAGTAAAACATTACTGTCCTAATGTCTTATAGTTTTAATCAAGAGTGTCTTTTGTCCAAGTGATTGCAAATGCTGCTGTCAACTGGCCACTCCTGGTCAAGCATAGAGAAGAGAGCATTCCCGACTTCACGATTTTCAACGTGATTTTCCCCTGCACCTTTTCAACAATGGCAGGGGGAACCTTGGGCATTTTTATTTTTATTAAAGACATTAATGATGAAAGAGTAATGGGACATGAAGATGCAGTGAGAGTATTTTAGTATGCCAGCAAATGACGTGATAAAATATCAACAGGGATAAAATACCAAAAAATTAGAGACCTATTTTGAGCAAAATCAATGCAGCCCCTTTGTTACAAATGCCCACATGCATGCCTACTGGCTCTGGGCGAGGAGCAGATTTGTCTGGTTAATTAATACTAGCTCATCTGAGATTTTAGGGTCCTAGAAAGAAATGAGCAAACGGTCATTATAATATATAGATATTATATTTTAGAGCAGTAATCTGTCCTCTGAACAAATAAATTGTCAAGTAAAGTATTTTTTCCAGTTATAGAGGAAATAGTTTTAGTAAGGGGTAAAGACTTTTTGCCTCATTTCATATTTATTAACTATATCAATTGTTTTTTATTCTAGAGTATTTGGATATGAATTTTCTGTTTTGTGAGTCAGAACTCCAAATTCTTTTTTGTTACAAGTTGTCAGTTTATAATTTTTTTAAGTCTGTGGGATACAAAATAATGCTATGATTTTTGAGTACTGTGTAGAACAATTAAATTAATATAGTTGCATCCATCATCTCAAACATTTAACATTTAGAATGTACCGAGAACATTGGAAAGTTAGTCTTACTTTATTTCAAAATGTATAATCCATAGTCATGTTTACCAAGCTGTGTAGCAGAAGAGGGTGGAAGGCTATGTGCGGTGCCTGTGTGTGCATACAGATGTTAGCAGAGTGTATCCAGTGACCTACTCCGTCACGCTCTGCCTGTTCTTCTGAAGCAGGGTCTTTCTCTGAACCTGAGGCTTGAAATTTCTTGGTTAGCCTGGAAGGCAGCAACTGCAGCAGTCCTGTCTGTCCCTGCCCTCCTCAGCACTGCAGCTATATATGTGTGCAGCATGTTTGGCTCGCTGCAGGTACTGGGATCTGGCATCTGCAGCAAGCGCTCTTACCTGCTAGGCCATCTTTCCAGTCCCCCAGTAGTTCTTGGTTTTGATTATCTGCTAAGCCCCCGTCAAACTCAAATTCTGGATGTGAGACACAGTTACTTCATTCTCTACTTAGGTCAACTGGGTCTTTTACTATTCTGCAAATATTTTTTCCTCTTGTCTGTTATTAATGTTCTTGTTTATTATGAAGCCCTTCATTCAGTTACTTTTTCTTCATTTCTGTTAGAAAAGTTCCCACTCAGTGATTAACTGCAGAGTTTTGTACATGTGTTACTGAGTGTTAATGCATGTTCTCCTTTAGCAGATCTGAACTTTCTGCCTTATTTTGTGGTAGACTATTTAGGTTAGCAACATTTCCCATGACACTTTCTAACATATTTTCTGTTATCCTTTCCGTCTATTAGCAGATACTATTTTCCAGCCTCCTGGATTGTCCCCTTGTTTTCATCACACCTAGGTATGTGCTCATCCTTCTCGACGCATGGCCTGTCCCACCATTTACCATGCCAATGTCTCTTCTGTCAGTTAGTGCCATCTCATCTGAAGCTCCTCTGTTCTTCTCTATTTTCTTCCTTCAATACACAGTGGGACTCTTGGGGCTATACCTTAAATCCCTCATATTTTATTGGTCAAGTCGTCACTATCCCCTTTCTATTTTCATAGTGCACACACATATGAACATGCACACATTGGTACATATATACACATACTTAAATGAATCAACCTGCGAGAGAAAACTTGTATCTGTCTTTCTGAGTCTGGCTTATTTTACTTAGCGCAGTGATCTCCACTTCCATCCACTTTCCTGCAAATGTTCTTTTTTGTAGAAGAGTAAAATTTTACTGTTTGTGTATATACATTGTATATATGTGTGTGTGAGTATATATACACATCACATGTTCTTTATCCATTGATCTATTGAAGGACATCACAATTGATTCCATTTTTCTTATCTATCATGAATATACATGAATGGTCACATGATACTTCTGATTTTTGTTTCTTGAGGATCCTCTAACACTGATGTCTATATTTGCTATAACATTTGCATTCCTGCCATCAATCACCAAGTGGTTTTCCTCTCCCACATTCTCACCAGCATTTCTTGTACATGCTATACATTTACTACCAAAGGACTGTATATCAATGTATCCTGGAGACAGGTGCACATCCTGTTGATTGCTGTGCTATTCATGATAGATAAGAAAAAGGAACCAATCTTGATGTCCTTCAATAGATCAGTGGATAAAGAAATCCAGCAGAGAGACTGGCTTTCTCCAGTGTATGCTAGACCTTGTTGTTAAGCATTCGATGTTTGGCTGTAGCTGGGCTTATTTCTGCATTCTCTATTCTGCTGCATGTCTCAGTGCCCAAACAGACACTTGTTTTCTTCTGAGAGTTGTAGTATAATTCGATACCAGGTGTGCAACACCTACAGCATTACCCTTTCTCTTTCATAAAATTTTTGAAATCTTTTTCTTAATTCTGGAAGAATATCATTGAAATTTTGTTAATAATTGTATTGACTCTGCAGATTACTTTTGTGGGATGTCTGTATCTTTTGGAGTTTTGTTTTCTACAGTGTCTTAAAAGTTTTCATTGCAGAGTATAGGTCTTTTGCCTATACTCATTGCAGAGTATATATAGGTCTTTGGCCTCCTTTGTTAGACTTAATTTAGTTTTGTTTTCTTTCGAAGCTTTGTGAATTAAGTTTTTTTTCTTTCTAATTTCTTCCTCTTCAAGTTCATTATTAATATATAGAAAGGCTACTGGGTTTTGTGTGTTGTTTTTGAATCCTGGCATTTTTTTGAAGGAGCCTAAGAGTTTTCTGGAGTTTAGTGGGATGTGTAGGGTTGTTTCCATGTCATCTACAAGTAGGGATGCTTTGACTTCTGCTCTTCCTGTTTCTGTCCATCCCTTTTGTTTCTTGTGTCTTTGATCTAAGTTTTCTAGCACTGTGTTGAATAAGATTGGGGATAATGCATACCTTTGTCTCATTCCTGATTTTGTAGGAAGTGCTTTTGGTTTATAATGTCTGTATAGGTAGTTGATCAAAAAAGGCAGCCCAAGTTAATGAAGACAGGGGTAGAGATTTTATTTAAGTTATATAAAATAAAAAATGCTAAAAGATTTCAGTCAAGGATTAGACTGCCTCCAAAACGGAAATAGGTGTTATTGTAGCTCAGGTGCAGTTTTTCAGAGGTTTGTGGCATTCTTAAGAATGTTATTCCACCTGGGAATCCATGATAGTGGTTCTTTCTCTACTTTACCGAGGAATTTGGGCAACTTGGGTACTGATTATATAGTAACATGAAAGGATGCAGTCTCTTAGAACTGAGGTTTCTGTTGCCCCTTTCTCAAATGCAGAAAAGAAGGATTAATAGTACCAAAAGGGCAAAGACCTTGTCAGATGGAGAATGGGAACAACATTTTGTTTTGTTGAATGAAAGGCTCAGTATCTGCTAAAAAACAATAGTGGCTGTAAGAAGCCTGGTGCCGTGTAACAACCCAGGGCAGTTGAGGTTTCTCTGAATATAATTGCACAGAATGTGCTCTTAAGTGGGTCAGTGAGCTGTAATCAAACATGTAGATTTGAAGAATAGTGTTGCTGTGTGTTCTGTCACATGATTGCTCAGTGCTCAGGCACCCTGCCAGAAGAGCTACACAAATTGTACTTCGTGTGCCCTGGCTGATCTCAGGAACAAGGCAGAAGGGCTTATAGCTTATGAGTTCTTTTCTCTGACTATGTAAGGAAGCTAAAAATTTATGATGTAATGTAGTTTGAGTGACATCTCCTCAATTGTATAAGAAAAGTAGGTGATTTTGAACATTTGAACAGCTGCTTACATCCATCTGACGAGTGTGGGAAAGGACTGAGGAGTTGCTGGGTTCATTTTGAGATCATGGTATGCTGTATTTTTACAGCTAGTGTGTACCTTTCCATGCTGACTGAAGCAGTCAGTACTTGGGCAAGCTGTAGGTAAGGATGATTCAACCTGTGGGATGAAATCCTGAATCCGTTAGACATGGAGATCTGTAGGCTGTCGTTTTTGTTTGCTGCAGACCAGAGTACCCGATTTACTTGATTTCTTGTGCGTTACATGTGGACAGGCCCTGGATGCATGGAATTGGTGATGGCGTTTGTACTTTTTCTATTACGCCTTTCTTGGAAAACAAAGTAAGCTTTTCATGCTTGAGTAAACACATTGATGTATTATGAAACTGTCAGACTCTTTGAACAATTGGCATCAGCTCAGTTATTCCAATATGTGACTCTTTTCAATGGCTTTTGTGTTTGCTGATTCTTTAGTATAACTAGCAAGAAGATTGCCAACCCTTAAAATAAATCTCAACTGTGATGGTTAAAGAAATCTCAAGGACTATACCCACTGAACATCTTCATTATCAAATATGTCTAATTAGCAGAACTGTTTGTGCAGATTCATAGCTCATTTAGTCTGTCCTTTTTTTAAAAACTAAAAAAGTAGTAGTTCATGCAGTGCTTTTGTCAGCTGACCTAGGTGAGATCTCCAAACCCCCCCCCCCATCTTCTCTCACTGTAGTCTCTTGCTTGCAGTTAGCCTGGCTTTTTCCAGAGATCCTGGAACTTCATTTCCTTCTAGAATTTTGTTCACATGGTAACCCTTTTCAGGCTCTGTTGTGTTTTAAATAATATTTTTCATTATTTTCATAATACTGAATTGTGTAACAGCTGGCTAGTCTGTTTCCTTATTCACAGTGTGCTCCTAGTTTTTATTTTAACATCATAATGTAAAGATGTATTTGTGTACTATGCTTATTTTTGCTATTCTCAGTTATGGTATGAGGAGCAGTGCCCAGAAGTATATCACTAGACTTGAAAAACTTTGTCTTTTGTGTGTTGCCCACTGTTTTTCAAAAGGCAGTGCATCTTTGGATCATTACATAAATACCAGTTTGTTTTTTTTTTAACCAATAGAAGGAAAAGACGTCTACGAAATGTTAGCATCTTATAATCAACATTTGGGGCATCCTATCATCTCAGCACATACTTTTTTCTTTGTAAATTCATTTTCTATTTTACCAATGTAGTACGTGTAATCATTTCACAGTTCTAATCAGACCCTCAGCTCTGCGCTGCTCTTTATATTCTGCTTCCTCATGGCCGGTGTCTCGCTTCCTTTTCAGCTGGGTTATGTCTCACTTTATCGCTCTCTGTTAGTGGAAGTTAAAGAGTCATCACTTAGTTTCTTGCCTTTCTAATATTGACAATGATTTGATCCATGCACATGCTGTAATATTATTATGACTCTTATGTATCCCTCCCACCAACTCTTACATTTATATTGTGGTTTTCTCTTCTTAGGCCATTCATTCCCTGCAATCAGCTCCATTCCCGTTGGCTTGTTTTGTTGTCTCCTTCCTGTTTCTGACTAATCACTAGATATGTGGAGAGTTGGAGATTTCTTCTTTCTACTTTCTACCATACCTGATATTTATTCTTTTTTTTTTTTTTAAACTCTCATCTGGGGCTTATATACATTTGTCTTCTGTGTAGTCTAGTTATTTTCAGGGGTTGTGGTTTAGGGGCTTATGGGAATCTTTCTGGGAATTTCTTTTGTCTTTCTGAGTTTTATTTTGCTATCCTGAATGTCATATCATTTTTTTTTTAAATTTATAGCCACATTTTAATAGGTTTCTAGGGCAAGTGTGGGGAAAGCAATTTTTTTTCATGTTTGGGTGGGAGATAATTTCTTGTTTTTTTGGAAGCAGCATGTCATTGGCTTTTCATGTTTGTGGCAGGTCCAGTGCCATTCTGAGTTCAAATTCTTTGTTAGTTGGTTTCTCCTTTATTTAATTAGTGCTATATTTACTATAGAACTATTAGTTCTATTAAGTATTTCATAATTTTATTTTTTTATTCTATTACTTATTTTTTGTATTATTGTGATCAGAATAACTGACAGGAACAAGGGAGGAAGATTGGTTTTAGTCCATCATAGCAGGGTAGATATGTTAGTGGGAAGAGATGCACTCATGGCAGTGTGAGCTCAAGGAGAGGTCTATTCACATTATGATGGACCAGTATTGAGAGACAGTGTGGTGAAGCCTGGATCAGTCAAGTGATGATGATGCCCCTTTTCCAGCTAGATTGTCACCTAGTGAAGCTTCCATCAATCCCCTCATCACAGCACCACGAGGTCCAGACCCACAGTCCCGCAGCTGTTTAGTCTCAAATAATCACACAAAGGCTTATATTTATTATAAACTGTTTGGCCTATGACTTAGGCTCATCACCAACTAGCTCTTACAACTTAACTCACTTCTATTAATCTATTGTATTGCCACATGTTTCGCGGCTTTACCTGTGTTCCATTACAATCTTGCTTTCTGGGTAGCTGCATCTCTGACTCTGCTCTCCTGTGTCTCTATCTCTGGCTTTCACGCCTGCATCTAAGCTGCATTGCCATTGGCTATTTTTTATTATTATTAACAAATGGTAATAAAACATTTACAGCATATAGAAAGACCATCTTTATTAACAAATGGTAATAAGGCATATTTATAGCTTATGAAAAGACACATCATACTACCAACTGGGAATCAAGTGTTTCAAATGTGAGGTTTTGGGATACAGTTCAGATCCAAACCATAACATGTTTGTGTTGTCCTCATGGTGCCCTTGGGAACCAGGAAACCATGTTCTGCATTTTCCTGTCTTTGGACTTCTTATTATTGACGTGGAGTCATTTAGCCTCCCTCCCTCCCTCCCTCCCTCCCTCCCTCTTTTGTTTTTGTTTTTCTTTCCTAGTTTGCCATCTTTGATCTTTGCCCTACTTCTGAGGAAGTTTGTTAGTTTTATTTATTTCTGTTAGAATCTTTTGCAGAAGCTACAATGTTTTTAAATTTCCAAGCATTTAATTCAAATTTGAAGGACACTTAGAGCTTTATTTTGATCCTCCCGACCCCTACCCCAAGTATCCCATACTTTTAGCTGATGAAGTTTTCTTCTGTATTGTTTCTTTTGTGGTGTGTGTGTGTGTGTGTGTGTGTGTGTGTATGTGTGTGTGTGTGTGTGTGTGTCTGTCTGTCTGTCTGTCTGTCTGTCTGTCTGTGTATGTCCCTCATGTCTATCTATGCAAACAGATTGGTTTCTTGGATATTTGTACCTTTAGAGTACAATTTCTTTTTGGTTTAGCACAGCTCTTGTCTGTTTTTTCTTTCTTTCATTCATTTATTTTTACTTTATTACTATTTGTCCTGCTTCTTGGTTTAAGAATTTTGTTGCATAACTATCTACTTTGTCTATTTTTTGTATGTTAGTAGTCTTCATAGACATAGTTTTTATTTATGTTCATCTGTGTATAGATTTTAGTACATTGTTGAAGGCTGCAGAAGGAAGACTACATACATAGTCATTGTGCTGCGGCCGGGGATCAGTCTAAATGTTTTCCTACTTGCTGCACACAACGTGAGATGTTACATCTATCACCAATAGAATTAATGTGTTATGTTTTGTATACGTAGTAGTTTTAATTAAAATTCTTCTAAAATATATCATTTTTACGTTTGCATGTCTATTTAATATCACAGTTTTAATATTAGTTTTGATAAATAGAAGATGTGACAATCGGTTCTCATGAAATTCATATTCACTTTTAAAACATTTTTATCTTTTTTTTAACACATTTATTTATTTATTTATTTATTTATTTATTTATTTATTTATTTATTTGCCTTGATGTTTGCCTGGAACTGGAACTACAGACAGTTGTGAGCTGCCATGTGGGTGCTGGGAATTGAACCCGGGTCCTCTGGAAGAACAGACGGTGCTCTTAACCGCTGAGCCATCTCTCCAGCCCCAAAAACATTTTTATCTTTAAATATGGAGGGGTATTTGTAAACTTTGTATCTCTTGAGAAGTACTTTGTACATAATTTATGTTAATGATGTCATCACATGGTCCGTTTACTACTCAAATTTGGAAATTGACATTGGTACAGTCTTCATTAATTTTAAAAGACAAACTGAAATGTTCTGTTAGCTCAGAGAGTCATGAAAATATATATGAATCTTATGTTACACAATTTTTCTCTTTCAGCAATTTTTCCAGCTAGTCAAATTACGAAAGCTTGGACTCAGTGATAATGAAATTCAGCGGCTCCCTCCAGAAATAGCGAACTTCATGCAGCTGGTGGAGCTTGATGTGTCTCGAAATGGTAAGAAGGCATCCATCCCACTTGGATTGGCCTCTTCTTGTCTCTCTCTGATGTTGGGGACATAGTTAATAAAAATGAGAAGCCTTTTCTGGTTGTGGGAAAGCTGTGTGCACTTTTTGTGTGGAAATTAGTGAGATTTGAATTTTTATGTTTTTGACACTTCTCCCTTTGTAGCTCAGGCTGTTGTTGAATTGTAAACCTACAGCTTCATCGCCCTGAATACTGGGATCCCAGACCTGTCTCATCACGCTTCTCTCTTAACACTTTAAATAGTTTGGTTTACTTCAAATATTTGCTGACACTATTTTTGTAACTTAAAAAGTGGCTTCAGTCTTCACCTTTCTTGGCTGAAGACTGTGTGACTTTGCTCAGTTTGGTTTGGTTTGGTTTGGTTTGGTTTGGTTTTGTGAGACAAAGTCTTGCTTTGTAACTCTATCTGGCCTGGTACCCACTGTGGAGCCCAGCTAGCCTTGAAGCTGTGACAGTCTTCTTGCCTCATCCTCCCAAGTATTAGGGCTATTGGTGACCGTGTCCAGAATTTACTCATTTTATTGAGCAGCATTGAGAGCTGGTGGTGAATGCTTGTTCAGATGCTGGTATACAGAAGTCATGCACCAGGTTATGACTTAGTGTGCTCTTCCCCAGCATCCTGACCTACTGAGTGGGAGATGTCTGTGTGCTCTACCCCAGCATCTTGAGCTACTGTGTGGGAGATGTGTGCTCTACCCCAGTATCCTGACCTACTGTGTGGGAGCTGTCTGTGTGCTCTGCCCCAGCATCCTGACCTACTGTGTGGGAGCTGTGTGCTCTACCCCAGCATCCTGACCTACTGTGTGGGAGCTGTCTGTGTGCTCTGCCCTAGCATCCTGACTTACTGTGTGGGAGCTGTCTGTGTGTTCTGCCCCAGCATCCTGACCTACTGTGTGGGAGCTGTGTGTTCTACCCCAGCATCCTGACCTACTGTGTGGGAGCTGTCTGTGTGTTCTGCCCCAGCATCCTGACCTACTGTGTGTGAGCTGTCTGTGTGTTCTGCCCCAGCATACTGACCTACTGTGTGGGAGCTGTCTGTGTGCTCTGCCCCAGCATCCTGACCTACTGTGTGGGAGCTGTCTGTGTGCTCTGCCCCAGCATCCTGACCTACTGTGTGGGAGCTGTCTGTGTGCTCTACCCCAGGATCCTGACCTACTGTGTGGGAGCTGTGTGCTCTACTCCACCATCCTGACCTACTGTGTGGGAGCTGTCTTCTGTCTTCTTAATTAGGCTGCTGATGGTTCTGTTCTCTTGCATTTATGTGGCTTATTTGTGAGTTTATTTTGAATTTCAGGTTTTACTATTATATTTTTTCCCTTAATTAAACATTGTACAAGGGAAATACAAACACATTTCTGTTGTATAAGGTTTCTGACCCCCTTTGAGCCAGAGGTCTGACCTGCCCCCCCCCCAATGACTCAGGCACTTATATTAATTTCATCCTGTTTGGCCTATGTCTCAAGCACATTGCTAGCTAGCTCTTTCATCTTAATTCAACCCATTTCCATTAATCTTATCTGGCCACATGGTCGTGGCCCTTGGCCTGCACCTGTAGTCCTACCTATTTCTTCTTTGGTGGCTGGATTGAGTCTGCCTTAACTCCGTCCTCCTCTACCTGTCTCTGATGTCCTGCCTACTGCTACGGTGCTCACCATAGGCCAAAACAGTTCCTTTATTCACAGAATGATTTTCCCTGCATACAGGCGAACATTCCCACCACACATTCCGTCTTGAAGAAGTCTGGTTGGAGTCCTTTCCAAGCACCGCTGCTATTTATTGCAGAATAGTGAAGTTGTAGGCCCTCTCAAGATGGGGTTCAGTCTTACAAGGACCCGTATCATTTCACCAGGCCAGGTCCCAATGTAGTTGGAATTATTTACATAAAGGATAATTATTGCATTTCTCTTGCACTACATTTCTCATGTTTAAAAAAAAAAATCTGTAAATTGTAGTTTCATTTCCTGTCTTTCACAGACACTACAGGCCCAGGTAATGTATCTGAAGCTGATCACTGTTAGCGTGAAGAAACCATCCCTCCCTCCTTTGCTGTCTGTCATCTACTTGACCCTGCAGGCTGGGGTTGTCTCTTGGTAGTGCTGTTTCATTGACACACTGTCTTTTATTTTTCATGGAAAGTTACTTCTTACTCTGAAGGTACGGGTGGGGGGATGGCGGGTTTTGTTCTAGACGAGCTAAAGCTTACCGAACAAGAGGAAGCCCAGATAGGTGGATTTTACCTTGAGGCTGGGAGCGAAGCTGACGTTCCTGTAAGGACAGTTGGTACCTCTTGGGGTTCCCAGCCCCTGTCTCCACCTTCTATTCTAGATTTGTCCTTCTCCACTGGCTCACGCTCGAGACTAACCTATGGCCCCTTCCACCCCCTCCACCTGCTGCGGCCTGTGTCTGTACCTCCCGGTCTCTGGTCCTGTGTATTTGTGACTCCTTGCTGTGGGAGGGATGGTTCTCCCAGCTGACCTTTTCATGTTAACCATCGGTCATAAGCTACAAGATGGCTGCCTGAGAGGGGAGAGGAAAGTAACCCCTTTTCTGAAAATAGTGTCTTGAGAAGTTCTTATTTTTTTACACTGGAGTTAGGACAGGCCTGGCCTGGCCACAAGTGCATCTAGGAAGTACCTATAAGACTGTCCTATGGCATACATGATGGAAATGACTTTTTGTCTTAGCAGTAAGTAACCCAAGTTATCTTTAAAAAAAATATATATATACACATTCATATATATATATATTTCTCCTGTTAAGTCTTCGTGGAAGTGGCAATTGTGTGAAAGAAAACTGGCATTACAAACTCCGAGAAAATAAGAATAAAAAACACCTTTGAAATTGGAATGAGAAAGGAGAGATTAAACAGAGGCTTAGAATACTTGAAGAAAGAGGAGCAAGTTATTAGTTTTGTGTTACTTGTGATGAGAATCCCTGGGGGCTGGTGGTAGCTGGTTGCTTCCTGGGTCACCAGTTCTCAGGACAGCAGAGAGCTAAGGCCTCTTTCCAGTGTTCATTTTTAATCTTCAGCATGTTGGCAAACAAAGCTAAGCATGCCTGAAGTCTACATCAGGGTGTGAGGTTTCCTGCCTTGGGGATGCTCACTTGTACCTTTGAAATTTCTTGTTCTCAGCCTTGCCCTCTGCAAGCATTGGGGCCTTGTGAAGGGCTCAGCAGTTTTTCATGTTCCCTGAGACTGTTTGAGAAATGCCAAGGGCCTTAAACTGTCTTGGAAAAGCCTGGCCTTCATAAGGAACCTGGTAGAGAATGTGGTATGTTTGGAGTGATTCAGGGGGGACAGGCACATGGGATGGGCACCGACCGCCATACAGGTACAGAATTCGGCATGGAGTATGGTTGGATGAAGGGGATTTCTCTAAGGTTGTACAAACCTGCAGGATGACACATCAAAACAAGGTCCCTGTTGCTATAACAGGAACAGGTCTTGGGCCGTTTCCAGATGGGCAGCTCTCAATGTGTTTCCTTTCCCTCTTATTTACAATTAATTTTTGGCAAATAAAACTACATCAATATGAATTTCCAAGGCAACTGGAGTAGATAAATAAATGTGACCAAGCCTCCAGCCTGCATGGCAGTGTGAGACCCTGCTCTGCACACTTGAGGCATTGGTAGGTCTGGGGCCATTGTCTGAGACCCTGTCTCTCTCGGCTTCTCTGTTGCACTAATTGGAGCTGCCTGCTGCAGACAGAAGCTACTTGAGTTCCCTGCCTAGCCTTTGGGTTGTAGAAAAGCTAAAACCAGGGCTAGCTGCTTCTCGATAGGCTTTCAATGGCATCTTCAGTTCCTGAGTTTCTAAAATCAGTGCTTTGACAATGGAGGAAGAAGACAAGGTGTTGGTACCCACAGCCATTGGATTACTTCATATTAAACCTGAAAGTTCTGTTAATTGAGGATTCAGAAGTAGTGGGTCTAGTGTGACCTTGAGATTGTGCCTTGGTTCCCCAGTGGCTAACCCTCCCAGGGTTACTGCTAACTCTGCCAGTTCACCAGACAATAGGATTTTAGAAGTTACCACTCAGACTTGCTACAGACTTCCTTCAGAAGTTTCAAGTGATTATGTGCCTAACTTCTTTCTGCCACAGACAACCCTGCATCTCTTTGTGTAAGGTGGGAAGTCTCCAAGATATTCCTGGTTCAGGAAAGTATGCTAGAGCTGACTTAATCCACATTTACTTGGATTCTCTTTTCTTGCTTAAGGGCTGTGGGGTACAGAACAGAGGCTGCACCCAGAATTACTGCCTGGGGATGTTGGGCCAGCATCTTGGGCCTGTCATCAGTGCCAGATCAGCATTGGGTTGGTTCTTAACTCCGCTGGGCTGTGTTCTGTGAAGGAATGGAATGAGGCCCTACTTCTTGTATGATACAAGTGAGCACCAAGTTTCATGTTAAACATGCAGGGACCAAAATATATTGAGAGAAAAAGATGTTGCATGTTTTCCTTGAATGTAGATTAAAGGAGGACTGGAATCCAATGCATGGAATTGATACCTATTCTAGGGAAATGCCCTCTCCTATAAGAAAGGTATTGACCCATAATATGATCTGCTATCCAAGAGTCTGGGCCAGGCTTTAGTAATGCAGCATGTTTTTGGCTCCAGTATTAGTAGATTAAGTAGTTGATGTTTTATAATTCGACTTAAATTATTGACCCATGTCATTCTTCTTTGAACTTAGTTTTCCCCTAAGTATAAGGCCTGGACCACTGGTACTAGTAGATGTCATTATTGGTAGAAATGGAAAACTAACGGTATTGAATCATGGTGAGAACATGATTCATTTTCCAATTATATCCGTGAATTGTTATGTATGAGACCTTATAAGACATTTATATAATACTCACTTTTGATGTTGAAAGTAGCTTTGTATTAGTGACTTAAAACACCTTTTTGGAAAATAAAATTTGGGATTAAAGGGTCAATTTAAACGAATTTAAAGAACATGGGGAGTATTACAGTTTGAAGGTGGGGTGGGGATGGCTGGGTGGAGGCGGTGCTGGTTAGTATTAACATACTGAGCCAAGGAAGTCTCAGGCTTAATTTGCTCATAAGGGCAATCCCGGTTAACATGAGTTAACAAGAATTTAGATGTAGGATCTTTCTAGTATAAGTAAAAGCACCTTGAGCACCCTGCAGGGAGAGTAGAATCCATCTTCTCTTCTCTTCTGGAGTTTTAGTTTAATACTTACAGTAGTTACTTCTGTTCAAGCAGTGGCTGCGGAACAGTGCCTGTGGTCTGTAGCTTTTGGTGTTTCTTTAGTGTCACTTATAACCAGGCTTGAAACCTGCTGCAGTGACTTGTGTCTGCTTGAGTCTGCCCTGAGTAAAGTCCTCTCTGGGCACCACAAGTCTAGAGCATCCTAATGGTATGCCCTCCTCAGTGACACAGCTCTCTCATTTGGTTTCTTTGTGGTTAACTGCGCACATCCCCACAGAGCCTGCTTTTACCCACGCACACTTCAGATGTGCCCAAAGGAAGCCATTGTGCTCCTCACTCTGGCTGTCTGACTCGGGCCTGGGATTAACACTGTGCTTAGCACATTGCACAGTGCCTGGACCTGGAGAGTTTCCCTATCACTGTCCCCATTAACCGGGAGAGAGACCAGGAAGGGAAGCACACAGCCGGACTCACTTGGCTGATTCCGGGCGGTTAGACGGCACTCCGTGTCCTCGTACAGCTTGTCCTCTGCTTTAGAAGTATTTCTGCTTCCTCCTTGAGCCCTTTCTGCCTTGGTTTGTACCTTCTCTTGGGTTAATACAGAAAAATAGAGTTGCCTTCTACTCACTAAAAGCAAAGTACTACATACATACTTAGTTACTATTCTGTTGCTATAGAGAGGCACCATGACCAAGGCAACTTGGATTGGCGGCTTGGGCTTGCTTGGTTTCAGAGAGTTAGTCTATGGTACCATGGTGGGGAGGCCGACAGGCACGGTGCTGGAGCAGGAACTTAGAGCTTACATCCTGATCCACAGGCAGCAGGCTGGCCTGCTGTGGACGTTTGAAATCTCTAACCCCACCTTTAGAGACACACCTCCTCTAACAAGGCTACACCTCCAATCCTTCTTAAATAGTTCACCAGCTCAGAACCAGACTTTGAGATACCAGTCAGTAAGGGCCATTCTTACTCAGATCACCACAGGACTTAACTTCAGGTTATACTGGTTATTTTTTAAGTGCAGGTAGAAAGGAACTGGGCTGTTGTGATTAGAAAAATTATATTCCAGGGATGGAGAGATGACTTAGAGGTCCACAGTCGTTTTCATGAGCATACTTACACTTTTTGTTTGATGTTGAATGCACTTGCTCAGTTTTTTTCTACCCTGTCTAGGATCTCTCTAGGGTACCTGACTTGCCCATACTGTACCAGAACAAAGTAATGCAAAAGTAAGCATCTCCTAATGTGTCCCCTTATCAGCAAAATTGTTTTGAGCAATATATATTTATATAGCAGTCTGTCTGTCTTTTTTTCTTAAATTAGCAAGTCCATAATAACTGAGAACAACACCTTTGAGTGTATATGTTTAGGACAAGTTCTTTATTTAGTTACAGGTTCTTTAAAGGTTTTTCTGTTTTTCAGTGGCATTTTATCTTCCTTCCCCTACCCCCACATCATTCTTTACAATTCCCCAAGTAATGCTGGGTTTATATCCAGCAGGCTGTGGCAGAAAGCAAAATGCTTTCTCCTGGAATCAAATCACATTTGGCGGTGGCCTTCTGGTACCATTCAGGGAATTGTTGTGTGAGTATCAGCTTTACTGCGCACAGCCCTGAAAGGAACCGGGGGCCAGTGACCACATTGTGTGCTTCATTTCATTTGAGGTCATCCATTTTGTCATGGGAATCTGGCTTGAGGCAAGTGGTACAGAGCCATGGGGCAGTTGAATGCTGGATGATCTAAGCCACATGCCCTACCATTGCAGTGTGTCAAGCTAAAAATGACAAGTCTGGGAAAGAGAGAGAGAGAGAGAGAGAGAGAGAGAGAGAGAGAGAGAGAGAGAGAGAGAATCTGGAAATGAGAAGTATCACTAAGGACTGTGACCTGGTGGTTGTGTGTAGTGGTGGTTTGATTTCAAGTTACTGATGTGAGCCCTGAGTCAGCTCTCAGTCCAGTTAATATACCTGCTCAAAGCCAGTAATGGAAGTGACCATGGATTCCTTCTGAAAAACAAAACAGCCTTAGATTACGGTGTATTAAAAATGCTTTTAGTTAACTGTAGTTCTCGTTATTGCGTATGTTTGTATGTGTTTGTGGAGGTTGTGTGAGAGGTTGATGGCGTCTTCCTCGCTCCCTCTCTACCTTGTTTTCTGAGATAGCAGTGTCTCCAGCTGATCTGGAGCTCACTAATTAAGCTTCACTGACAGGATATGGAACCCCGGAGATTTTTCTCGGCTCAGTTTTCTCATCACTAGGATTATAAAGGGTGTGTTCTACACTTGGCTTTCCTTTTGTAGCATAAGTGCTGGGATTTGAACGCACAACTTCATGCTGTGTGGCAAGGGCTTTTCATCTCTTCACCCTCTTAATTAATTCTTCCTTGTTGAAAACTTACTGAGTGTATGGTTTCATGTTAAGGTCATCCATCACTTAAAGAAGTAATTCCACAAGTACTTCAGATAAAAGAACTACACATAAATAGCTGTTGTATTAGCCAGTGACAATTTTAATATTCATATAGTCATAGAAATAGTACAAAATAGGTAAAAGTACACTGATAATTGATTTTTGTGCCAGGTAAAGTAACAAGCTCTTAGTGGTCAGTATAGACCATGACGTAAAACATTCTTGGTGTTTCAGCAAATCAGGGCCATTTTATTACTTTATAGTAATAAAATGAATTTACAGTGTAGTGTTGGATGGGTAGTATGGGGGTGGATGGTACAGGCTTCTGCTGCACACAGCTTCCGAGATCTAGGTTTTTCCTTGTGATGTTCCCTTGTCCCCAAGGTCTCCAAGGTCCTTATGGGAGACATGTATCGACTGTTTGGCTGCAAGGAGCCGGGAAATGGCAGATGCCAGAACAGAAAGAGGAAAACATGTCTGCTGTGATTTCTAACTTGAAATTTGAAACTTTAGAGTTTAAAAGTTGGAGTTTTACTTTGGGGGATCCTTGGAGCACTTGCTTTAGGGGGCCACAAGGTCATTCAAGGATTTTGAACCAGATTGCTACTAGACAGATTGCTTTGACCTAGTTTGCTGTTCTGTAAACTGAAGGCGTCAGACATTTAGATAAAGGAAGAGGCTATGTGCAGCATCTTGTATGGAGGACTGTGGCGGTAGGGGCTGTAGTTGATCTTCATGCTCTTTCATTTTGAGCATGAAAATTGGAGTTAGGACTGAGGGTCAGAGTGCAGGAGTAGAGTAATGACCCAGAAGAGATGCAGCGGAAGGAGGTGTGACCAGTGCCTTGCCCTGTCACATTTGGTCCCGTGACTTGTGGGTACCATTGTCTCAGGATAGGTAAGGAAACTGAAGTTTGAAGATGTGAGGTGCCACAAATCACATCTCATTTGTAGAGAAACTGAAATAAGCATGAAGAATGCCACTCATCATTGTTTTTTGAGAATATTTAAGATAATAAAGCCAAGACTAATTAATAGTGTGTTTGTTTGTTTTTCTCCTCCTCCTCCTCCTCCTCCTCCTCCTCCTCCTCTTCCTCCTCTTTTTATAAAGAAATGAGCTTGTCAGTATGTGGACTAACTACTTCTGAGCTTGAAGGTTATCTGTCTGGAAGGTAGTTTCTTAAAATCACATCTCTGTAATAAATTGCCTTAGACTGAGTAATTTACAAACAACCAAAGTGTAATGTTTTTAGTTCAGAGGCTGGAAAGTTCAAGATCAAAGTAGATGTGGTATCTGGTAGGGATGTGCTGCTGTCTGATTTGAGGATGGCATCTTGATGCTATGTCTCTTGGTGGCAGAAGAGACAAGGCTGTGGCCTCTTTTGTAAGGTAATAAACTATTTTCATAATTTGTTCATTTCCCAAAGGCTCTACTTAATTCAGTCACATTGGCTATTAAAATTCACCTAGGGACACCAATAGTAGATGACAACATGTTGTTTGTGGCCATAAGATCATCTAGTGAGTTAAGATGACATAATACTTCTGAGGTGATGGTGTGTCCTCCTGGCAAGACATAATGGGTGTTTTTGTATGAGTCAGGAAGAAAACTCAGAACTCTATAGTTTGTGCCTTTAAAGGAGAAAACAAAGTGTTTAGACAGCAGTGACTGTCCCTTGGAAGCAGGCGTGGCTTTCCCTTTGACTTGGTACAGCTCTGGATGCTACTGACTAGCTCATCCTGTGCTCTTTCCCAAGGGTGTGGCTGTTCCTGAGCACTGTTAGGGAAGTTGATGCTGAGAAGGGTGCTGAGTAGTTGGATGACACAGTGCTCAGAGTGGCCACTTGGTTGCTGTGGTTTGGGGAGGGGGCCTCTGAGCTTATTGGCACAGTTCATCTCATCAGTGGCTTGAGCTCACCCATTATGTCTTGCCAGGTGGCTTCTGTGCAGAGCTCTTTTCCTCCATGAAGTTTTCTTTGTAATTCAGAGAAACATTCCACAGGATTCCCTTTTTTTCTTAACCCTGAAAGGAACAGGAGAAGTTCAAGAAGGTCACAACCTTGAACTTTGAGGATTACTGTTTTTATTTTTAGATTTTTCAGCTATTAAGGAGAATAACAATAGACATAAAGAACCAGTTCTTGGGGGCTGGAGAGATGGCTCAGCAGTTAAGAGCACTAACTGTTCTTCCAGAGGACCTGAGTTCAATTCCCAGCATCCACATGGCAGCTAACAACTGTTTGTAATTCCAAGATCTGACACCCTTACACAGTTATACATGCAGGCAAAACACCAATTCACATAAAATAAAAATAAATATATATATATATTTTAAAAAGAACTAGTTCTGTGAACACAAAAAGAACTGTGTACATCTTCCTTGTTGACAGATTTATTGGCATTAATTGTGTACCGGTATGAGATGCAGTCCTTGATATGCACTTTCTCATTCAGTATAAAAACTTACATCTCTTTACCCAGAAATAATTACCACTAATATTTTTGGTATTTTTCTTTTTATGACTTGTTCACAAAAATAGGCATCATTCATCAATAACTACTTCTGTGTTGCTTTTATTTACTTGCTGTGAGCATTTCTGGTGCCTCATTGATACTTAATGAAGTTAGTGTAGCCATTTTTATCTTTATGGAGGAAATATGAACAGACTTGTAGCCTTAACACCAGTGGGAAAGCTCTAGATGCAGAGGTAAGGCGGTGTGGCTGACAGCCAGACTGAGGGGACAGAGATGAGTGAGCAGCTTTCCCTGCTGGTCTCACATCTCATCCTGGCTGAATCTCATCAGGGAGCCACACTCACCTCACAGCCATGTAGTCACAGAGGCACATGGGGACATGTGGCAGGAACAGACCAGGAATAAATGTGTGACCTTCTAAAGGGCTGTGAAGCAACTGGTTCCCTATATTTACACACCATGTCTTGTTTGTAGAGTGCTTGTTGAAAGGGCCATGCAAACTAGTAGTTGATGCCTTGAAGTATTTAACCTCACTTTCAACCTCTGTGTAATGGTGTTTCGTAGCCTTAAGGACCACAGCTTCCATATCAAGTGAGGATTGCTGAGTGAAGAACAATCAGATCTGAATTAGACAGGCAAGGCTAAGGACAGCTTCCTGGGCATGATGGCAGTTAGGCTCCGGGGAATAGCTAGTTGATGGAGACGAATTCCCATCTCTGCACAGGGAACAGTGATTAGATTGGAATGAAAAGGTTAGAGATGGTATGAAAACTTGGGGAAAATAAAATACATTACTGGAGCCAATGAAAGATTATGCTAGGGAGGAAGATGGCAACAGGATCTGAAAGGCTGACTTCTCCCTGAGTGCTGTTAGTAGCTGTAAGGGTGATGCAGCAGAGGAGTGGTGTGCGCATCTTTCTGGACCTAGCAGGGGGCTTGAAGTTGTTTAAGGACAACATGGAGGCAGAAGGATAAGCATCTGTGAGGCTAACCAGACAAAAAGGACCAGCCCTGAGGGCGGTTAGCAGCAAATGTGCGGGATGGGGTGTTGCTGTGAGAGAAATGACAGCTGATGCCTGAGATAACCTCCTCCTATCACCCTGAGAGATGGGGGACAGTGAAGGATGAATCTTAACTTGTGGACACAAGTTAAGGGTGAGATGTCTTTGTCAATGGAGATGTTCCATGGTAGCTAAATGTGAGGATCTGAGATTTAAAAGACATTGATGAGAAGAGATGAAGGACTGAGAATCATCCATCTTCATTGAGTATGAATGAAACCACTCTGGAGGAGCTGCAGGTCTTGGAAGGGCAGAAAGAGGGAGAGAGATATGTGTGGAGGTTTGGCCAGCAGTGTTGACTGGTGGCGGAGCAAAGGCCAGACAGGAACATCGTTGTTCACATGGAGATGCAGACTAGAGAGACAGCCAACACTTGCAGATTAGGCTGTTGCCATGGATGACTGCCCTGCACAGCCTGTGGAAGGACAGAAGCCTGGGCTGCTCCATTGTTAAAGTGCTGCTGAAAACCAGCCCCGAAAGTAAACCAGGCAGGAAGACATGAGAGCTCAGGGAGCTAGCCTGGGCACCCAGGCAGGAAGATGTGGGAGCACAGGGAGCTAGCCTGGGCAACCAGGCAGGAAGATGTGGAAGCTCAGGGAGCTAGCCTGGGCACCCAGGCAGGAAGATGTGGAAGCTCAGGGAGCTAGCCTGGGCATCCCAGAAGGAAGATGTGGGAGCACAGGGAGCTAGCCTGGGCACCCAGGCAGGAAGATGTGGAAGCTCAGGGAGCTAGCCTGGGCACCCAGGCAGGACTGGAGATGAAGTGGGCGGGGTGGTCGGAAAGTGCACACTGAACGCTCAGGTCATCTGTGATAGCAGAAGGAAGCAGTTACCACACATAGTGCTACAAAAGTTTTTCACACACTTTTTTTTGAGAGATCAGAGGAAAATTTGAGATACACTGGCAGTCTCCATTTCCTAGAGGAAACAACAGTGATTACTGTCTGCTGTGGGTCAGCCTGTGCTGATGCTGGGGTGTGTCTTGGACAGCTGTTGCTGATTTAATTGAGGGAGGAATTTCATAACACTCTGCTTGTATCTTGCATGTGCTTGAACAATGTGAGAAGAGTGAATTACAAATGCATGGCTGTTGCTACAGTGAGGTAGATTCAGTAGGAAAAGAGTGTATGTAACCAGCCAGCCAGTGTTGTTTGATTAAACATTGGCTGTGGGTGATGGTGAGCTAGGATCATTTTAGGTCTTTTATTCCATGTAAGGGCTTGAGGATTCCAGGTAGATGTTTCCTTCTAAGCCTTTTAATTGTATTCATTATATAGTGCTTGCAGGTTTATTTCATCTGGGAATTGTTTTTCCCCTTTTACAATCAGAAAAGCAATGTGATTGTTATAAAAGGACAATGGAAGACACTTCTTCCATTGTGGCCGAGGTCGTCTGTTGGGTATTCTGCTCTGTTAGTTACTTTTACTTACTACTTTTTTCTGGAGAAAGTATTCTCCTAATATTGCTCAATATGTGCTTGATGCTTGGATCCAAGTCTTCCAAATAACTGTCGCTACAGGTGCATGCATGCTGCACGCCTGGCTCTCTTTGACTCTTGTAACTCTCTTGACTGCTGAGATCATAGTGGATCTTAGTTCTTCTTCATTGCTGCCCCCTGGTCCAGCGTAAATGTCAATTCCAGGGGGCGAAGGGGGTTTGGGCCCCTCTTCTGAACTTTGCAGTTTGTGCCATTGTTTTCTTCCCTCTGACATATTTCTAGAAAGACTCAGAGCATCATGTGTGGAGGTTATAGAAAAGGTTAATCTACACAAAAACTGTTGGGTGAGTGATAGAAAGGAGGTTAAAGCTGCATGATCACACATCTCTCATGTTGACAGTACAACCTAAGTTATTTTTAAGGGCCCAGAGATGTCTACATTAAGCGCAGAGAGCCTAGAAACTAATGGCTGCTCTGCATGTTGGACACGGGATATGGTCTCATTATAGCAGAGGAAGAAGAGTCCTGACCAGAAGTGGACATGATGCTGTGTGTTCTCAGAGATGTGAATGCCGCCCTGGCAAAGTTGCGCTTGTAGGTTTGAAAGGGTAGACAGGGAAAACACTTCCCTGATCAGTGACTAGAGAGAACACTGTCTTCAAGAGTGGCGATGGCAGCTAGGATTCTTTCTAGAAATTTTAACTTTGGATTGCGGTCTGCCTTCCTTTGCTTGGAATGGTTGTTTCTGCAGATGTGTTCTGAGACCACCTACGTAGAATCCTTGCTAAAATTCCGTATTTCCATCTCAGCCAAGTCAGTATTTCTGAAGCCAGATACCAAAGTTTGTATTTAAAATCTATGAACGTTAAATTTAAACTAGGAGTCAGTCACCAGAACCTAGACGTTTCTTAACTGGGTCCAGATGCTAAGTCATGTTTAGGCCAAAAGGACGCTCCAATCTGACTTTTCTGGTCTTCATCTAAATCCGCAATAACTTACATAAGGATAGATTAAGCATTCCTTATTTGAAAATCTGAAATTTGAAATACTCAAATCTGACGTTGAGTGCCCAGGTGAATTTTGGCTGTAGGGGTTTTGGCTGGTGTGTTGACTAACTTCATATTAACTCAATACAAGCTGGAGTCATTTGAGGAGTCTGAACGGAGAAAAAGCTTCCAGCAGACTAGCCTATGGACAAACCTGTAGGACATTTTCTTGATTGGTAATTGAAGTGGAAGGGCCTAGTTCACTGTGGGTGGCACCCACGGATCGGGGGTGAGTTCGATAAGAAAGCAGGCTGAGCAAGCCTGAGGATTAAGCCGGAAAGAAGCACCCCTCCATGCCTTCTGCTTTAGTTACTACCCCCAGATTCCTGCCTTGACTTCTCTTCGTGATGAGAACGAAGATGATTTCCTTCATAACTAAGAAGATGTGAGCCCTCTCTTTCCCAAGTTGCTTTTGATTGTAGTGTTTTATTACAGCGGTGCAACTTTATAAGGCCCCTGGCAATTTCTGTATGCAGCTGTCCTAAAATTTAAAAAAAAAAAATCAAAATCTGAAATACGTTTGGTTTTAGACGTTTCAGATAAGAGATGGTCAATTTGTGCAGAACATAATTTTTGCCCAGTTCAGAAATTAAACATCCATTACAGTGATTTGAATACCAGTCAGCAAAAGCAGGCATTTCACCTTCTTCCTATCCCTTTCACCAGCAATTTGGATGGTGATACCTGTGAGGATTGTTTTAAGGGTGTGTAAGTTGAGTCAGCATGTTATAATGCAGCATTTTCAGTGTGTGATTTAGCTGAAATGTACTACACAGTTTGTTCTGGTCCTTAGTCTTGTAAATTACAGAGATAACACAATAGTTTTACAAAGTGTAGTTCATAACACTTACCCAGTGCTGAGAGAGAGAGAGAGAGAGAGAGAGAGAGAGAGAGAGAGAGAGAGAGAGAGAGAGAGAGAGAGAATGAATATGAATGAGTGAGAGCGTCAGAGACAGTTGTGTGATGGATGCTTGAAGAGACAGTGCCAGTTTTAGTGGGTGAGTTCTGTTGTGTCTTTTGAGGAAGTTAAACACCCTCATGCATGTCTTTTCATCTGTCAGTTGACAACTTGTAATTTGAAAGCTTTTTACAGTATTCCTTTGAGTAATGTAAACATGTTTTGAATTTCTTTTGAATGTTCTTTTTTTGGTTGTTTTTTGTACTTTATTCTTTATTGTTTAAGGATTACTACTGGGGAAAAAAGTCAGTTTGTATTGGAGGTAGAGAACTTTACAAAAAAAATAAGTTTCAGGGATGGAAAGATGGCTCCATGGTTAAGAATGGGCTGCTGTTGCAGAGGACCTGAGTTTTATTCTCAGTATCCATGGTGGGCATCTCACAGCTCCAAGGATCTGATGCCTCTGAGGAAGAAGAGGTTGTGTGAGATCTACACAGATCTTCTCCTCCACCTTTCGACTCCAGACACCTTTCCTGTCCCTTGGCCACTTACAAGACAGCTTCCTTGTCCACATTGGTCTTATTCCTGTCCAACCAAGCCTTCAGCATAGCCTTCTGGAGTTGAATCTGTCAGAGTCGGAGGAGATTCCTTTGCTGTGGAGGTAAACTTGTGCATGGGAGAAACTGAGGTGCTATGGAAAATGCCCCTGTCCTCAGTCAGTGTGATCCGAGTCTAGCTGTGCACTGGGTTCAAGTGAGGTGGGTTTTGTTTGGTTTGCCTGTTTGACGCAGTGCCCAGGCCCACCCTACGCTGCCTATGAATTCTTGGGTGATGGTAGCCACAGTGATCCTGATGTGCCCGGGCTGAGAACCACTAAAAGTAAATGCCCCGTTATTTTTTAAGAGTTATCTGTAAGGCCCCCATTTATTTCCAGGTGCCTCAGTAATTTTCTGAGACACCTTCAAGACAATCTGCTCCTTCCCTCCCTCCGAAGGGTCTTACTCTGTAGTTCAAGGTGTCATTACCTGATGTTTAGTCTGTGTCTGAAGATTGGAAACCCCTCACTGTGAGGATACTCAGTGGTTATAGTACTGTATTAGGGCTGTGTTTTGGAAGAGCTCAGTGAAATAATGGGGAATCGGTGTCCTGGCTGGTTTATCTGGGCCAAATGGCTTCTGTGTGCACACATCAGAGGCTGTGTTCACTCTTGGCCCTGAACTCTTACCTACTCTGTATATTATCCATCCAGTGACTCATTTAGTCTGATTGAGTCTCAGCTGACAGTGTATATAGTGGGGAGGCAGGCAAACAGGGCTGAGCAGGGCGTGATCTCACTGGAAGGGGGAGGAGTAGGCACTGCAGGGGTGTGGGGAGTGGACACTGCAGGGGTGTGGTCAGAGCAGGGAAAGTTTTATGGTCTAAGGATGAGGGAAAAATTGGTAGAGGGATGTGGAGTTGGACTTTCTTGGTCAAAACATATCCATTACAATTCTTTAGGGAATTTGATATATAAGTATCAGTGACTGTATTTAGCCATATTAAATCAGAATAATTTCAGAGAGTTGTAATTTTGGATGAAAAGGAAGATTCTGATGAAAAAGCTTTTATTTTTGATATTCAGCAATTTTCTTGAAGTATAAATAACTTAATTAAAATTATATATGAATATATATTTAAATATAGCTGGTTTTAGAAAGAAGTAAAATGAATGACAAATGGCGGTATTTCTTTCCTTTTTCTGTTATTTTGTATGAAACTTAGTATTGAATATTGTCTCAATGAAACAAGAGCTTGCATCCCTACACATGTTTAAGCCGACTCTATAGAGAAGGAGAAGCTGAGCTGAAACAGTTACTCTGGACAGCGGTTGCCAGAATTCTTAGTTTGAACTCCTTTTGAGCTAGAGTAGCGTGTATCCTGGGCTGGCCTTGAATTTCAAGTGTAGCCGGTGCTGACGACCTTGGACACCAGAGTTTCCTGTCCCAATCTCTCCAGCTCTGAGATACAGGGGTGTGTCACCACATCTAGCAGGGACTTTAACCCGACTGGTACAAAACTTATGCAAAATGAGACTTTTGAAGGGTCCTTGTCTGTCTGGTCTTTTGTCCTGTACCGAGTGAGGCCCAAGCCCATCTGCCTTCCTGTGCACTGAAATGGATGCCCAGAGCTGGGGCTTTGTGTACAAGGCCGACTGCCTCCTGGGTGTCTGAAGTGCTTGGGATAATATGATAAATGGAAACATTTGGAGAAATTTTGCTTTTAGTCTCCCCCCTCATTACCAGAAGAGCAGCTGTGGCAGCTAAAGAGAGACTGGAAGAGTGCATTCATATTTAGTCTTGTTTGACAGTCCTGGGTATTTTTAAACGGGGTTGAGTCAGACAGCCTGCAGCACAACATTCAAACTGTCTTAATCAGCCAGCCTGTTTGGCACACAAGGACCTTGTTTTATTCTAGTAGTAAATACTTCTAAATGAATCAATATGATGTACTGACTGTCCCCAAAGCCACAGTGTTTAGTGTGTCACCACAGCCTGTCAGCATCTCCTGCACATGCTTATTCTCGTCACTGCTGGCTCTCGTAGTGGTAGAGTGGGAATTCTGTCTCTGGCTGAGGCTTTACTCATGAATAGGACCCCACATTCAGTGTCAGCCTGGACCCCTCCCTTCATATCCAGTGCCAGCCTGGACCCCTCCCTTCACCCTGTACCCAGTGCCAGCCTGGCCCCCTCCCTTCACCCTGTACCCAGTGCCAGCCTGGCCCCCTCCCTTCACCCTGTACCCAGTGCCAGCCTGACCCCCTCCCTTCACCCTGTACCCAGTGCCAGCCTGACCCCCTCCCTTCACCCTGTACCCAGTGCCAGCCTGACCCCCTCCCTTCACCCCACACCCAGTGCCAGCCTGGACCCCTCCCTTCACCCCACACCCAGTGCCAACCTGGACCCCTCCCTTCACCCCACACCCAGTGCCAGCGTGGACCCCTCCCTTCACCCCACACCCAGTGCCAGCGTGGACCCCTCACCCGCCCTCCTCCCACCTGCATTGTCAAATAGACACATTACCTGCTGTCTGCTCACAAGTGGCTCATATTGCGACGACTCATTTTTTCTTCAGATCGTGGGATATTGTTATTGCACTCACCTGTGGCCTGCGGTTCTCATTCCAGGAGGCTGCTCTCCATTGACAGACTTCTAGTCCACATTCCTCTCTGTCTCTGGCATGGGTAGGTTCTGGTCTCTGTGTTAGTGCCCTCTGCCCAAACTATGTGACTTTATTCTGCTGCCCTCTGAGAAGGGGTTCCACCTGCTGCTTAGAGCTTCCAATTACAAATAAACAGTCTCAGCACACTGAAGTGGCTTCCCCCTGGACCTTGCTACCTTCCTTCGACAAAGCCCCCTTCTCTCTTTCTAGTTCCAGGCTTGTTGAAGGCATGGTTTATTCCAGGCTCTTAGGCTTGGAGATTCAGTATAACTGTGTAGGTGTTTTTTAAACACAAGTTTTATTTCTGTAGCTCACAAAGATGTGTCTATCGTTGTGAGCCAGAAAAGATTAGAGAAACACCTTAGGTCTCGAGTTCCCACCTCAGGCACCTCTTCCCTAGGCGCTGCCACATACTGCACAGGAGATGCCGGGAAGTGCACCAGGATGGGAGGTGACTGAGGGATCCTGTATGAGTGTTGGGCTTGGTGGGGATGTGACATGGTGGGAGCCAGCCTTGGCAGAAAAAGACAGAATGCTTTTTCTTGTTTATCTCACCGATTGCTTTCTGTGGCTTTTCAATGTGAACCAAGGAGCTATAAGAAGCAGACGTGGAAAGGAAGTCCACAGAATGGAGCAGCAGCCAGGAACTCCCTGCCTCCTGCTGTAGGACAGCTTGGCCCACAGTCTTGGGAACTGGAGAACGCTTTGTTAGAACTCAGCAAAGCTTTTGGAAGTTGAATGTTTAGACCAATGAACTGCTGTGAAAGTCAGGGTAGTTGAGTACTGAGAACCTGACTTAGCAACACTGACAATCTAGAGGAGAAGGGTAGAAGTGCAGTTTGCACTGGTGCACCCGGCCTTAGGAACTGGACTGCTTATGTGCACAGGGCCCAAAGTGCAACCCCATACTGTGTGCAAAGCTCTGGAGCAGGTGAGCTTGCCTTCACCATCTTCTGTCCTTGACAATGACTGTGTCACAAGTTTCTCTGTGTGAGCTGCCATCTCTAGTTGGGAAATCTGATATTAGAAACTATTAATGCCAACATGACTCCATATGTGGAAAATTCTACCCCTTACTTCATGTAACTGGCTTCAGGCAAAACAAAGATTGACTAAAGATACTACCCCAAATTGCATTCAGGTTATATGTCCCTGGGATTTATGCCAGCCTGATGAGCAGTGTAGCAGTGTAGTTGGGTTTTTTTTTTTTTTTTGTGTGTGTGTATGTGTGTTCAACATACCATTGCCATGTGTTATTTTGGTAAGAAAAGTGATTGCCATAATTTAATAAGAGACAGACAGTCAGGACATCATTTCAAATTAAATAACAGTCTATAATTAATTAGCTCATTTAGCATTATGAGAAAAGCTTACCGTGTTCTCCCCGTTTTTCTCATTTGGTCTACCAGTAAACACTGTGTTTGAGAGCAGAGTCTGCCCACTGCTGTTTTACACTTCCCTTCTTCCGTATCCGCGTTTGTCTGGCTGCCTGGCCTCTGGTTTGACTTCTCACATCACGCTGAAGGCTAAGAGTTTATTTCTAGAAACCAGCTGTGCCCTTCTTCCCTGCTTTGTGCTGCTTGGGCCGTGTTCTCAGTGGTGATGTTTGCTCTTGATTTCTGGCTACTGTTCATTTCTTTTCCCTCATGCCCAGCAGACCTCTACTCTTGAGGATTCTTGCTTCCTCTGTCTCTCACATCGATTTCTGCATAAGATAACAACCTGACAGTATTTTGTGTTTCCCCGTGTACATTCCTCTGCTGTCTGTAATCCCTTCTGTATGTCTGGAGTGCCTCAAATGTGGCTCTGCAGATCTTCAATGGGACCTTTGTGTCTTCTTGCAGAGGGACTGATTCAAAGCTCTGCTCTTCCAGATGCCAATGGAATGATCTTGGAACATTTCCTTGATGCTTCTGTGTCTCTAAATAGGTCTGCTACACTCCATCTTAGTATTTGTTCCATAGAGTAAGAATTGCCAATAGTAATTAATTAATAATAATAATTGAGCAATTAGTTTATTCATTAAAATGTATTATACCATTGAAAGACAAAGTAGACTGCCCATAGTCCTCCACAAAAGGAAGGCTCTGAGTTCTGAAGCCAGAACTGAAACTCATGTTCAGGACAGTACCACATAGCCTAACTTGACTCCATACCTTGACATCCCTAAAAGAGTAGTAGATTGGCACTGTGTACATCGAAAAGGTCTACTGTGGTAATTTTAGGACACAGTAGTTACCCATTTATTTTTTTATAGGAACATATAAAACTAAGATTACACATTGTTGTTGGTCTGGGGTGGGATAGAATCTCAGCCTGTGTTAAAAGTAGATGCCCTTAAGGGCAAGGGATGCACCTTGAAATCACGTCTAATGCGCCAGTATGTGTTGTGAAGGCTCTGTCCATGTGAGCAGCCTCTAGCAAGCAGTGGCACAGTGGTGGTCTGTCTGCTGTGGGCACAGCTCAGCCCTGTTGTCAGTCTCCTTACACAGGCCACAGAAATTGTTCTGATGGTAAAGTATGGATTTGGTACATTCTTTCCAAGACAGCTAGAACCCCTTGGTCAAAAGCAGTTCAGCTTCAGAGTTGACGATAGCTTGCAGTGGATCTGAATTAAAGTTATCTTAACATTATATGGAAAAGAAGGATAAAAATAGCAAAATCTGATACTTACTAAATGACTAAGAGAGAATGTGTTATTTTTATTTTTGGCTGTTGGTGGACATGGCTAATATGAGCTATAAAAAGTAAGATTTTTTTTGTTTTACTTTTATAGTATTGGAAAGTAGAAGTTTTGGGTTATGTAATTTAATGAATTGATGAAATTCTTAATGCTAAGTATAAGTTTTATTAAGAATATAATAATACTAAATGTCTTAAGCTTTATATGAAAATACATGCTTATTCTGAGTTTAGTCATGGCAACAGCAAAGACTCTTAGGTTCTTATTAATGAGCTCGCTCCAGTCTGTCTAGCTCCCTTTATCCTTACATTTACTGTGAGATGGAAGTGTGCATGCTTGTTACAGACAAGGAAACTCGATGTGCAGCAATTCATTGTGAATGTCAGGCTGACCAATGTCAAGGGACCGTTCTAGTCCTTTTTCCAGACCCCGACTGGCCGTCTGTGCTGTCTTCATAGTCACCTTTTCCTTACCTTTGAAAATCAGGTGTCACATTTATAGCTGGGCTTGTCCTCTGCACCTGTTGGTGCAAAGCTATGGGGCCTTTCTTCATCTACTCCTCACTTCTCAGATTTCTACAGTGCTCACATTATGATCCACCAGCATTCTTTAAGAATTATCTGTGATGTCCATTTCACTGAGAAGAAATTAAGGTACAGACATGTTAATAGTCTGCCAGGGGACACATGGGCTTAATACAGGTTATCAATGCAGATGTGTAGTGGGATTCAGCACCTCCCTGACCTAAGGGCATGGCCTCTGGGCCAGTGCAGGTTTGGGGTTCACCTATGACCTTTGAAGCTGTAGCCTTACACGTGGGTAGAAACAGCTTAAAGTGCTGGTCTCTGAGAACAATGCTCTCTCTGCTGCTCCACCACCCGGAAGGGAGATTAGTTCCCAGATGAGTGGATCTTTCTCCATGTCCTACATTTATATTATAAGTTGCTTCAGTAAGTTTTAGTTCATTTGAAAACTGTCTGGCCAGCCCTCCCCCCCTCACTTCTTAGTTGTTTTTTTTGTAGTTTTGTTATTTGATGTTTAGATTCTGAGTTCTTTATATAGTGAATCTTTATGTGTTATCATATTAATAACTGCTGAAGACACCTCCCCTCCAAATTTGGTATTTTGTATTTGTCCAGGCTGTCTAGGGGAAGAGAACTAGCAGAATGCGTATTTGTTATAAAGGGAGTTTATTAGACTGGCTTACATGATTTGAGTTGGGTGGTTCAGCAGTGGTCAGATGTACACTGGAGAGGCCGAGAACCTGGTACTTGTTCAGTCTGCAAGGCTGGGTACCTTAGCAGTCATAATCTAGTAATGAAGTCGTGGAGGATTCTTGGAAAGCCACTGGTCTTCAGTGCATGTTCAGAGGCTGAGGAAGCTGTTTCTGAAGGCAGTGAAGCATGGCAGCTGTAGCGGCAACAGGGTAGATGCAGTCATGGTCGGGGAGAAAAGGCATGCAGCAAAGGCAGCATTGCTTTCCCTCAGACTGATTCATGTCTGGTTGCTGCCAGAAGGTGCTCCACACTTGGGGAAAGGCCTTCCAACATCATTAGCTCTTCTAGGAGCTACCCTTAGTGACCTGTCCAGACGTGTGTCTTTTAGTTTATTTTAGAAACTAAGTTGGTAATCAAGGTTAGTCATCAGAGGTTCACCCCTTGTCAGCTTGATGCATTATTATGTCTCCTTATGTCATACTTAATTTACAAATTAAAAAAATAACAGCCATAATTCTACCTAACATGATATAACTGTCCTGTACCCCACTAAAAACACCATTGTTAGCAAAACAGGACAGAAACCCTCATGACAATTAGAATTTTATTCTATAACTGGTCATTTGCCCTTAACTGATATTTATCCTACCTTTTTCTAATAACCATTCTGTATTTCCTTCACTCTCAGCAAGCGACTCAGCATGTCTTCTTGGTTCTTTATCTGGAAGGGTGACTCATACCTCCATTTCTGTAAGTCATGGGCCATTTATCATCTTGCCTGGTTTGAGTTGTAGTTTCCCACTGACCTTAATCATAGGACATCGTACCACCGAGAGACAGACACCACAGTGGATCTCTTCCACTCTGGAGACGGCTTTTCACACTGTGGAAAGGCAGTCAGGTTCCCCTGCTAGCCCTTTCTAACTGACACTCACTCACTCCTCAGTCTGTTGACTCAAAGCTATCCGAACTGAATGTGGCCACAGAGCAGCCTTAGCTTTCAGGTCAGTGGAATGGCTGTGGCTCCCGCAGAACCATTTCCCCATCTAGTATCAAAACATTGGCCAACAGAGCCTGAGCTCAGAACAGACTTGCTAACAGGTCACCAAGGGTGATGATCTATCCCCTTAAGTACAGGACCCCCAACCCCTGGGTGGAGGAAAAACAATACCATATAACCGATACTGATATAGCCTTCTGGAGATCACTGCTTTAGGCTTCCAGGCTATTGCTCTCTATCTAATTGACATTGTGACTGTGTCTTTAAGAGGCTATTCCACCATTTTTATCAAGCCATCTGCTTCAGGATACATAAGCTACTGCCTCCCTTTGGCTCTGAAGTGAGTCTCTGCTCAGCAGCATACAGTATGGAGTACTGTGACTGTGATACAGCACTGTGTAAGGTAATAGGTGGTAATTTTGGCAGAACGACCTGCAGGAAGGCAGATACACACTCAGGACTGTCTGGTGTCCTTCCAGTAAGGAGGTCTCTCGGCTCATCACTCTAGGAATAGTGCTCACTGGGGGCTCAGTATTCTCTGACATGTTGAGCTGTAGTAGTAAACCCACCTTTGTGAGTGGAAGTATATATTGTTAAAGCCATGTATGGCTTCTATCCCTGTCCCTATAGCCATTTTGTTCATGTGGACATTGGGCAGTGACAGAGATAATAGGGAAAAGGTTGACCACTGTCTAGAATGAGTTATCCTATCTGCTTATCATTGTTTCCTCTGCTGAGGGAACCTGTTCAGAATTTACACATGACACAAATATCTTTATGTCTCTTGCATAGTTAGAGAGATTTATCCACATATGTCTTTTTTAGCTGTCTCTTGCATCAGTTTTCTAATTCTACATCTTTCTAGTTTCCCACCATTCACCTACATGACCACAGCTCAGGAGCTCACTGGTTACTCACACACTGGGCATTTCTGCAAAGCATACAGTCATGCACGATATGTGAAATCTTAGAAAGATTTCCCTTCACCGCTGCCCTTCAGAGTTGTTTCAGAAAAGAAGTATAATGCTCCAGCTGTCCATTTCTGGATGATACCTGTATAGGTGCCCTTTCTAGGGCCATCAGAGGTACCAATACCATCTCTGTCTGCTACTGACACCTCAGTTACTGTTGGCTATGCTGGATCATAGAGCTGAAGAAGCAGTCTGCATGGCAATGGGGACCTGTTGAAGAGCTGCCTTCTGTTCTGGGCCCCACTTTCCAAGTCACATGGTCTATGGGCCAGAGAAACAAGACTGAGTGAGGATTGTGCTATTCCAGAATCCAAGGAGACCCACTCAGCATTGTGCTACTGTCTTGGTGGTCAGAAGGCATAGGAATAACAATTGGTTTTCCTCTTAGAAGGGATATCTCTGCACAACCCATACCACTAGACTCTAGAAATGTCACTGAGGACAAAAGGCCCTGGAATTTTGGTTAGATTTGGTTTCCATCCTTGGATACATACATACTTTACCAACAGGTTCAGAGTGGTTGTTCCTTCCTGCTTCCTTGGCCCAGTCAGTATAATGTCACCAGTATAATTAGACTGTTTTGATGCCATGTAGAAAAGGCAAATGATCCAAATCCCTGTGAACTAAGTTATGGAACAGGGCTGGAGAGTTAATAATACCTTCGAGATAGAAGAGTAAAAGAATTGTTTCTCATGGTCTTTAAGGACAAGTATTGAGATAAAAGCGCTTGGAAGATCGCAAGTAAGATCGTCCAGCTTAAGCAGGGATGGTACTGTAGCATCTGTTACAACAGCTGCAGGCGATCAGCCTCTCACTCACCTGCACTCCTATCCTCACTGGGGGCCACAGCACCTTTGGGGCTCCCAGAATCAGTGTCAGTTGTGCGCCACTGTCTAATAGACTCTGAAAGGTCTGGTTATTTTCTTCCCCCACTATAAAATGCCGTAGGCTCCTTTAGGAAAGGATGGGAATGAGAGACAAGAGTAGCAAACCTTCGCACTGTTGCAGGGGGCCCTTCCTCAAGGGACATGGCCTCCCTTTCACTCCAGGGGCCTTGGGTCTATAACTTAGCTAAAGTCTGTAGATTGGTTGAGGTGCCATGAACTCCTGATGCTCTGATTCAAGGCAGCCACTCATTCACTCTTGCTTATGTAGCTCAAGCAGTAACTTCCGCTTCCTATATGTTCACTTCTGGGAACATCCTGGTTAAGTACCCAGTGGTCTACACGAATCAGACCATTATGAACATTGCTTTGCCTGTGTTGTCCTTTACAGCAAGTGAGCTCACCTTGCCTCTTGACCCATGATGCTCTGGGATCTAGTTTGACCCATTGTATTTAAGTTGTCCAGTTGAGCGGCAATGTAAGGTGTGGCATACAGAAACAGTGACAGCTCCCCAGAGCACGGGTTCCCCTCTCACAAGCCTACTTGTGTGAGTGAAGAGCGTGTTCTCACTGCCTCCCCCATCCCAGTCCCCACTGTGGAGAGCTAGGTTTTACACAGCAAACCCTCTCCGGTCTCCTCCCAGTGTCCCCAGCCTTGGATTCACTTCATCCACACTGAGCCCAGGCATATCAGACTGCTCCAGCTCATTCACACTAGCCCGTCTTTGGATTCACACTTCAATCAACCAGCCACATAAACTGTTGGCACCTTTCCAATTGTGTGAGCTAAAGTATTAAACCCAGAACCCGTGTTCACTGAGTTCATACACTTTTAATGTACTTTCTTAAAGAACATACTTTCTGGAAAAAAATGTAAGAGAATAGTTCTAACAAGTCGGGCCCACATTCGAATGAAGTAACAACATTTGAATTTTCTCTTGTGATTGTATTTAGTCCTAAACATGATGAGAATGTTAACAATGCTGTCGTCTTTGTTCCTTCAGATATTCCTGAAATCCCAGAAAGCATATCCTTCTGTAAAGCACTGCAGATAGCTGACTTCAGTGGAAACCCCCTCACCAGGTAACCTTGATTCTTCACATTTGTAGTTACAGTGCTCAGGAGCGTGTGTGATAGCCAGCCAAGTGATGCATCCGGAAGTCGTGTAGATGGGGATTGACTTTAATGTGTTCATAAGTGAACAATGGGAGAGGGTCCATTGACATTGACATGATCTTTGGAAATGAGGACAAGGGGCCCCTGAGGAGCGCGAGTCAGAGTACATTTCTGAACAGTATGAAGAACTTAAAAAACTCACAGCTGGGTAAGTGAGTAAAGGCACTTGGTGGCAAGTCTGACACTGAGAATTTATTTCTGGAACCCACATAATAGAAGAAAACTGGCCCCTGTGGGTTTTCTTCTGACCTCTAAACATGTACTATGCCCCATGTATGTGCCCTGTGGGGTGTGTGTGTGTGTGTGTGTGTGTGTGTGTGTGCCATTAAATAAACGTAAAAATAAAATAAAAATAAATTCCCCATTTGTCTTCCATCTTATGGGATCAGACCGAGGCCTCGGAGATTCCCATGTATCAGTTTCCTTTATTGACCTTGGGCTGCACAGTTTCTAGGCCTGTGCTTTTCTACTGAGCAATACACCCAGCCAGAGAAGTCTTATTCAGCTTCTTACTCAACTTTTTACACTTTGGTAATGAGACATTTATAATACCAACTTTCTCTACAAAAGCATATTCATTCTTTCTTTCTTTCTTTCTTTCACACACGCTCTCTGTCTCCCTCCCTCCCTCTCTCCCTCCCTGGCCCCCCCTTCCCTCCAACTCCTACAGATTTACCTGCCTCTGCCTCCCCCGTGCTGGAATCAAGCACCATTATTTCCTTACTTTTGCAGTAGCTGTGGGGATTTCCTTGGGTTTCTCATTCTGGGTATGGCCATCTGGCCCAGTTAACCTCTTAATGCAGCTCTGCCCTTCCTGGTGTTTCCCAGAACTCTGTCTGGGTGTGGCTGAGGGGCATTTTCATGACTTTCCTGGTGGCCTAGCTGAGTTTAGAGTTCACTGACACCTGTCTCCAAGTGTCTTTGGTGCCCATATGGCTATTCAGAGACAACTTGTGGGTGTGTATTTTAGAGATTTCTCTGGCCAGTGAGTCCGTTTGTAGGCTTTCTGACGGCCCTGTACATAGCTGTTCCCTTTGAAATTGAACTGGATTTATCTTACTCATTTCAAATTTGAGACTCCTTGAGTATGGAACAATTCCCTATTTAATCTTGTTTTACTCATATCTCATTTCCAAGAATTAGTTATTTTTTTATGGTGTTTTTGGTTTTTCTCTTTTGGATTTCAGCAACTGACACTCTTATCATTTATGACTGAAAAATAATAATCTCTTATGTTGTATAAAACTAATACATTTCTTAACTCATGACTGACTTCAAGCTATATCCTCTTTCCTGTTACCTTCACAGGAACAATTCTCTTTCTTCTCAGAGTCTCTTTAGTTTCCTGTCCCCATAAGTTTGTGCTCCCCCCTCCTCCCCATGGTTTTAAGAGCCTCCTCAGCCCCTTGTCCTTGAATGGTCTCTCCCCTGATTGCCTCCGCCTGCCCCTGTCAGTCTCTGAGCACTGAAGAAGCGTTTCTGTTCCTTCCCCAGCTTTCCCTCTCTGACAGTTCCGGTGCCTTCACTTTTCCACAGACTGCAGGTTAAGCAGCCTGCATCTCCACAAAGCCTTTCTGCTTACTCCCTAATGCTCCCTTGGTCTTTCCCAGCACGCTCTCCACACATGTTTTCATACCACCAGACATTTACACATAAGCTGTCGCTCTGATAGATTTCTCCACAGACACGAGGCAGTGACTTGCATTTCTCTCTTAATATCATATTTGCAGCCCTACTGTAAGTTTTGAAGGAGGTGCTCAGTAAGTGTTCACTGAGCTGAGCAGACTGAGCTTTATGGCGGCTTCTATGACTTGGCAAGCTGGGGAATGGTCTGTGTGGTGCCAGTGAGACTTAACCACTCAGTCACTTCAATCCCTCTGCTTCTCTGTGTTTCTCTTCCTAATGTCCGATAACAGTTGATCCACAATTATCTGAAGGTACTCTCAGCTAGAACACGCTCAGCTTATGTGAGACTTTCATTCCTGTTTTTATCCTGGCCTCCTGTGTGGCAGGATTCTTAGAGAAAAGCAATTTCAGTTTGGCAGGTGTCCTGATGTTAAGAATTAAGATGTTATTTGTGAGCTGAAGGGAACTTGGAAATTGCTTGGCTTGGCCCAATTAGTTTGTGGCTGGCAGAGAAGCTCAGCTAGATGAACAGACTTGTAGACGGTGCAGCTACAGTGGAGAACATTGGAACCTCCTCGCCCGTCTTCTGCTTCTCACCATGCTGTGTTCGTACACATCACTCTTACTGCTGGCAGCTGGCAGATAGGCAGACCGGCCAGCTGAAGCATTTTACCTGCTTTAAGAACGTTTTAGGAATTTTTAAGATTATAAAGGAATATATATGTCTGGCAAAACTCACGACAGACCAAGTAAGTAAGTTCTGTCTTTTGACTTGTAAGTAACAATCTTCAGCAGTCTCTTCCCAATAACATAATAATACATTCCTGTTGGTACCCTGTTGTTGAGTACCTGGATTGGGCTTTGAACTATGACATTAACCTATATTAAATGTCAAACATTAATACAGGATCTCTCCTTTGTTTTAATACAAACAAACCTAGCAGAAGAAACATACAGTGACCAAGAGTTCACTACTAAAGCCAGAGGTTGGCTCATGCTGGGAGAGAGAGATGGGGGGCAGGGAGCTGCATCTTATTTTAGATGTGATGAGATTCTTTCATCTTTAGTCATGATTTTCCCTCTAAATAACTGTAGGAATATTTAAACTAGAATTTCTCTGTAAATTTTAAATACTGATTTTTGTATTGAATCTTTACAATTTTGTGGAGTGTAAGACCTATTAAAGTGCTGTGTGTAGACTCCATAGTGGAAGATAAAGTTATCCTAAATGAGTGACATCTTGAATTAAAAAGCAGTTGAGACAGGACCAGCTGGCCGAGAGCCCATCACCCCAGAGTAATCCCATGCTCTGGGCTTTCTGAGCTACATGGGGGAGAACTGCTGAGCAGCTGTCCTGCGGCTTAAATGCCTGCCCATGGCTGCTAAATTTTCTCTGTATTTTCTTCTAATCAGCATAGGATTTTTGCTCTCAGTGGGTTTTCATTTTGGTTTTTTCTTAGGATTTATTCTTTTTTGTTTGAGATGTGACCTCACTGTGCAGCCTTGGCTGGCCTAGAACTCACAGAGATTTACCTGTCTCTCTGCCTGTGAACTCTGGGACTAAAGGTGTGCGCTGTTGCATCCAGCCAAATCCAGTGGCAGCATCTTGCTAGTAGAACACCCAGCGCTCCACAACACCTTCTATTTATTAGATCATGCACATCTACCCTTTGTGTGTGATTGTGATTGCACCACTCAATCAGTAAGTATCTACATGGCCTGCACTTCCTTTTGATAGACAGAGCCTTTTGTTTTTGCTTACAGGTGTAGTATATATAGGAAGACAAGGCAGGTATTCCATAATATAGGGTAATTGCAGCCACCACATGGATGAAGTCTGTGTCTATACTTGATGTACACTGCTTTACTTTTTAAAATTAACATTTTTCTGATCTTATTGTAGGCTTCCAGAGAGCTTTCCTGAACTACAGAACTTAACATGTCTTTCTGTAAATGACATCTCGCTGCAGACTCTGCCAGAAAATATTGGGAAGTAAGTTTGTACAGAAGTCTATGAGTTCCAGAGAAGAGAGGAAGCCTGTCGGCCACATCCTCTGCCTTTACAGCTTTAAATAGAGGGCTTACCACTCATTCTTCAGTATCACCTTCAAGAAAGATGAAGCCAGCCTTGTGTCTGTGTGTCCAGTTGCTCCTTATTTGATTATTTATTGTCTGTCGTCTCCTCACACACCCAGGTATACAGTCTGCATGTGTGAGGAGGCCAGAGGACAGTGGACTTTAGGTGCTTTGTCATTGTCTGTTTTGAGACAGGTTCTCAGTTAGCTTGAAGCTGGGCTAATGCCCAGCAGTCCCTGGTGATTCCCATCTCTACCCCTCACAGTGCTGGGGTTGCTGTCTCTATGCATTTGGCCACACTCAGCTTTTACATCAGTTCTGGGATTCAGATTCTTGTTTGTGCTTAGCACGTGCACACACTGAGCCATTTATCCAGTGCTCAGTTGTCCCTAAGTGCTCAGTTGTCCCATGTTCTTCTGAGTGCTCATGGAGGCCAAAAGGGAGTGTCAGGCTTCTTGGAACTGCTTGGTTTGGGTGCTGGGAACTGGTTCTGGACTCCATTTGCTTGGGAATTTTGGCCAACACTGAATAAATGATACCTCAGGAAACTAAAAAGTTCCTTCAGCAAAGGAAACAATTAGCTAAGTAAAAATGAAGCTCATAGAGGGGCAGAGAAACTTTGCCAGCTGTGCAGCTGATAGATCAATATCCAGACAGACTATACAACGAACTAAAAAAGGAAAGAGTCAAGCAGATGACCCAGTTAAACAATGGACTCTGGATCTGCATAGAGAGTATAGAGAGTTCCCAAGAGAAAAAATGGAATAGCTAAAGAAATACTCTGTGTGAACACCTTCAATAAAAAGCAATTGGGGAAGATGGACAGGTTTATCAATAGAACCTTAATGAAGACCTTTTCATAATTAGATGAAAATGTAAAAATTGGTGACTTAACATGCACCTGCCTTTGCAGAGTGTTCCTTTTATTACAGCCAGGAATCCAATGCAATGTCTGGCCTGTTGTTTTCTCACCATATGTAAAGTAAAATGTTTGAAATGTTTAAGTATCACTTGTGTGTGTAAAACACACACATAACAATATGCATGTATGTATACATGATCATATATGCACATGTATGTATAATTTATATTTTCTATAAAATTTTATGTATATTTTTAATATGAACAACATTTTACTACATCATATTTGAAATAATAAATGTAAGGATTATAAAGATAAACTGTTGGTGTGTAGAGAACCACCTTTTATTATAACCTGCTAGAGAGCCAGCTGAGTGCTCTACCAGTGGCCCTCAAGCATTGCTTTTCTGGACCTCCAGTGGATTCTGTTGAAGTCTTCCCACATCACTCTGGGAACTGAGAACTCTGAGTTCTGGACTCCATTTGCTTGGGAATTGAGGCCAACACTGGACAAATGATACCTCATGGAACTAAAATGTGGTTTCTGATAATCTTTGTGTCAGGTAGCTACTACTTTTAAAAATTTTGCTACTAACATTCTTTTAGTTAAACTTGAGGACTGCAGTTTCTGATCCTTTGTTAACGTGTATAGCTGCATGCAGTGTGCAGATTTTACTATGATTCAGATCCATATATAAACCAAGCAGATAACTCCCAAGCCTTTCAAACAAATGTACTTTGAAATCTGTCCCGTACCCTCTCTTTCCAAACCAGCTGAAGTGTATTCTGAATGTAAAGGTCGAAAGCCTTCCTCCTTTGCTACACCTTCTCTAATGATGGGAAGAGGTGACAGATTCCAGGCCTGCAGTTTCCCTAACACTTACTCCCCATACGTATTGCTTCAGTTCTGTGTCTATACAGAAAAGACTAGGTATTTGGTATTCAGCTGTGTGTCTGTAATCAGTGTATGTACCTACATCACGACTCCAGTAACAGCAGGGATCTTTGGTGGCACTGCTCTTTCACTGCCATGTGAACACACAACAGGGCACACAGCACAACGAGGCATCGGAGGTTCCAGAATAGGAATTCTGGGAATGTTAGCCTGTCTCTATGCAGTGCCCTGGACTCAGTTGCTATAAAAAGTGATTATGAAGAAGTTACTATGCAAAGTACAGCCTCTTTTACCATACGACTTTCTAATGAAGAATAAATACTATCTATTAAAAGTTCTTTTTTTTCTGATATAAGGAGCTATGAAGGAGAAGGGGTTATTTTTAGGGAAAACTATCTGCCAAAAGAATGGAAAGCCTTTCTCGGTGTAGTCACAGTTCTGACATTTATCACATTTCCTTCTCTGCCTTTGTTGCCAGAAAGCTGACCGCTAAGTCCAGTGTGCAGTGGGAGCAGCTGCATTAACTTGTATGCAAGGGAAGGAAGTAGGGAATGGACTTCTGTGCAGTGAGGGAAGCAGGGATGGGGTCAGGTGTTGCTGGCAGCTCCAGCAAGGCAGTTCCCAAGTGTGTGTGCTCTCACCACAGCATCCTTGTTCCCACGGCTAGTACCAGCCACCCTGAGTGCCGCCGGTGTCTTCTGCAGAAAGGTGATAAGTAAACTAATGTTTGCACTGCTGTGCATGGTGGAGGTAGCTGGAGTTGGACTTCCTCGCAGATACTACAGTTGTTAAATTGCACACTTCTCATAGTAAGCACATGTTGTCTCTTCCTCCTTCCCATGGTCTTAGTGTTTTAGGACCTGAGTCTTTCTGTGCAGTTGCACTTTATGCCTTCTAGGATATCAGACAGGCACATACATGGTAGAGAGTTGAAACCTTTCCCTACTGCTGGTGGGAAGGTATTGCAGTGCAGCGTTATTGCAACAGTGTGGGCAGGTTCTCTCTCAGAAGTGAACTTAGTTCCCACGTAGCCCAGCTATTCTGGTCATATTAAAGAATTGAAGACGTGTCCACACAAAAATTTATTGGTGAGTTCATAGCAGTGTTCATCATAATACCTCCAAAGTAGAAACGACTTAAATTTGGATCCATGAGAGAATGGATAAATAAAATGCACATCCCTCAATAAACTTACTATAAAAGAAATGAAGTAACTACTGCAGGCTGCAAACATGAATGAACCTTAAAAGGATATTAAGTTAAGAAAAAAAGGATCCCCAAAGTTTGTATACCACTGACTCTATACAGAGTAACGAGTATGTTCAAGTCTTTAAAAGAGTAGTTAGAGGCTGAAGGATAGAACAAGTTTGAAGAATAAGGATTGAATTTTAATGAATTCTAGTTACATGTTCTCAAAAGAATTAAAAACATGTCCATACAAGAATGACTTTGATTCTTTTGGAGAGGATAAACATTTTCTGGAATTAGTAATAATGTTTGCATAGTTTGTGAATAAATGTGCTATAATCAGGGAATCAATCGTACACTTCAGAAGGAGAATTTAATAATAGATGAAATCGCTCTGAGATCCCTAGTCCAAATACTTGCTCCTGGTGGGCACCTGTGCCCAGTCTTTACAGTGCTCAGGTGATACAGAGTACGGGTGAAGATTGAAGGGACTGAGATCCCAGGGAACTAGCCGGACATGCTAAGGACTTGGGAGGCCTGTGGCCCACTATTGGGCAGGATGCTACTTGGTCTTGGCCTCTTGTAACACTTTCCCATGTAACATTCGTGTTACTTGCTGTGAAATCCAGTGCTATAAAGAAGAAGTTAGTGTAAGTGTTCACCTTGCTCCTTTAATTAAAATTCCTCCTCAAAGCATAGCCTGCCTAGAATAGCAGAAATGTCCGTGATGAGCTTAGTTCCCAGCACAGCCATCGGTCCTTTGAATAGTTCTTATCAGTAAACATGTAGTTATGATAATTTGGTGGTAGAAATAGAATGAGTTGGCAGGCCTTAGGTTCTCTGGCAGACTGAACTAGAACATGTGGGTCTGATTTTATATGTGCTGACCTTGGAGCCAGTGACCTTGATTCAGTGGACTTGAACTAAGTAAGCCCCGGGGCCATAGCTAGGCTGCTTTGCTGTGGTGTGATAGAAGAGAAAAACCTTTGAGAAAACTTTTGCCATATTAAATATTCTTTTTTTTTTTTTTTGAAGTCTGGGAATTGCTATAAAATATTGCTTCAAAAGCAAAAATATATATGTTTAAAGTTTGAGGTCTGGGGGCATAGTTTACTTGTAGAGTACTTTCACCAGCAAAATTGTATTTTTTTCACTCATTGCTACTGCAAATATTTGTAGATTTTAAAAATGATTTTTCAATATATTGTCTTGTGTGTATAATATCTTTCATTCTGTTTTTTAGATGATTTAGTAATGAAAATGGGAGAAATCAAAGTGGTTTTAAAAGAATATTATTTCAAACAGCTTAAAAAAAGTGAATTTCTTAAAATAGCCACTCATTCAATCCCTTGAAATAGAATCAATCCTAAAGCGACAATCTGCCTTCAGTCTGACTTAGAGTGTAACATGTGCCCTGCTGTTCTGAATGGTGTGAAACAGGAGGGCTTGCAAGGGTGGGGGCTTCCTGTGCTTCCTCACGTGCTGCTGTTTGAAGGCAGGGATACTGCTAGTGTCCCGGAGGACAGTGAGGCCATCCCAGCAGTATTGCACAGAAAGTTAACTTGCCAGGAGTGAAAGAAAAGCTGTTTATATTAAGGCTTGTGTAGGTACCAAAATACTGTGGAGCTGTTTTAAGAATAAAATACATACAAGGTAAGAAAAAAGAAAGCAGTATGGCAGATGTCAGTTTTTTACTTCAACTAATTGATGGGGCTGGAGGATGGCTTATTGGCTAAAACATTGTTTTTTTCCTCTTGCAGAGGACTCAGGTTCAATTCTTAGCACTGGACAAGTTGACAAGCATCTATAACTCCAGTTGCAGGGAATCTGGTGTCCTTCCGTAATCTCCATGGACATCAAGCATGCACATAATATACATTATATATATACATACAGACCAGTCACATATAAAATGAATAAATCTTAAAGAAAAAAAAAGACTGAGAACTGAAGGCAAGGCCCAATGATAGTGCTTGCTACTCCTCTAGGGACTCAGGTTCTGGTTCTTTTTCTGGTGGCCCACAGATGCCCATGATTCCAGCTCTAGGAGATCTGATGTCCTCTTCTGGTTTCTGCAGCATATGCATACACATGGTGAACATAAATTCAAGCAGGCACATACACATAATTTTTCTTAAAATATTTTTAAAAGACTGTAGAATCATCACTTCTTGTCTTTATATAAAGGAAAATTGTAGTTAAAATGTCTTAAAAATTGTGAAGGTGTGTTAGAAGGGAGTGAGTATGGAAGAACTTATTGCTGAACATGTGGATTTTAAAAGATATATACATATATATGTATAATCTAATATGCACATACATGCATGTATATGAATATATATTGCCAGTTAACAGAAGTCACTCACCAGCTCCAGAGTGAGAAGTAGCAGAGCAGAATCCTGGCCGGCCTTTTACTCCTCACTTATGTGAGATGTTCAGTTTCTCTTGTGCCTTAGCTTTCTTCATACAGTTATATATTCTTATAAAGCAGTTATAACAAATATATCATATAGTAAATTGCCAATATCACTAATGCTAGTAAGACTACTAAAAACTAAGATTTTTATGTATGTTAAGCATTGGCGGAGGGGGTTGGGGTGAGACAGAGCTTCTCTGTGTTACAAACAGCTCTGGCTGTCCTGGAACTTGCTCTGTAGTCTAGGCTGGCCTTGAACTCAGAGATCCACCTGCCTCTACGTAGAACTCTTAAGTCTTGGAATTAAAGTCATGAGCCACCATCTCTCAGGAAAACATCTAGTTTTTATCATGTTTATAAAAGTATTGAAAATGGTTGGTTTTTGTGTTATTAACAATGTCTTTTAACCGAAATGATAGATAGATACATCTTCAGTCCTTTCTCCCAGCCTACTGATTCAGAGAATGAACTCTGAGCTACATAGAATTCACTTCAATTTCCTCCCCTGTTCAGAAACACCTCTCAGTAGCACATTTTCCTTTCTTCCTTCCTTCCTTCCTGCCTTCCTTCCTTCCTTCCTTCCTTCCTTCCTTCCTTCCTTCCTTTTCTTGACAAGGTGTTTCTCTTTGTAGCTCTGGCTGTCCTTGAACTCTCTCTGTAGACCAAGCTAGCCCCAAAGTCATAAATCTGACTGCTTCTGCCTCCCTGGGACTAAAGGCATACACCACCTCTCTGGGTTCCTCAGTAGCCCATTCTTCTGTGGGTTCTGTTAGAAATGAGATACTGTTTACACTGAGTAGGATATACTACCTCAGTGAGAACAGACATCATGTTAATGTTCTGGGAGTTGAGGAACGAAGTTGTTGTTCTCAGTTTCAGTGTCTAACTGCTTTTACACAGACCCTGTGCTGTGTCCACTATTAACCACAATTGTCTGGAGAATCATGTTCCACAGTGAGTTGGTAGGTCCTATACTTTGGTCTAGCGCATTCTAAGACAATAGGGTAATGAGAAGCCAGTGGGATATATAGGTCCTAGAGGCTTCTGGGGGCCCAGCCTGGCCTTAGCCAGTTTAAACTGGTTATAACTGGTGCCTTAAAACATGTGCCTGTATAGCACTTCCTTATAGCCATAAGTGCCCCTTGAGTGGGCACTTTCTCATAAGCCATCCTGGGGTCTGCCTGGGGCCTTGGCAAGTCCTGATGTAAAATAACCTGAACCAGCAAAAGACAACCTTGCCACAGCAGCAGATGCCAGTAAAGCAAAGCCCTTCCCCGTGATGAGAGGAGGGTATTTGAGGCTTGCCCCTTCCTCAATAAATTGGACTTGTTTCCGCTAGTGTCCAGAGACTGCTTTGCTGCTCTCTATACCTTCCTGCCTCCTTCCCCAAAGGGGAGCTAGCAGGGCCCAAAGCATAGACAACCTCAGCCCTAGCCCATGGCGGTTCCAGGTCAGTCTGTTGTCCTCTGACTGCGAATCGGCTTGTGCAGACTAAGGAGTCTCTGGCCAAAGCCTTTTCTGTGTTTTCTGCCCCTTGTTTTATGAGTCACAAATGACAGTGTACGTAAGATATGAAATGGCCATGCCTCCTCTTCTTTGCATCTGCCCTCTGAGATTGCAGTGATGGCGGATGATTACTGTGATCCTTCTGCAGATACTGACTGGACTCGTGTTCTTGTAATTTACCCAAGTGTGCTAAGGGACAAAGGATGTCTCAAGTTTTTAAATAGCTATCTCACTTAATTTAAAGGAAAATATATTAAGCGCTAATTACCATAACAGACATTGTATTTTAGAAGATACTGAGAGCTTGTAATGAAGTATCTCAGCCAAACAGGCCAAGACTTAAGGCTTTCAGACAGAGAGTGGCTTTCATCATGAGGATGCAGAGTCTGATTACAATGTTCACATCTTAACTTTTAATTGCTGGGAGCTACTATATATATATATATATATATATATATATATATATGTTAATGGTAAATTTAAGGCAACAAGTCTAACTTTTCTCCTGAGGGAGACTTTGCAGATGTGTAACCCCAGCTGCTCAGGAGACTCCTAGCAGATGACAGAGGTGTTTGGAGCAATGAGTGAGACTGTTGAAAAGGAGCTCAGTGTACATTGTTGTCACCCTGTAATGTAGCTCTTTTCTGTCCACATCTCCCCCTCCCAAATGATAAAAACTTGGAGCTGCTTTGGGGGCATGTTGAGAGTAGGAACTGTGTCTTAAGTTTTTTGGGCATTTTAGTAATGTTTTGCTTGGGTATTAGATATGCATGGGAACTATACCATCCACTTTCATTTAAAGAGAATTTTTAAAATATGTATTTGTTTTTAATTTAGTATTTTAATTTTAATACTTAAAATTTAAAAATTTAACTTTGAGCCTTTCTTCTCTCCCAACTCTTGCCAAGTCCCCCTAGTCCATCTTAGATTCATGATTCTCCAGTTCATGTGTGCACATTCAAACTGCATGTCAATACAAACGCAGCCTGACAAGTGTTCTTCCTGCGTGTATGCATTTCTGTTTAGGGCTGAACACTGGGATTGGGCAGTTTATGGGTGCTCATCCTTGGATCAGACTCTCTCAGCCATTTATTGCTTGTAGCTCTTTATTTAGAGGTGGGGCTTTCTGAGGTTTCCTCTCATCTACTTAGCTTGTCAACTGGTGATATCATTGTATGGGCCTTGTTTAGGGGATATACTGTTAAGATTTCATGGATGCAACTTTCCTTTATTATATATAGGAGACACTGTCTTGCAGCAATTCTCCTGATCCTCTGTCTGTCTCTTAGATCTTTCCGCTCCCCTCCCCCATGGTTTTCCCTGAGCCTTTGGTGTAGGGATTATGTTATAGATATATCAAGCTGTGGCTGGGCACCCCACCATCTGTTTTCTGTATTTTGACTGCTTGTGAAGAATCCTGTAATCTTCTCCACTGTAACAAGAAGCATCTTTGATGAGGGATAAGAGTTAACAATTGCTGTGGATGTAGTAAGTTTTGTACTGAATTAGGAAAGTGGTGGTCATAGGTTCTCCTCAAGGGTCTATGACTTCATAAGCCATGAGTTGTTGGCTAGGTTTACAGAACTAGACTTGAATTCCCTCCAGTGGACAGTGACTTAGTCTACCTAGGAAGCTGTTGGTTATCCCCAAGATATAAAGCCACAGTTGTATCCTTAGAGACACCTTGTTACTGTGGTCATTGTGGTTTGTAAGCATTACAGCGATGTAGGGCTGTTGATCATCTTACACCACCGCCTACTTTGCAAGCTTACAGTGCATCGAACCGTTGGATACTGTCAGCACTAGTTCTCAGGGAGGAGGCTTTCAAGTCAGTTACAGCTCAATTCCTCCAAGTCCTGATCCTGAACTGTGTGGTGTCTTCAGCAGTGGGGTCTTACCGTCGAGTTCTTGGAGAAACCATGAGCAACAGCCATAGCCTATACTGTGTTGGGACTCTCTTGGACTCCCCTGACCAGCAACTGGAAGAGAGGGTCCCCAGGCCTAGCACTTGGGAGGTGGATCACTGCATTTAAACTATGTATTATATGTGTGTGTACACATACTTTAAATAAATTGTTTCCCCTATGGATAATATTTTTATTGATTATTTGGGAATTTCACATCATGAATCCCGAGCACACTCTCTTCTCAGTCTTCCCAGGTCTGTCCTCCCCTCATGATCTCCTGCCACCCCCTCCCCAAAGAAGAAAACAAGTCCACTTTGTGTTGCTTATATGGTCAACCTTCTGGTGGCCAGCCCCTTAAAGAAAACAAAGTTCTTCTTGCCTGATTCCCTGCCAGAGGCTATCAGTTGTGGAGAGCAACATTTATCCTTATCACAATCTTTAATAGTTCTCTTTGGTGGCTTTCTGTCTAGGCTGTTATTTTTTAGGGTGTTTGTGTGTGTGTGTGAGGTGGGGTAAGAATTGTCACAGAAGCTTTCTCTGTTCCTCTTTCTCAACTGTGAGTTTGCAGTCATCAATACCATGGCAAAAGTAGCTTCCCTGCTCTTTGCGGTCAGCAGGAGACAGCATGGACCATGGACATCCACATAGTTTCCAGTGTCAGCATTTGCCATGGCCATCAGCTTTGTATCGAGTGGCAGTATAGACTATGAACATTAACAACACGGCCCTTTGCCACAGTAGGGCCATGGGCCCAGACATCACCATGACCTCAGATGGTAGCACAGGCCCCTCACATCTCTATGCCCCCCAACATGGACATCAGCATTGCTTCCAGCTGTAGCATAGACCATAGACATCCACATGGCCCTTAGAGGTAATATGGGCCACAGACTCCATCTGCTGTAGGACCACAGACCTAGACATAGCCCTTGGCAGCAACACAGATTCAGATATAATCATGGCCTTAGATGGTAGTGCAGGCTACTCACATCAGTATAGACTCCAATGGAAGCTCATGAACATCAGCATGGTCTCAGTGGTGGCCCAGACTAAGGGTATCTGAATGGCCTTCAGTGGTATCTTGGGCCAGGGACATCAACATGGCTCCCAAGTTTTGGCATTCACATAACCTTGGGCTTCAACATGATCTGAGTCAAAGTGGCCTCCAGGGTTAGCATGAACCATAGAGGTCTTTTAAGGAGATCTAGTTCAGAAATGATCCATTTTTCATCTTTGATACCTTATTGTTGTTCAGAACCAGGGAGATGCTGTGCAGGGCATTGTGTGGGGGTGGGGGTGGGGGGGTGCTGAGTCAGAGTGCAAGGTCCAGGCTGACCATCACAGTCTTCTCCCATAGGTAATAAGCACTGTCTAATTTCCAATTCTGTCTCCCTACTGCTCATTCACTGCACAGTTTCTCTATCCCACCTCTCCATCGAATATTCATTTGACAGTGGAAACTGTAGTCATACACACACACACACACACACACACACACACACACACACACACACTCACACTGTCATTGCAGTTAATCATTGGTCTAGTTCAGGGTTTCTGGTTTACAAATACTGGACCATTGCTGACACTCCTCTTGGATATTCTGCTGTCAGCAGAGTCATGGTGATACTGTCTCTGGTTCTGCAGGAGCAGTTCCTCACATGCTGCAGCAGCTCATAGATAGGGTAGATGTTGGGGTGAACTGACTCGGAGCTCTGGATCTGGGTCCAGGTGGCAGTTGAGCTGGTCAGCCGCTGGTGGGGCCAGCCCGGCTTCTGCTGCCACTGCTACCAGCGGGCCCTTTGATATTTACTTTTCTCCTTTCATCTCCTTTGAGTTGTTCTCTCTCTCTCTCTCTCTCTCTCTCTCCCCCCTCCCTCCCCCTTCTTAGTTGGCGACACCCATTTCTCCCATTCATCCCAGCTCCACAGCACCTGTGTACTACTGACCTCCTTTCTAGAGCTGCTTCTCACCCACACCCCATGGTCCCTTGCACGTTTTACTCTAGGATGTTCACATCTGAAAATTAGGAGACAGTATAACAGCATAAAATGGTAAAATTCCAAGTGTTTCTTGGTTTGGTTAAGGAGGTGAGACTACTATGTGCATTGGAGATTGAGAAATGGCTTTAACGTTTAACTGGGAAACTTCCAGCAAGCAGTGAGCTCCTGAGATGCTTGACCAGTCCAGTGTGAGGGCAGTTCCTGGCTCAGGACCAGGCTGAACTGTGGCTTTGCTTCTTCACCCTGTGTCATCATAACGTTGCCCACCCACTGGTCATGACTGACTTGGTGAGAAGAGGTGTGAGTGGAGGCCTGTAGCGTCTCCTCTCTTCAGTCTCTCTACTGTGTTTTAGGTGGAGGTGCTCAGACCGAAATTTCAGAAACAGGGTACAACACAGATCTAAAACCTATGTATAAATCAGCTTTTCAAAGTGCATCTGATGGGGCTGGAGAGGTGGCCCAGTGGCTAAGAGTATGTATTGCTCTTGCAGAAGGCCTGGGTTTTGCTTCCAGCACTCACCATCAGGCAGTTCAAAATTGGCCTGGAACTCCCGCTCCAGGGGATCTAATGCCATTTTCTGGTCTCTGTGGGCCACTGCTCTCAAAAGTGCATACACAGCTACACACACACACACACACACACACACGTTACATAATTTTAAAGAGTTACAGTTCTACAAATCTTAAAGTATATTTGATTTGATGTTGCCTAGTAAGTAGAATTTTTTGAAGCAGTGGATGTCCTTAGTTTGTCAAAGTAGATATGAAAGAAATGAGTGTTGAATGGATAAAATGACAGTTGACAGTTCTTCCAGTGATTTTTAAAAAAACTTTATATGTGAATGTAGGTGGGTTCACACCTTTCTAGTAAACCTGGTGGAGTAGTCTGAACACATACCTCCGAAATCAAGTCTAAGTGTAACTGTTAGCATTATGCATGTTAATTCCAGATAGCTGCCCCCTCATGGCAGTGCTTACATTACACTTGATGGAAAGAGAGTAAAACTAGAACTGCTCACCCACTGCTGCCTGCCCACCCACTACTGCCTGCCCACCGTCTGCCCACTGCCTGCCCACCGTCTGCCCACTGCCTGCCCACCGTCTGCCAGCCCACTGCTGCCTGCCCACCCACTGCTGCCTGCCCACCCACTACTGCCTGCCCACCGTCTGCCCACTGCCTGCCCACCGTCTGCCCACTGCCTGCCTACCCACTACTGCCTGCCCACTGCGAGCCCACTGCCTGCCCACTGCCAGCCCACTGTTGCCTGCCCAGCCCACTGCTGCCTGCCCACCCACTACTGCCTGCCCACCGTCTGCCCACTGCGAGCCCACTGCCTGCCCACTGCCAGCCCACTGCTGCCTGCCCACCCACTACTGCCTGCCCACCGTCTGCCCACTGCTGCCAGTCCACTGCCTGCCTGCTGCCAGTTAGTTCCACTTCACTGGGAAAGCATTGGGGTTAAGACCATGAGTGATTATTTAGAGCAAGGGTTTTGGTCTTCTTAAATCATGTTCATAGCAACTCTTTTCAGTTTTCAATTTTTTATTTTACGTCTATGGGTTTATGTGTGTGCCCTGTATCTACACAGTGCTCATGAATGCCAGAAGAGAACATTAAATCCCCTGGTACTGAAATTGTAGACCATTGTGAAGCACCATGTAGGTGCTCAGAACTGAACCCTGGACCTCTGGAAGAGAAGCCAGTGCTCTTAACTGCTGAGCCATCTCTCTAATCCTTTGATCAGTTTATAATTGGGCAAGATACAGAATGTATACTGTCCTTAGCATAGTTAAAAATGTCAGCAAACATATGTTGATAATCTGTGTATGAAAGATACATATCTGTATCAATAAATGGAAGAGCTTTTTATTCCTATTTATGCTATCTAGCTTTTCAGTCCACATGGTCCTAGTTTTGTTGTTGTTGAAAAGTCAGAATGTAAAGGATTAAATAAGATTAATGTAGATGCTCAGAAATAAAATCCCTCTAAATTTAGATGCTGCTAAAGCATTTGGGCACATTAGCAAAATGACTTGGGGTTGGCATGGAGCCTAGGTAGGTTTCACCTGTGGGTTGAAGGATGGTCACTTTGGGGATCTGTATCATACAAGGCTGAGCTAGCCAAGTGTGTTGGGCCTTTGTTGTTAAGGCATGACTGTGAGAGTGACCCCGATAATCTTTGTCAGAGGAGAACAGTGTCCTGATAGATTCTCTGATGTCTGAAAGGCAGGAGAGTCTGCTGCCAAGAGCACCAGGCTAGGATTTAGTAAGAGTAAGAGCAACATCAGTATATCTACAGTACTAAGTCAGCTGTATGGGCAGAGCCTCTCGTTATGTTACTCCTGGTGTATTAAATCTCCCTGGTGGTTGATAGTCATGGGGTAGAGCACTTGGCCTTTGTTGAGGCTCCCTATTTTAATTTTTTTAATTACTTTTATTTGGTTGGGACATGCCACAGTACAAGTGAGAAAACAATGTGCAGGAATTGCTTCTCTCTTTTTACCAGAGGATTTGGGGGGGGGGGAGAGGGTATTGAACTCGGGTCAGGCTTGGTGGCAAGTGCCTTTACCCCTGAGCTAGCCATCTTGTCAGACCAAGACACTCTACTTTAAAACAGGAAGAAGTCCTCGCTCCTTGAGACTAAAGGCCCTGCTGTTCTTACAACAGCACATTTTTAACATTCTGAAGTTGAGAGGTACATAGTAGGCATCTGCCTTAATTCAGGGAGTGGTCGTCTTTAGTGGCTAGTAAATTATTTCCATGTCTCATGTATAATGTAGGTCAAACACTCTACTTTTTTATTAATGCCATTGTCTTGAAATTTGGGAAGTGGAGATTATGTTCATGAGTGGCGGTGGTGAATGTTTTTATTTTACTGGGGAGTAACAGGAAAGGTTTTAATAAGAGCGGCATGTGGGGGATGTGGATGGTGGAGGGAGATTAGGAATATCTTAGACATTTTTTTAACACTGTTTTCTTCTTTGAATCTTTAGTCTTTATAACCTGGCTTCACTGGAACTGAGAGAGAATCTTCTTACGTACCTTCCTGAGTGAGTCTCTGGGGAAAAATAAGGGGATTTTGAGCAGAGTGACTGGCAGTATAGTCCTTTCTGGGCAGTGATTCCTGCCACATCCAATGAACCATGCTTTTGGAATCCAGTCCAAGAAAGGCAGTATATTGCTCTGCCCGCCATAAGCCTTCTCTGAGCATCTTTGTTGTTGTTGGTTGTTTCAACAGCTCCCTGACCCAACTAAGGAGATTAGAAGAGCTTGACTTAGGAAACAATGAAATCTGTCATTTGGTAAGTGTGTATCTGCGGGATTTAATGTTTATCTGTCCTTATGATCACAAGTGATTCTGTGGAGTTTGGTAGGGATGTCTTTCTTCAGATACAGCTAGGAAACACTGGGGAGTGTGTCTATTCACAGTGGTTGGGGAAGAGGATTTTGGCGGAGTCAGGACTAGCGATCTGATCATGAGAGGAGATGTTTGCATCTTAGGGAAGAGTTTGGGGCGGTTTCAGGGACAGTCTTTATATGAGAGAAGTAACAGCTAACCCTGCTATGGTACCCTGCCCCCACTTGATGATTCTTTTTCCCCTAACGGGAGATGGATGTCTAGGGTCTTGTTTCTATGTATGATGTTACCTTTTGCTTCAGCCAGAATCAATTGGGGCGCTCCTCCATCTGAAGGATCTCTGGTTGGATGGAAATCAACTGTCGGAATTACCTCAGGTAATTTACAGTGTGTCTCCCCAAACGTACAGCAACAGCAGTAAACTGTGTGTTTCCAGCTTCTGTGGGGCTTTCCAGAAGGCAGATGAGAAACATTTAAAAAAACACCTTTGCAAATAGACCTTGAGCTCTTACCATTGTGCGTGCCACAGGGAGGTTGAAATCCCAGCCCAGCTACTCTGAAGATGCCCAAGTCTGTACTACCTCTCATTCCTCCTTCCCTGTGTAATTTACTTCAAGCCCAGCAGGTCTTTGGATTATAAAGACCATAGTTATGACAGTATACATCTCTTGCTACTTTTAGTGATGTGCCCAGGTGCTTTAGGATAATTTTTGTAATTGCATTTTTTTTCTCCCTGTGGTAATATAAAATCATATTAAGAGCTCCTGCCCCCATAGCGTTCAAGGTCTGAGCTGCTGTGCCATGGTTTAGTCTTTACCTGTTGTCAGATGTGAGAACCATGTTCTCATTGACATAGGCCTTGAGCCATCTCATTCTTCAGTGTGGAGTCTAGCAGGCAGGTCCCAATTCAGATGGATCAACCAGGAAACTCCCCCCATAAAAGCCCTTCCCCAGCACAACAGATGTTCCTTGGTGTTGTCTCTGTTTTCTCTGTCACAGAGGTTGACTCTTGAGTGTTCAGACTGTGCCTTTCATAAAGTGGATGGTTACATTTGAAAACTGTTCCCGCTTGACTGTGCAGTCCAGTAATGGTAGGGCTCCAGTCTGTGGGTGGGGGTGACAGTCACAGGCCAGGAAGGCTGACACTAGATGGAAGCACTCAACTAAAAGTGTAGTTGTCATAGTGACAGCACTGAGATTCTCGTGATGGAGCTTAATAACTAATGGAAGTGAGACTAATTAGGCTCCACTTCTGAGATTTGGGCTGCAGTTCAGAAAGAAAAACAGGTAAGTAACCTGTGGTGGCCTTTGTCTGATACTTAGATTTTACTGGAGCACATGCAAAATCCTTGGCAGAGGACTCCTGGATGGGGGAGGATACTGTAGACTATCAGGAGTATAATAAAATACTGGACATATGTCACCAAGAGGGGACAGTACATGTCTGTGCAGATGGGTATAAATGTGTGACAGCAGGCATTCTAACCACAGAGGACAGGATCTCCCCTGGATTATGGTGTAAATGCCTGTTTAAAAGTCTCATTTTCCTCTAGTATAAAGTTGTTCTAACATAAAGCCTCCTCAGGGATCTGTGGCTGTGCTTAAAATAGTTTATCATTTTCATTGGAAAGGGGTCTAGAAATTTACTTAAATATTTACACCTAGATATGTGCTGAAATAACATATTTAAAATTAAGACCTTAAATTATTTTATTTTTATGTGTTTGCTTGCATGTATGTCTATCCACCACATTAGTGCAGTGTCCCCGAGAAGCTTGAAGAGTGTGTTGGGTCCCCTGGGACTGGAGTTACAGATGGTTATATACTTCCCATGTGGGTGCTGGGGATCAAGTCCAGATTTTTTGGTAGAGTAGCCAGTGTTCTCAGTCACTTACCTATCTCTCCAGCCCCAGAACTGAAGATATTATGTTTGTTTTTGGTTTCTTTGAGACAAAATTTCTCTGTGTAACAGTCCTGGCCATCCTGGAACTTTGTAAACCAGGCTGACCTCAAGCTTACATAGATCTGCCTGCCCCCATCTCCCAAAGAGCTGAGGATTTTCCAAAACAGTTTCCATCCATATATACAGTGTATTGTGATCATAGCGGCCTCGACCTCTGCTTCCCCTGATTCATCTCCTTCAGCTTCATGTCTCCATTGCCTTTTTCTCTTAGATCCACTAAGTCAATGTAGGGCTGCATATACACATGGGTCTGGGCCCACCTTAAAGAAAAAGGGCTCTTCTTCCTACAGCAGCATTAGTTGCCAGTAGCTCCTCATTTAGGGGGTGGGGGTTGTGGCTTTGTGAGTCCCTGGCCAGTCTGTGCTGGAATTTTGACCAGCTTGGTCTTGTGTATATAACATGGCATGAGGTCATGAGTACAACGGCCATGTCATGTTCAGATTTCACAGCATTTCCTCCCCATCTTCCAATTCTTACATTTTTTTCTATTCCTGTTTCTGTGATGTAGACCTGGGGTTTGATTGTGAAAAGCTCCTATTCCTTTGTGCTATGCCAGCTTCAAGCATGTGTTTCTTCTTCCTTGCCCTTAACACAGGAAATAGGGGATCTGAAGAACCTGCTCTGCTTAGACATCTCTGAAAACAGGTTGGAAAAACTTCCTGAAGAAATCAGTGGCCTGACCTCTTTAACAGACTTAGTCATTTCTCAGAACTTACTGGAAACAATTCCTGATGGCATCGGTAAGAATTGAAAAGTAGCAGACATAGAGTTTTACCTGCTGCCCTGGTGAGCATTTGGAACTCACTCTCCAATTCTTTGTTCATTGCTGTTCAGGGCTGGGAATGTGGCTCCTCATTGCATGTTTTTAGACGGAAAGCAGAAAGTATCAAATATATCTGTCCATCCTGGTTTGGTGAACCCTAACCTCTAATGTTACTTTCACACGATGATTCATGTCTACTCTGTCCGAGCTCCGTAGTTATGAAAGTGACTAGTCACCATTAGAGGACAAGTTTAGGGCGAGTACCACTTGCTAGGATGTTTCATATCGGAATCCTAAGCTGGAGTGTAACTTGGAATCACTAGGTCTTGGTCTTTATTGAACTCCATCCTCTTTGGAGGAGTGAGTGCATTGAGAAAGTGTTTTTAAAGGGGACAGTGTTAGAGCTGAGCCTTTTCTCTTATGCTGGGAGAGACCTTTCAATCATCGGTTGCTATTTCCTTTTTTCTCTTCCTTCCTTCCTCCTTCCTTTCTTTTGAGACAGAGTCTCACTGTGTAGCCCAGGCTGTCCTGGGACTTGCTATGTAGTCCAGGCTGGCCTTAAATTCATGGAGCTCTGCCTGCCTCTGTGCCTGAGCATTGGGATTAAAGGCCACACCTCCACATCGTACCCACCCCATTTCTTTTCTTTTAAAGGAACTTATACCAGTGTGAGAAATTAGTATAGAATATGATGGAACAGACATTATTTAAGCTGTGAAAAACAGTTTTTTTCAAATCATCTTTCTTGTCTTATTATTCAAGGGCCTGGATGTGTTCTATTTAAACAGAGGTTTTCATAATGGGTTCCTTATATGCATTGTTAATCCTGTAAGAAAGAGAAATGTCTTTAATGTGGGTTTTTGGAATTTTGTTTTCAAATTTTGTTTGAATTCTCAGGAGGAAATCCTTATAACCTAGAAAACTTGAAAACAGAACCAAATCAATGTTTGGTTTGCACAACTGTTTAAAACATTAATTTTTAGCTCTGTGCTAATAGTTAAAATGTGCATGTGCACAGAGATAAGCATGCATGTAAACACAGGGACCATAGAGCCCATCCCAGCAATGCTGCCCAGCGCCTGTAAGGAACTATGTTTAACCACAGATGGTCATAAAATTACAGAGAACAGTGTGGCCAAGGACCTCTTCTTTTCTGGTATTTGGTCAAAATGAAAATGATAACTGATGATAGTCAGCAAGGCTGTAGATGCTATTTGGTCAGCACCAGTTAAGAAACAGATGAGGCTTCCGACTTTCTGGAAATGTTTCTGTAGACTCATACATGGCATCAAGTGGTGGAGGAACTGGATGTTTTGATGCTTGGAATAGAGGGATCAGCAGATGGAAGCTGACTGACTGGGTATTAAAGGACTGTGTAACAAGGCCCTCTGTTGCCAGCTTAGTGTGTTTTGTAATTCAGAAGGGCATAAGGAGAGAGTCATTGGAAAAGCTTTGAAAAACAGATAACTGCTACTAATTACTTTGCACTTCTTAGTGAAGAAGCAAGTGCCCCATCGCTTGAACTATTCACACTATAAAACTCTCAGCTGGGAACAGCGTTAAGATGTTTCAGGCTACGCTGTACCCTGCGGATAGTGCCAGTGTATCCTCTGATAGCAAGGGCCTGTGGGGACCCGCCAGGGATTCAGTGCCTTATTAATTATGCTACACAGTGAGCTAAGGAATGTATAGTCCTTCCTCCCCTTATGGCTCTGACCAAGGCCAGGAAGTTCTTCCTACCCTTCTCCTCCCCCAGCTTCATGTTTCTCTTTGTGTAGAGGTGATCTTCTTTCTCATTGAATGGGGAAGCGATCCTTGCTGGGATCTCAGTAGTTAGTGAGGAGCCTGCACTATTTGTGTGCCCAACTTCCGATGAAAGGGAGAGTTGGAATGATCTAGGTTTTCCTTTTTCCCTGGGGACTTGGAAGTGGCTGTGAGACTCTTCTTTCTCCTTGCCCTGTGGGTGTCTATCAAGTCGCCCAGTTCAGAAGCTCTTTGGAGTTCCCACCCTTTCTGCACATACAGGGCTACCTCTGTTAGGGCCTTCGCTGAGTCCCTACATTCACAGGTGACTGTTTAGGGAGGGAGAAGGTTTGGACACTGACGGACACAGTTCTTTTCCATCCACAAAACAGCTCCTGCTCTTATCAGTGGATCAGTAGCTAACTATCCTTCATGGAATTTTCTGGCTTTCACAGGGTTTTTTTTTTTGTTTTGTTTTGTTTTGTTTTTAAGTTAGCCCTTTCAAATGATTTATTTCTAATTACTGGCTTTATGATGAGCTGAACAAATTACTTTTAACACTCAACCTTTGATGATCTAAATGAGAGTGATCCAGTCTCAGTTTGAAAAGCTGGTTGAAGAAAAGACACAAGTAATTATTTAAAAGAAAAAAGAACAGCAGATAGGAAAAAGTAAGTGGTATTTGGGCAAAGAATCACAGCTAACGAGTTTAAATGACACTTTTGTAGGCAAACTAAAGAAACTGTCAATCTTGAAGCTGGATCAGAACAGACTCACACAGTTGCCTGAAGCAGTTGGGGATTGTGAAAATCTCACGGAATTAGTTCTTACAGAAAATCGTCTCCTGGTGAGTGAGTGCACTGTGTGTGTCCTGATGAGGTGTGGCCTGAAGACTACAAAGTGTGTGTGGGCTCCATACTCAGCATGGGTCCTCTGTAGACACTGAACTCACATCTCACAGAGATCCCTGGTAAAGCCTACCTGTAAGCTGGGCGTGCCCGGGGTGTTAGTGCACCCAGAAGACATGGGGATGGATGCTTAGATTGCTCTGTGTTCTTAGCTGGAGAATGCCCTTTGAAAACTTTGAACAAGACCACTGCCATCTCTACCCTAAAAACAAGACTGAGGCAGCTGCCCAGACTCAACTTTGACCAAGCTTCCTCTCCCTACCAGGGGCAAAGAGAACACGTATCGTCTGCCTAGGGTGGGTCAGCGCGGTGGCAGCATCTCTGCTGTCCTCCTTTCGCTTCATCTGTCAAGCCCTCGTTCATCTTCGTTTCCTCTACTGTAATTTCTTGTACGTGCCTGTTTCAGAGGCAGGTACTTTGCTCTCTCTGCACTGTCTTTGGTTGCTCTTCTTTATACCCTACATTCCCATCTTTCCTCTGGCTTCTCCCTTCTCATGTTGAGTGAAGTACTGTTCTTAGGTGGAAAGAGCAATGAGAGACAGCCTGGCAGAGCAAAAACCCATAGCCACGCCGGGTCTCCAGGGTCCTTCCTTAGACAGCCATCCTCTGCCAGGCATGGCAGAAGTTTCAGATCATCCTGTCTTGGCAATGGCTTTAGGCTTACAAATAGAAACCGTAACAATTGCAACTGTAGTTACCCTAAGATCGTGCTGTGACGTTAGGGAGCCCCTGTGAGCCAACCCTGCTGCTGGAAGGGCACCTGCCAACCTTGAGGGTGTAAATACACACTTGGTTAAGTGGAAGAACATTATATTTCCATCTCCACCTTTCATTTTAATTTCTTTCAAACATACTATCCTATCAACAGAAATTTAGAATTTTTAATTATGTTTCCCTAAGTGACCGTTACAAACATCTAATATTTGGGAAGAGGTATTTTCTTTTGTTGATACTCTTAAAGTCCTTGTAAATAATTGCTTTTTCTGTTGAGCTATGTTTAAAAAATTATTGTAAGCTAATAGCAAACATTATTTTAACAGACTTTACCTAAGAGCATTGGGAAACTTAAGAAGCTAAGCAACCTGAATGCTGACAGAAATAAACTGATGTCTTTACCAAAAGAGGTATGTGCTGCTAAAGAAGTAATATGGTGATAACTGTTACACATAAGGGATCAAAGTGTCCATGAGTGGGTTTTTTCCATGTTTAAAAGACATGTACATCTAAAGACCATGATTATGAAACTCATTGGAAGACTGCATACAAAAATGCTTATCAGTTACATTAGAGTTGAGGAAGGCTTATTGATAGGACTTTAAGTAGAAGAAAGAGATTGGCGTTTTGATATAAAGAGGATGACCATTGACAGAAATGAGTAATTTGGAAGTTTGCCAGAGAATGTGGATGATTTGGATTTAACTCTTACATTTAACCACAAATCATTATTGTACTTGTGAAAGCGAGCCATCATGCAACCCTGTTTTTAGCAGAGATTGAGGTCTGGCCATGTTACTGTCTAGAATGGGAAAGGCTCACTTCCAGAGCAGGGCCAGCAGGGCCCCATTCCCCTCCCACTTTGTTTTCCTCCTCTCCCAGCATATACTTCTATTAGTGAGAACAATCATTTTCTATTGTGGAGAGTAACTATGGAATCTTCAGAGGCTTCTAAAGTTCATCAGAGCAGGTGGACAGGCTGACTGAAGAGAACCCACAATGAATGGAGCCTGGATTTTTAGGTATCTAGTGTCTTTGAAAGGTTTACTGTGTCCTGGGAACTGGGGGAGCTGTACTGGAAAGAGAAGATGAGCTTGCCCTTTGTTGTTTGTGATATTTGTCACATAGTCAAAAGCTGAGTTTATGATTTTTGTCTTTCCCCTTATGGAATAGCTGTTGGTGAGACTTCATGTTTGTTGGGGCCTCATAGAAAAAGCCTCTTCTCTTCACATGATCATTGGACAACTTAGTTTTGTTCATTTTTTTCTCTGCTCTGTCCTTTTCACCATCTGTCTTGAAATAACTTTTTTTTTATTATGAATAAAGTCACATTTTCTATCTGTATATATCCTTGTTCAAGGTCTCTTCCCCCTCCCACCCCCTTCGGTCACTCTCTCTTCTCTACATCTCCCCATCTCCTCCCCAGCAAGGGCAGGAGTCCCAAGGTCCCAGTATCCCAATATGGCTTAGTTCAGCATCCACTCCTGGCAAATCTAGTTTCCTCACCCCAACATCAAGACTGAGTCAGGTGTTCCTCTAGGGGGAGTGGGATCCAAGGTGCCAGTCAAAGGTGTTTCAGATCCCAAGCTGTTCAGTGGTTGTGATTTGTAGCTTGGACATGCTTTGCTCTTTGCTTTTTTGTTTAGAATCCACTAATGAGTGAGTACATCCCCTGCTTATCTTTCTGGGTTTGTGATACCTCGCTCAGGAGGATATTCTCCAAATCCATCCATTTGCCTGCAAATTTTAGGATATCATTTTTTCTTACTGCTGAGTAGTACTCCATTGTGTAGATGTACCACAATTTGTTAATCCATTCTTCAGTTGATGGGCATCTAGGTTGTTTCCAGGTTCTTGCTATTACGAATAATGCTGCTATGAACATAGTTGAGCTAATGCCTTTGGAGTGTGAATGTGCATCTTCGGGTATACACCCAAAAGTGGTATTGCTGGATCCCTGGGGAGACTGATTTCCAGTTTTCCGAGAAACCGCCATACTGCATTCCAGAGTGGCTGAACAAGCCTACACTCCCACCAACAATGGAGGAGTGTTCCCCTTGCTTCTCACCCTCTTCAGCATAGGCTGTCACCTGTGTCTTTTATCTTTGAAGCAGCCAGACTTGAGGGCCACCTCTTTTCTCTTCTTAGGGCCACTTTCCAGGGTGTGTGACCTTCCTCTTTCCCTCTCTCAGCTTGATTCCCTGCTCACAGTGCCCAGTCTCTTCTGGGTAAGTTGGATAACTTCCCTGAGTGAAAGCAAGAGGGTACAGATTAAAGACTGACACATTTAATCAGACAGACCTTAGCACGAGCCATCACATCTAGACAAACTGCCTCCAACAGAAAGACTCAAATCTACATCTCAGGCAGATTGGTACACAACTAAGATTCTGCTAATCAAAACATTTTGCTTCTAATCTGTAAGCAGTAAACCAAAACACAGCTGATACTGTTAACACTAATTTCTTCCCTTGTGGAATAACACTCACTGATGGGGAATGGATCGGATGCAGAATCAGCACAAGGAGATTTGTCGCTTTCTTCCTTAATGCTCTGTTTGGTCCGTGTGCTTCTGCGCAGCTCCAGTCACTTAGGCTTTTGAAGTCATGATTTTTCAGTTCACAGACACAGAAACTAGGGCACTCAGTCTTAGCTCCAAAGGTGATGCTCCCAATCACTGTGACTGGGCTGTAAAAACAGGACAACACAAGGGATTCAGATTCAGCATGGCCTTTTTATCTGTGTGTCCTGCAGATTGTACAAAACCTTGATCCAGGAAAGAAAGGTCAAGCGACCACTAGTCTGGGTCTTCTAGAATGTGAGTACAGCTTAGGGGTGTTTTTGAAGTGGATGCTGAGGAGAGCACTTTACAGTCTAATATCAATATTCTCCTGTTTCTCTGGATGGCTCATGGATTCTTTTTTCTAGGGAGACATTTTAGGGAAGACTCTTACAAGTGTATTATTATGAAACTGCTATTGTCATTTTAACTATGAGTTGACTTTTTTTTATTAAATTTGAGTCTTCAGCAATATTTCTGATTAGGGAGTGGCATGTAGCACCTTTTTTTTTTTTTTTTTTTTTTTTTTTTTTTTTTTTTTTTTTTTTTTTTTTTTTTTTTTTTTTTTTTTTTTTTTTTTTTTTTTTTTTTTTTTTTTTTTTTTTTTTTTTTTTTTTTTTTTTTTTTTTTTTTTTTTTTTTTTGTCCTGGTTATATCCATTGCAAAAATATCTGTAGCTTTAAAGCATTTGTGCTATCATTTTATCTACTTTGTTGGAAATTGATTTCCTGCACATAGAGTTTTATAAGTGAATAAAACAGATACTATTTTGTTCAGCCTCTTGATAAAGCAGAAACATTTTGATTTTTAGGAGTGAGATCTTTCTACACTATCTTCAGCCTTAACCACACACACCCAGATCCCTGGATAAGTATGTCAGGTTCGGCCGTGGATCACATTTTGATATCCAGCAGAAATAGTCTGCCTGTCTCGTGGTGGCTGACCAGCTAAACCACAAAGTGTGTCCCAATCACAAGTCAAGTCACCAGTGTGTGCAGTTAGTGTCATCTGCCCTGTGATTCTCTGTGTATGTGAGCACCATCTCTGCCTCCATGCTTGGCACCTCTCCATCAAATCTTACACTTTCTTGGAGTCTTACCCTTGGAAAAATTTATTACCTTTTTTTTTTTGATCAACTGAGTTGCATACATGGCATATATAAGCTAAGGCAAAAACTAATCATTTTTTATATCCCAAGTCCATAGTTGTATAATTGCTGTTGGTTTGTTGTGTCTGTAGTTTTCCCTATATTGTGTCTTTGTCTTATTTGATGGTATTGTATATCATCGGTCTTACAACACAGCCGTAGTTCAGCCGCATGTATTTCCATCTATTTTCCCAAATGACTGAGGGGAAGATGTTTGTACTGTTTGGGTCATGGTAAAGGATCCTGTTTGTGTTTCGTGGTGTCATTTGTAGTAAACATTTGGAAATCAATGAATGTTTCTTGTTTTCTTAATTGTTAGCTGCTTGGAATTTTAGAAAAGTCAGGTAAACGTGTCATCTTGTAAGTATTGTTCTGACTACGGTTATGTCTCTAACTCCTGTTCTGCTTCATAACTGCATGAAGATTCAAACTGGCTGTCTGCTCTGCGTGTTCATCATTGTAAACTATGGGCATATTCTGAATAGATAAATGTAATAACTGCATGGCCCAGACTCTGGTATTGTTCTGTGTTTCTCACATTTGTTCAGATTATTATCTCACAAAAGAATGCTTTTCTGTGACTTACATTGTAAGTTACTCAGAAATTCTGAAAGGCATCCTTGGCACTTCGTCTGCCTTCCCTGCACTGCTCATCAGCATGATTCCAGCTTGTGATGGGAAGGCTAAACCTGGCTCGTTTGCAGCACATGGCATGCTTCCGAGCCCAGCCACTTGTGTGTTTTGTTTCTCACTCTGTCACTTAAGTTTATATCTTCTGGGAAAGGGGAGGAGCTAAGAGGATGAAAATGTTAGAGTCTGATCTGTGGATAGGCAGGAGCCGGGGTGTCATTGTGGGTTTGATGAATAAGGGCAGTGCCTTCAGTATTCCCTGGCCAAATGCTCCCTTGAAACACCTTCTATCTAAAAAAAAATTGAGCATATGGCCAAGTTTAGAATACAGAGAAGATTTTTGCTTATTATTTTTGTCTGTATTAGGCCAAATTGAGAAAGGTACTCCAACTATATCACACCTGTTTAATCAAATGGGATAAGGTAGAATTTGTAGAACATTCATATTTTGTTTATTTAGGCAGTGTGCAAATATTAATTACCTATAAATATTCTGATATATTTATGTTAGATTATTTATTTTACAGACAGCTTTTTGCTTTATACTTTAAATTTGTTTTAGCCTGAGTTGCCTTTTAGAATTAGTGATAATAAAATATTTTATAATACCTATACATATTAGAATAAAATACAGTTGACCATGAGATCTGAAGACTTGAGAATGCATTTCTAAATTTGAAACAGGAAATAAATCATAAAAGAAACATTTAACAGGGTTCAAGAGATGGATCACTCAAAAATATTTCTACCACACAAGCATAAGGACCTAAGTTCTATCCCTGGAGGCCCTTGTGAAGAAAAGTGAAGCCTGGAAGCCCAGCACCGCAGAAATAGAGATTGGGGGTCCCCTGAGGCTTCCTGGCCTGCTAGCTTAGCCTAACTGGGGAGTTCCTGCCAAGTGAGAAACCCCACATCTGCAAGATGAGAGAATGGGACTTGAGAAAAGATAAGATTGCTGCCTGCCATTCAAGTTCAAATGCATATTGAGATTCATGTGCATGTAAGCACAAAACAATGAGTGATTATGACGGCTTTGTCTACCTGGAAGGTTCCTGGTCTGAAAGGGGATAAAAGCAATTTATGAGTAGGAAGACATTTAAGTTCAAATGAAGAAACTCTTAACCATTATCAGAAAGCCCTTCATGTCCCTGAGGAAAACGTGCCTATCATGGAAAAGTAAGCAAAACCAAAAGCAAGTAATGCCCAAAAAGGGAGCATGTGAGGAAATTAGACTCATCGGTTTTCGTAGGAGTGTGAAGACATTTGAATTTATCAGAATTTTAAGAGAAACATTAAATGTTGACAAATGCTGTAGGAAAGTATGTGTTATTGTGTGAGTATAAATTGCTAGGGTGCAATGGGAGAGACTCTTGATATTATTAAAGACTTAAAAACACACCTTTTGCTCTTCTGTTTCTAGAAATTTATTCTTTAAAAAAAAAAAAAAAGTCCATTGATACTAAGGTGCACACAAGACTTGTTTCTCACATTTTAGACTGGAGCACCAAACGTGATCCAGGTACCATCTCAAGACACGAGGCAGCTCATGTGGATCAGAAACTATCTTGAGTATATATAGATGTAGCTATCAGGGACCAGTTCCTAGTGTCAGGTGCTTTGAAAGGGCTTCTTTTTGTCTGCTTTTTACAGTATGTTTGTGAGGTCTAGACAAATCAGTACCAACATCTACCAATCCACCAGATGACTACTAGTACCATGAGAGGAGCAGAGAAGTGTTAGGAACTAACCAGCAACATCAGCGATGGCTGTTTGTTAAATAATCTGTTAGATATCTGGAGGGGGAAATACTGTGCTGCCAGTAAAGTCTTTGAGAAAAATAATGGCATTAGAACATATTCTTGATGATATATATGCTAAATGTCCAGTTGTATATGTGGTCCAATAATTTGTGGAATCTGCAAACCATATAATTTAAAAAATGTTTATAAAGTAGAGAATATATAATATAGCACAGACTGGTTCTGAAAAGGATTCTAAAATTGTGTATATTATTTTTGTTCACCTTGTATTTCAGACCAGATTTTATTTTCTTGCCTGTGAAATGTGGGTTCTATCATACTACCAGTGTTAAGAATTGTAGGTTCTATTTCGATCCCAATATTGAGAGGGTAATACTTTATATCTTCTACATACAGGTAGCCATTTGCAAAGTGGAATGTAAGTGGCATGGGTGATTGACCTAGGCTGCTGCTTCCTAAATCATCAGTCTGATTTATTGTTTCCAGGTTGCTCCAAAAGAATTCATCCTTTAGAGCAATGGTTCTCAACTCATGGCCATGACCCCAAACCATTGTCAAACAACCCTTTCACAGGGGTCACCCAAGATGATCAAAAAACAGATGTTTACATTATGATCCATAACAGTGGCAACCTTACAGTTATGAAGAGCAACAGAAATACTTTTATGGTTGGGGTCACCACAATATGAGGGTATATTAAAGAGTTGCAGCATTAGAAAGGTTGAGACTGGCTGCTTTAAAGGTTTCCATGGTAATCTTCAGGCCCTTCCTAGGCTAACTCAATGGCAGACAGTTAAATATAGGATCATTTTGAATTAACTAAAGAGCTAAACTTGGGTTTCCTGCTACATTCTGCAGTTTTTAGAGACACCAAATCCAAACCCTTGTATTCTTGGAAGGTGTTATTAGTGGTTTAAGGGAGGTTTAAAATACTAGCTTCCTACATAACTGGTAATAGGTTATTTAAACAGTGACTCTGCTTCCCAGAATTTCTAAGTGATAATAGACATTTGATCCTGATGACCGCCAGGGAACCTTCAAATTCTGCCTATGAAACTAAAAGAGAGATGAAAATACACACAGATAATTTGGGTAACATGATAGTGAGCTGAGGCCAGTCCTTCTCTGATGTTTGTATAAAAGGGTATTGGCATATGCAGTCAGGTAGATCGTTCTTACGATGTTCAGGTGAACATGCTTGAGCTATTTAGTAGGCACACAGATGATGGTTGGAGGGCAGATAAGCAAAGTGGTACTCCTGTCAAGTACTCTATATGTACATGTGTACAAATAAAGCAGTCCCATCACGTGACCATGAGACTTTGTCCTGTTAGAGTGTTAGTACATAATTATGAAAGAAATGTAGATGGCAGTTTATCATAATGAGCAGAGGTTCTGGGAAGACTCTGGTGGGGCTCAAGGACATTCAGCCTGTTTAGATTATTGGTAAGATTTTAAAAACAGAAGGTGTTTCTGTAAGAAGCAATGATGTAAAAATACAGTGAATGAACTAGTTTTACTGGGATGGGAAATTTGAATTCTGAGACCTGAAAGGGAAGCCCCAGTGCACTGGGACTGTGTGTGACAAGACACAAATGTAAATATGTGTATTTTATAATGTTAATATGTTTACATTTGTTACGATTGAACTCCACAGTTAAATAATAGTAATTGGAAATCCTGATATTCTTAGAAGAAATAAAAGGATAATACACAAAATTAACTATGTTGCAATTTTGTAAAGATGCATTGTGCTCTCGTAGGGTGTTATATACATATATTAAGTACATGCATAAGTTAGAACAGGGCAGGAGATGTATTTAGACAGCCCTGAGGAGTCAAGATTCTTCTTCTGGCAAGAATGCATTCTTCCTCTGGCAAGATTCTTCCTCATGCATCCAAGAGACATCAATGGGTCCATTCATGAGCTCTTTCTACTCAGGATGGCAAAGGCCAGAAGAGGGCAGTGCTTTGTGGCGTCTTGGAGAAGGTTACTTTTTTCCTCCCCTTTGGTTCAGCTTTTCTGACTCAAAATTCCATGGTTGATTTGTCCAGTAAAGTCTTGTATTTGTGTGCCTTGAAGACCACTCATAGAAAGTTCAGCTACCCTGGGACAGACCTGGATGTGGATGCAGCTCTTGGTTTAATGCATTTGTTAACAGCAGACCATGGTTGAGACAAAGTGTATATTCACCAATGTTACTTCTTGCTAAGATGTTACTGGTTTTGCATTTTCTCAAGGGAAAGTGATTTTGCCAAATTAATTTATGAGTGACCAAAAGCTATCAAAATATATCTAGTGACAATTCATGTATAATGAACCAGGTCCCTCCCTTCCTTTCTTAAACCTAGACGATTGGCAGCACTGGAGTTGGAGCAGGCCTTGAGCTGTGTGTATTGGTGTCAGCATTACTCTGGCCTCTCATTTTGAAGTAGACTTATTTAATTCCTTTATGACGAAATAATACTTCCTGGACTTAGGTAACAGTTAACCAGTACAGCTGCATTAGGTATCAGAAATGAAAAGAAATATTTTTCAGAATGACAGTTTGAACTGCATTAAGTATTTTTCTTTATTCAATTTAGAACAAGTTTAACATTTTATATAACTTACAGTAATCATATATGCTCATCAGTGAAATTTAAAGTTTATGGTATATTTTATGCATCTTTTTCATGCTGTTGGGAAAATATCCTGCCCTACCCTCCTCTTAGTATAGAGAAGAACAGATGATTTTTTTCTGTCCCACTGTAGATTGGCGGGTGCTGCAACCTCACTGTGTTCTGCGTACGGGACAACAGACTAACGCGAATACCTTCAGAGGTGTCACAGGCCATGGAACTTCATGTCCTAGATGTGGCAGGGAACAGGTAAGAAAGGGTTTTGCTGGAGAGAAACATATATATCTATTCCCACTCTTTGCTGTGCACCTCTGCAGCTGGGCTTTGATTTCATAGAGCATTAGACTGCTTTGCAGAATGAGCAGCATGGTATTGCAAAAAAGTGTTATGATCTTCATTGCTAACAGGAATTTAAAAATTGCTTTTGAATATGATAGGGATAGATAAGCAGTAATGAAGTAAACTGGAAAAAGCTGATTTTACTTGGTAAAGGCCTGCAGTTTACTCATAGGTCTGGCTCCTATGTTTTGATTAGCTGGTCACTTAGGTCAGGCACAAGCTAACACTCTTCATCCTTTGCAATGGACCCGAGACAGCTGGGATAAATAAGCTGTAATTGGACGTGAGTTATGGCCTCAGAATGCTCACCTTTTTAAAGGTTAATTCTCTGGGGAAATCTTGATAGATTCTTAAGGCCATTAAGAAATGACCAGAAACTCAGGGTTGATTTGGAAAGTCAATTTTTGCTAGCTGCTTGATGGAGCCTTTGTAGCACAGGAAATACTGTTCTTCCCAGCTTCCTTTCTGAAGCCCAGGAAACTCAGGAACTCTGAACATTTCCCTGGCTCTGGTCACACTGGGAAGCATGAATTTCTATTTCTAGTTCTTAAGCAGAAAGATGACTCTGACTTCTAAGACTGTTTCCTATGGTCCGAGTATCGCTCTCCAGTTCTCAAGAGAAAGGGAAGTTAAATTTTTATTGTGCTTGGATTGGGGTGGAGACATTTAGTTAAGAAGTTGAAGTACATAGGCGTCCTCTGAGTCAGTTAAATGTACTATTTTGTCTATCCATATATACATTCATAACTAAATTCTCAGCCTTTAAAAATGTTTAATCACTACTTGTTTTAAAATTTTAGTATTGAAACTAGTAATAATAATAATAATATCATGTCAGTGTTGAAACTTGCAGCAATGTTATTCATGAGAGGTGATTGAAAGTGCAGCCTCTGGCTCTGCTCTCAGGTATGGTGGTGCAGGAACTTGCGTTAATAGACCTGATAGGGTTTATTATCACAAGGGTGACTCCAGAGAACTATGTGGGAACTATGAAGCTCTCTATGGCTGAGAGGAAGTGTCCTGTGTTATCAGTTACTCCGGGACACAGAACAAAATTTCTTTTTTTAGAAAATAAAATTTATTTTTATTTTATGTGAATCGGTGGTTTGCCTGCATATATAACTGTGTAAAAGTGTCAGATCTTGGAATTACAGACAGTTGTTAGCTGCCATGTGGATGCTGGGAATCGAACTCAGGTCCTCTGGAAGAACAGTCAGTGCTCTTAACCACTGAGCCATCTCTCCAGCCCCAGGACAAAATTTCTTAACTCTTAAACTCTCTGTCTAGAAATACTCACCAGGAGTACATAATAGGGTACTTGAGGCTCTTGCTTAAATATAAAGACTGCCAGACACTAGAAACAGTGTCTGTTGGTAGGGCAATAGGTTAGACTTTTGAGTTTTGTGTTGTGTGTGTATATGTGTACATGCACACATGTCCTAATAAAACAATTTAGACATTTTTAAACTGAAATATTAAATCATCAAAAATGAGATTTTGACTGCTGCACTCAATTTTGTTTTGTTTTTAAATAAAAACACATCTGACTACACAAAACTATCAGATAGGTTTTTATTTAAAAACTCCCATATCAGTAGAGGATGGCGGAGCCTTTTGAGGACCTGGGACTTTTATTCGAGAGATATTTTTCCCCCCAGATGCTCTTGTCTAACTTTTTGTACACTTTAGACTTTTTTTGCAAACTGCTTGAAACTAAGAAATCCTACTTGGAAGAAACAAAGAAATGAAACACCTAAGTATAGCAGTTAGCACTGATTAGCCAGAGGGCACTCTGGATTCTTAAATACCTTTGGCAAAGCAGACGCTGTAATGTTCCTGGGGATGGAAGGTCACTGGAGGCTGGGTTGTCACATTTTGGTTTGCTCTCTTCCGAGACCATCAGTGTAAAACAGTAAGCCACAGCTTTTTATTTCTTGGGGTGTAGTGCCGAATAGAGCTTAGAGGTATGTACCAGTGAGACCATGGCTTCTTGCTCTGATTCTGTTATTCAGTGATAAAGAGAAGGTACCAAATTAAGTTTTAAAGTATATTTATTCCTCTGAAACCTGGAGTATATTGACATCATTTTCTGACTTCCTGTTGGATGATTTTCCTGGACGAAACAGAGGAGAGTGTACATGCCGTGCTGTGGGTAGGCCACAGGGAGTCCTGAGAAGCTGTTTGGCCTGGCCAGCAGAATGTGTACACACTGTAGGGATAGGAGCCCTACAGGTAACATTTCTGTCCAGAACTGTTGAGGACGGGCTGGTGTATGGTATAGACTTGGTCAGCAGCGCCCAAGTTCGCTGGCTGGCACTTGGACTCTTCACAGGAAAGCCAGTGCAGCGCCTGAGTTGGGCTGGCTGGCACTTGGACTCTTCACAGGAAAGTCAGTGTTTCAGACAACTCGTTAATATGAGTTGGAATATGATGACAAGTCTGCTGTTGGAGAGTCTAGTAATTTATTTTAGCTTTTATTACCCACTTGTCATCTTTGGAAGCTGTTATTTGTTGGTGATATTTTTAGCTTTGTTCGCCTTTGCCAGTGCTCCTTGGGAAACAGTGATAGCTCTGAGGCATTGGGGAGCAGATTGTCTGTTTTGTGCCAGTTTTCAAGTCTTGACACCCCCCATCCCCCCCACCCCACTCCTGTGCGGCTGTGAACAAGAACAGCAGAGTTGCTGACTGTAACTTTCTTGAACAACATTTGGAAATTTTTTTTTTTTTTAACATTTTAGAGGCTATTAGCTTAACTCTGATTTTTAAAAACAGTAAAAATTCCTAACGTTTCATTCCTATAATATAAAAGTGCTTGCATATGTGATGTTTGCTGTGTGCCCCTGTGTGTATTTATGTCGTTGCTACCGGCAGTCAAACCCAAGGCCTTGCATGGGCTAGACAAGTACCCTACCACTGAGCTGTGTCCTCAGTTCTGTAGTAGATATTCATGTGTATGTGTGTGTATATATATATGTATACATGCACATCTCTGTCACAGTGCCTGGCAAAACAAATATCTTTAACTTCTTTGAGTTTGAATGTTTATACAACAAATTTGCTATAGAGAGAGGTGACTTTTTGGCAGCACGGGATATTTAACTTGCTGCCTCACTTGAGGGCCAGGCACACCTAAGTGAGGAGAGGGTAGGGAGAGTGGAGAGGGCAGCTGTTTTCCCTAGATGCCTCAGGTGCCCTTGTATTGGTGTGAGCTCTTCACTGCAGGGAAGTGAGTGTGACCTTTATTATCTTAGTTAGGTTCCCGCTGCTATAGAGGCCACAACCGAAAGCAGCTGGGGAAGAAAGTGTTCATTTCATCTCATACTTTTCAGGTCACACTCTGTTGCTAGGGGAAGTCGAGGCAGGAACTGAGTAGAAGCCATGGAGGAGTACTACTTAGTCTCACTGCCCTCGGGTTGCTCAGTTTGATGATCTTATACATCTGAAGACCACCTGCCCAGAAGTGGTGTCACCCACAATGCGTTGGACCCTTGTACATCAGTCATTAATGAATTAGTTCCATTGTCTGGGGGTCATAGGGGAGAAGTGGGAACAGGGAAGAGAAGTGGGCACCTCACCTGTGACTACCTGCAAATCTAGGAACATAATATCTTTTTACACGCTGGACTCAATCTGAGGGCTCTTGTGTTCATTTTCTTCCCATTTGTGATAACAGGAGTCAATTCTCCAACGTTTCCAGTTGTAACGTCTTCTGTTTTATGTCAGGTTGCGTCATCTGCCCCTGTCGCTGACCACCCTGAAGTTAAAGGCCCTGTGGTTATCTGACAACCAGTCCCAGCCTCTCCTCACTTTCCAGACAGACACAGACCGCACCACAGGGGAGAAGATTTTAACTTGTGTCTTACTTCCTCAGCTGCCTTCTGAACCTATCTGCCAAGGTGATTGTCTCTGAAGGACCTCAAGCTGGAGCTAATGTCTGCCCGTAGCACCCCCTCTTCCCAAGTGTGCTCGTGTACATTTTGGTTCCACTAGTAAAGTCATTGTAGGGCTACCCTGGAAGGGTCCCCCAGGTCTTCATAGGAAAAGATCACTCATATCTGTTTACCGTTCCCTTTGGTTTGGAATTATATAGTAAGGATAAAAGTATAGTGCTGTGAGATAGCTTGTTAAAATCTAAACTAATATTGGAGGATTCCCAGTTAACACCACTGGCGCAGTATCTTAAAGCCAGTGAATTATTTTGAGTTATTTAATTTTTGTGATTTAAAAAAAAATCACACAAACGTAAAAATGGTGGTATGAATCCATTGCTGAGAGATACGAGTTTGGTAGGAATCCTGGAGTCTCTAGAGCTGGAACACTCCAGAATGATCTTGCTACTGTAGCAATGTGCCATGTATGCAGTACTGTGCCATGAAGGAGAATTCCAGCCTCCCTAGACTGCAGCCATACCATAACAGAAAAATAAAACACCATGCTTATTGTGTGGAAAGAGCCACTGAACACCCTTTAATGTGTTTTAAGCCTCTATAATGAAACACTAAGCATCCCAAACTTACAAATACCTCAGGGGATCTCAAATGGAGTTCCACTGTAAAGGACTGATTCAGCCCAGGCCTTTTTACTTCTTGTTTTATATTTTACCAAAAGCAAAGGTTGGAGGTTGGAACAGTGGTCTGCCCTCCTTATTTTTGGTTCTGTGGGCCTCCATGTGGATTCTGACCAGTGAGCCACTAAATTACAGTGTAGCCATTCCCAGTCCCATGGCCAACATTCCCTACTGATGTTGTCTGTCACTGCAGAGAGTCTGGCTCGCTGTGGTGCCCTGGAAAGCTTGGTGAATGACGTCTCTGAGGATGCCTGGAATGACCGCACGGTACACCGAGTTAGTGCAATCCGGTTTTTGGAGGATGAGAAGGATGAAGATGAAACTGAAACGGTATGGGGATAGGCATTCATCCAACATTGACTGACAGAAGTGCCCATGTGGATTTTCTTTGTTTTCGTATTGAATGTTCTTTATTTTGCCTCTCAATATCTAGGTTTTTTTTACTTTAAAACAAAACAAAACAAAACAAAACTAATTCTCAAGGCACTGGTGCAGATTGAATTTTTGATGTTGTTACTTGAATGGTCTTGATGCTTTGATTTCTTTGTGATAGTTCCCCTTTCTTTCCTCATATTTTTCTCCAAAATTGGCAATCCCCCTGCCCTCCCCACTTGTGTGAACAAAGTCTTTTCCTGTCTCTAGTACTGCTCATGGCTGGGCTGTGTTAGCTCCATTCATGTCATTATGTGATTCAATACAAGACATCTCTCTTCTTGATACCAGGCCACCATAGCCCTTACATAGAGTTTTGTAATCTTAGTTGAACTATCTTGACAAGTTTTTATTTAGAAATCGAGAATATATTTGAAGCCTCGTTGTTTGGTTCATATTTGAAAATGTCTCTCAGACATACTATGTCTCAGCTCTTCACGTGATACTGAGTTACACTTGCTAGTTCTTTTTTTTTTTTAAGATTTTCATTTTTAGTCACATGTATGCGTATATGTTTGAGTATGCATGCTGCCCAAGTAGGCTGGAAGAGGCTGTTGGATGCACTGGTGCTGGCTGTGGTTACATGTAGTTGTGATCCATCCAACATGGTTGCTGGGAATTGACCCCTGCGTCCTCTGGAAGAGCAGTTATTTGCTCTTAAGCCACTGGGCCATTTCTCTGCCCTCATACTAGCCTTTTAAATTCTTTGTACCAGTTGCGTTTTCACAAGCAGTGCTTAGAGAGTGCTTGCAGCCCCCCAAACAAAGGCTGCTTTAAAATTATCTTTAGTAGTCCAGCCATCACCAGATGGCACTTTAGGACTCTGCCTTAGTAGGAAGAAAAATTGGAACAAGGGATGATAGAGGAACTTCAAAGTCGGTGTTTCTTTAATGCTCACCAGAGGGTTCAGAGTGTAATTATTTCAGTGGTTGTTTTACTACCTCAGTAATTCTCTTTGTTAGACTAATGTGTTCCAAGATAGATCTTTCAAAAGGTGGAACTGCCACTTTGTGAGATAATGAGCATGTCTTACATTAACTAATGGGAAAATTTACAAATTGCTAAGCCCTGTTACTTAAGTCTCAGCACTGTGGTCTTTATTAGAAGAACATGCACTTTCATCAGTACAGCAACTGGCACACAGCATTCAAACCAGATAAAGTCTTCTGTTTTGCTTTTTCTTTTCAACTTCCAAGCCTCTGGGGTGAAGGAAACCAGAGCCACTCTGAATAATAGAACATTTTAGCAAATTTAACTTAGTGTATTTATTTATTTTTCTTTTTGATTCTATAATTATGTCTTAAATTTTGATATTTTCCATCATCACGTAGAAACTTATTTTATACTAATATTTTTTTAAAATGCATTTTTTTGTTCTAAAAATAATATATTCTGTCACTACTAAGAAGCTGCTTTAATGTCCCATGAACTCTGGGTGAGCAGCTGATGAATGGCCCATAGCTGGGAAGAAAGCTGTTTCCCCTGGAACTCTGATTCTTGAAGTTGTAAGATGTGTATTGGAATGCTGGTGCCTCAGAGCTGCATGCTTTGAAACAGTAATGGATAAAACCAAACACTCCGTCTGTTTGCAGAGAACACTCCAGAGGCGTGCCACCCCACACCCCGGGGAGTTAAAGAACATGAAGAAGACGGTGGAGAATCTACGGAACGACATGAATGCTGCGAAAGGACTGGATTCAAACAAAAACGAGGTCAAGCATGCTGACCGAGTGACCACGTCAGTGTAGCATTCGCCCTGGGTCCTACCTGCTGTGTCTTCCCTGCTGTAGAGATGTTCCTGTGCCTCCAAGGAGCCTCCTGCATCCTGTGTTCACCATCCCTGCCAGGATGCTGCTCTCGCACAAAGTGCCTTCTGCATCCCTCAGTCACTCATCATGCCAGTAGCCTCCCATCTTGATTGTTTCTCAATTTCAGTTGTTCGTAATAAGTAGAATACACTACTGTCAACATCTGAACTTCGTTTCTGTCTTATGTTGGGGTTAGAGAGAGCAGGAAGGGGGATTATGGCCCTCTTCCCTCTACTGAGTGCTGGACATTTTGAACCTAAGATCTTATGGACCTACTGATGAGAGGAAGCTTTATGTATGGAAAAAAACAAAGATACTTTTTTAATCTTTCTTGGCAGCTCAGATGGTGTAAATTTTTAAATTTTGTATAGGTATTTCATAACAAAAATTATGTATTTCTTTGTTATTTTATCTTGAAGACGGTACATATTTTCATATTTGTGCAGAAAAACAAATTAGGCCTGAAGCATTTGTTTTTATCTGTACCATCCACTTTGTGCCTTACTGTATCCTGTCCTGTCCCACCAGTTGTAAACAGTGGCATCCTTGAGCAGCAAGATGGGAATATAAGTGTGGTCATTTTAAAGCAGTATTGCATTTTAAGCAGTAATGTACCAGATGGATTTGTTTGCTAACCAAAAAGATGAATTTATCAGTGATTTGTAATTTTCATCCATTGATTTCTTCAAAAAAGATGAGCCAAAGGATTAGACTGCTGTTCCGTCATTTCATATGCTCTCCCTCGTCTTAAGTTCCAGTGAGTGCAGCATCAGACTCTGTCAGACTGTGCCTGCTCCAGAGGCTTGTGCCATTTGTATAATGATGTACAGCAGAAAAGCACAGAAAACAGCAGCAACAAAAAAACTGGTTCAGAAACTCAGTGGATCAATAACTTATGTATTGCAGAAGAATGACTCTTACTGAAGAAAGCTTTAAAAGTTTTATATCCAGATAAAAGAACACAATAAAGCAGAGGAACCTATACCCTAATAGAAATACTGCTATCTTTTTATACAAGTGCACTTTGATTTGTAAATAGTTTTAATCAAAGCATAACAAAACACCACTTCAAGATTTACTTTTAAATCTGCTAATTTAAGGTATATGTTTTTAATGTGTTTTTGTTGTTTCCTTTTTATGTATGCTATGACGAAAGAGAAATGCAGAGTGCTAGGCACCATGTGGTATCTGAGAAAATCATGCGATTTTTTTGCAGCGTGTGTCGGGGGAAGTGAGGGGTGTGGTGGGGGGATGTTCTCCTGTGAAATAAACTCATCATGGACATTGGCCATATAGCTTTTTAAAAATTATTACATTGTATGTTCAAAATGGTAGCAGATGATTGAGTTCTTGAAGAGGGTCTCTCTGTCTGCTGAGTGTCTAGGTTTTAGCCAGTTGTAGGTAACTTCTGGTGAGACTTCATTCATGAGTCATTTTTCCACATAGGGCAGAGCCCAGAACTGCCGTCAATGTGGGTTCATCAACATGAGTTATGGCATCTGGCCAGTTGGACTTCTTGTAAACCCATTTTCAGCCAAGCAAATGCAATTTCTTCTCTTCTGTACATCAGCTTGGGTTACATATCTGCACACATTTTTGATATGTTTATGTGCATATGCATTTTTAACACTTAGGAGGTGATAGTACATGTCATTTAAATGGTTTTTATCTTTGCCTACTAATTAGTAGGGAGACATTTTCTTTTCCTCATTTGAAGAGTTTCACATGACTTAATTTTAAACCTATAAAACTGATAGATGTAATTCAAGGACTGAATCCATATAGATAAATAGAGACTTTTGTTTTAAGAGAGTCATCCTGACTCTGAAAATGAACTGAACTTTCCCAGTGTACTTTGTTCCTGATTTTCACATAAAGGCCACCGTTTGCCACTCAGTTTCATCTTAGCTTTAGTGAATGGGTGGAGGTAGAGACACAGAGATTGGGGAGGAGAGATAGTCACTGTAGGAAATGGTGTGAGCCTAATTATTCGCTTCCTTGCCTTGTTTCCTTTATGCCATGTCTATCTAGCTGGTTTGTTTGGGTTTTTAGAGGTTTTTTTGTTTCATCTTGATCTTTTGTGTTGGCTCATTCTGTGGTGCTTTTAAACTTCAGAGTGATAGATCTAAACGCTCTACAATGCAGCTCCAGTCTGAGGATATCCAGGCTTTCTAGGAAGGGAGAGGTTGTCAAAGCTTCCTGCACAGTGGCCAAGTTCCTGACCTTTTTCTGGGGTGTGAAGGGTGGGGGATAAGAGTGGGCAGCACTAACCGTCTCTGTTCTCCTGCCCCTCCCTTAGGAGAGGGTGGAATTTAGTCTTCTTCCAACTCCTGTGTCTGGTGAGAGTGTTGGGTAAAGGTAGAAAAAGATGGTATTGATAGGAACATGTTCATCTAACTTTCCTAACACAATCTTTTATTTCCTCTTCTTTATCAAGTAAGTTATAGCTCAGTGGATAAAGTAATAACACAACAAACAAATTCTACAACCTTTGAGGAGATAAAGCTGAACAGATAGTCATGGGTGATAAAAGTGGCGACCAGTGAGAAACTGCAAAATGATTACCAACATGTTGGTTTTTCTTCTGGAAATTTTAAAGGGATGTTGATAACCAGCCAACTCTAAGATTTACTAACTGGTTATCTGTGGGAACAGAGACCTCAGCCTTTTTGCACAGCAGCCCCTCTGCCATCATATGGGAGATTTGCCATGCCCATGAAGACATAATTAATGCATGGGTGAAGGCCAGGGGGGTAAAAAAAGGTCTGAAAAGCCAGTCCTATCTTTGTAAAATCTTGTGCCATGGGCGCCTCCCCAAGTGTGTGGTGAGGAACTTTTTAATAGAGCTGGTGAACACAGGTGACATCCTCAGAGAGTTAGAATCTCACTTCACCAATTCCTGTTGACCGACTTCACTCTCCTCCCCAAAGAACAATTAAAACAGTGTTTTAAAAAAAATCCTCAGCTTTTGATTGTGGAAAATCAAAGACACCCAAAAGTAGACTTACATAATGGGTCTTAAGGTGCCTGTCACTCAACTTCACCAAGTGTCAACATAAGATCAAGAAGCTTGCTTGTTTTAAAGGGACTGAAATTATTTTAATGTATATGCAGGAAAAAAATGACTGAATGTGTGCTTTTAAAAGAGAGGAAGAACCTAAGTGTACTCTTTGGAATATCATCTTGGAGTTAATTTTTTTTGAGTCAAGATGCCAGTGAAATCATGGGTTTGAATCCAAGCCATGCCACGTGGATTTGATTAAGCAATTTAGCCCCTAATAGCTTAGAAGGGGACTAAATGAAATATATGGAACACAAGCTTTCAGAAAATTGGTGGTTGCTGTTATTACAGGCTCTGCTGCTATGACAGTGATGCCATTGGGAGCTCTGAAATCCTTATGTGAGCAGGCAGGCACCGTTCTCAGGAGCACGCACTACTGGTAACTTTGCCTAAAATATAGGTCCCCATGTTACATGAGAAGTTTTTGCTCTGTAGCTCAGCAAAAATTGGCTGGCTTTAAAACTGGCAGTCCTTCCTCAGCTCCCCGGTGCTATGATTCTAGACTTGCACACCATGACTAATTCTGATAAGTGCATTTTAATTAGTTTAGTTAATGGTTAGGTTCCCGACGGTCTCTGTCAAACTTCCTCCTTTTTCCTGGACTTAAGAACTACTCTTAGAGCTGGGTAGTAGTAGCATATTGAGACAGACACAGGCACATCTTCTGGAAAGTTTACCAAGAAACCATTAAATACCTAAAACAACTTTTCCTCCCAAAAAAATATTTTCCATTTTCCTATGACCTTTTATATTTTAATTCTATGGAACTCATTCTTTTCCTTATCTGAACCTTAACCCTGGCTTTTTTTTTTTTTTTTTAACTTTATTTATTATTTATTTGCCTTGGTGTTTGCCTGGAACTGGAACTACAGACAGTTGTCAGCTGCCATGTGGGTGCTGGGAACCGAACCCGGGTCCTCCGGAAGAGCAGACGGTGCCCTTAACCGCTGAGCCATCTCTCCAGCCCAACCCTGGCTTTTTATAATTTCCTCCCTTTTGACATTCTGTGTTCTTTTTTCTCAAAGGAGCCCCTAGGCTGGAATGGATCAGGACAGAAAGTAGCTTTAAAATGCTCATCATAAAGAAAAATCCCTGGAAACATGTTAGTGCAGCCTGAGCTGGGAGGGTGGAGCTGCCTGTGGACCTTGCAGGGTGTTTAAAAAGCCAAGACAGCTGGCTGGAAAGGGAGACCAGCAAGAAGAACCTGATGGGGAACCGGCAAAGCTTCAGGCTGCCGGAAGGACCATAACTTTAAACCATGAGAGCAGGCTGGCAGTCACTGTGACAGGCAAGAATCTGTTGAGGTTGATTATTTTTTTCTTTTGAGGCATCAACAATTAGCATCTAAAATGACGGACCCCTCTTGGTTAGATTGGAGATGCATGGCTCCTGCCTTCCAAGTCCCTTCCCACCATGCTACCTCAACACAGTGTGCTTTCCAGAATGACCCTGTGAAGAAGATCACAGTTCCACTTTGCAAAGCCATGAATCAAGATCCAAAAGATTTCATAATCAAGGCCAGGATGGAGCCGTAAATCAAAGTCGGAATTTAAATTTGCTTCCCTGCTGGCTTGAATCTGTGATTGCCATTTTATTTCCATTCACTTTCCTCTCCCAGTCACAGGTGTGAACCTGCAATTACATTTACAGTTGTATTTATAGTGACGAGGAGGCTTCTGTCTTCATATACTCAGGTGATGCAGGCCTAAATTACGGACAGACACTGATATGGAACTGCAGGAGATTGATCCAGAGCCAGGTCTTCATTTTATCTAGTCCAGGTTGTTCCTGACCATTTCTCACAGGGTCCACAACCTGGTGTCCTATTTAAATGCTGCAGAAGTCTTCATGGGGCTGATATCCAAGCATCTCAAGGCACTTAGATGATAACTCACTTGGTTAGTGTATGACCAGAACAAACTGATGTTTATACGTTAGCTAGAGATACAGTTTAGGGACCCCATCTCCGAATTAGCATGTTCCAGATATTGGCAGGCAGCCTCTGAGTGGGACAATCATTTAGGAATTGGTATATTATATTGTTTTAATCATCACTACTTTTAATAGCCCTCCCTTGGAGAGAAGTCAGGTGCTAGGAGATCCACATAATCTTGACCTTCCTGCAGTTAGGGGATGAGGAATGTGACTGGGTATTTCTTATTTAAAGTCTGCCTTGGAAAAGGCTTGCTGAGAAAGACATGCAAACTGTATTGCTCTTGTGCAGAGACGTTTTTAGAGACGCAGAAACAAGATAAAAAAAGTTCTGTCTTCACAAGTCAAGAGACTAGATTGGCACTGGAGTGGTAGGGACACCCTGCATCCAATACTACATGATCCCAGAGAATATACGTGATGCTTTATTTTAGATGGCTGCCGGAAGTAAGTCGGAAAGGTGCCCACTGCAGTAAATAGTTTAGGAGAAGCTGTCTAAGTGGCTTACCCTGAACGCCTGAGAAGATATTTACTGGACGTGGGCTCTTTTGTCCCGTATGCATCCTGTCTGATGCACTCACACAGGGCTGCAGCTTGCTGCCCTTCCTCCAGCTGCAGGTGTGAGTGCTTGTTTGTTTAAACCTAGCTCAGCACTGAGTGGAAAAACAAAAAGCCAGGCTTACTTGTCTAGGCATTGAAAGTTCTTCCTGAATTTCTGTCCTGCCCACTGGCCCAGAGGCATAATGGGTGCGGTGAGTTTCGGTAATAGTTTGGGAAGTTTCGAGAGCAGGCTGTGGGCTGGGTGGGTCTGCTGCGTTTAGAGTTGCCTGTGAATTTAATCATTTTGGAGCCTCTGAGGTTCTGGAACCTTGTGGGAGGGCTTTTGCAGAGGCCTGACTGTGAGGTAACCCCCATCCATGCCAATTCCTTCCTGGATACCTGAAAAGAGTGTAGGGTAGTAAAACCATTGGGTGAGGTGTTTACTTCTCCACACTGGCTACCTGTCCTCCCTTTGAGGACTATTAGCCGGTAGATGTCCTGACACTCAATTGAAGCAATCACTTGAGACTCAGTTGGTCACCTGTGGTAACTGCACATTGGTAGAATTACCCACCACCCGTTCTTGATCTCAAGCACAGCGGACCATGCACTAGATAGTTTGCTGGAAGAAACAATGGTAGTCTGGTGGGGGTCTCTGCTCAATCCTCAGCTACCCATAGAAGTTACATCAGTTTGGGAGGAACTGGTGCAATGTGAATGACAAGATCCTCTTCCTCCATACTTAATTAACTCTTGCCAGGAAGCTAGCTGAGTGCAGCTGAGCCAGTCTTGCCCACTTGGATACCCTGACAGCTTTGGCAGAGTTTTCTTGATACGCAGTGGTCCCCAAAGCAGAGCCTGTGTGAGAATCAATAGCCATGGAACTCTGTCCATCATCTCTGACTCAGGATGAGAGTGGATCCCCAAATGTGCTGCAGCAGATCTGGGACCACATCTAGAGAACCAAGGCTCAAATTCAAGGAAAGTTCATGTGACCCTGACAGGCTTTTAATTCCCTGGACTTCCATTAACTCATTTATAACTCTTCCCACCCCCATACTTCTAGAGAACTACATGAAAATGGAGTTGTACAGGCTTGTATCTTGGGCAGGTTTTGGTCTTCCTTCCCACTTGCTGACCCTTAGGCTCTTGTTAACATGTGCTCACTAATGGCAATAGATGAAATGCTAACAGAAATAGGAACTGTGCTTACCTGTGGGGTGAGTGCCCAAAGGGAAGGCTGGAAGTGTTGATGGCCAGATGTAGATGAGAATATCAACATTTCCTGACTTGCCCAACAGCATAAAAGCCTGTTGAGTGTGGGCTGCCAATAACCAGGAACCAGGTCCTAGTCATTTGTGAGCTAATGCCTGGTATTCAGTCCCAAACCCTCCAAGTTTGCAGTCAGCCCTCATGTCTAGGTTGTTGGGGAACATTTTCTAGCCTACCTTGACATCTCAGCTTTGCAAACACCCAACTGTGACACCCCAAGGATTCCTAAGCTCACCTCTTCTTCATGTAAGAGGACAGTCTGTCTCCAGGAACCTGAAGCCAGGTTGGTGTTTTCAACAGCTTCAAGTCTTCTTTCTTTTCCTAAGTTTATCATTTCCTTTTGTCCTCCAAAGTAATTATCGGATATGTAAATATATATCAACACACATGTATATTGAATTTATATTGTCTAGAGTAGAAACTTGTCACATTGAAAGTTCCAGACGATATATGCACAAAGAAGGCTTGTTTTTATTATTGGTTCCTTACTAAATGATATCCTTTGCTGTCCCACTTCATTTGAAAAAACAATAAAACTTCTTTTCAATAACATCCCTATTAATAAAGTCCAAGGGTCCTTAAATCACAAATCATTGAGTGTTTGTGATAACAAATTTTTCTTTGAATATGATTGTATTGGTTTGTTCTCTATTACTGTATTAGAGACCATGGCCAAAAACAAGTTAGGGAGAAAAAGATTCGTTTATCTATTTTACAGCTTAAAAGTGCAGGAACTTGAGGCAGGAACTGAAGCACAGGCCACAAAGGGAATGCTTTACTGGTTTTCTCCCCCTTATGTCTCGGCTTGTTTTTAACACCACCAAGACCACCTGTCCTGGGGTGGCATGACCCATAATGAACTGGGCACTCCCACACCAATCATTAAGAAAATGCCCACAGGCATTCTCACATATCAATCTGATGAGGCATTTTCTCAATTGATGTTACCTCTTCCTCTTCTGTGATGAGTTGAGTTTCTATCCATTTGCCCATTTTAAAAAGTTATTATTTTGTGTATGAGTATTTTGCCTAGCTTGTGCTTATGGAGTTTAGAAGAGGGTCCCAGCTCCTCTAGGACTGGAGGAAGCCATTGGGTGGGTGCTGGAAATTGAATCCAGGTCCTCTGCAAGAGTTGCAAGTTCTCAACCACCGAGGCATCTCTTCAGTTCCTTAGGCTCATTTAAAAAAGTTGTATAGAGATCAGATGCCCTTCAAATCTAAAACATTTACCATATTACTTTTATTAAGCTTTCAGGGGCTCTGTGTAGTCAATCAGCACCAATTGTTACATTTTGCCACCACAAGGCCATGAATGTGCTTGCTATCTGCTTATCACAGCCAGATGCTCTGCCAAGTGTGCTGGCTGCAGAGGGTCTCAGTCTTAGTCCCTTCTAATAGTACAGCCTGGGTTTACTACTTTTCCTGTGTGATGCTCTGGGACACATTCCTGGGACTAGCCACTGTTAAACTGCTCAGGTGTTGGAGGTTGTTCTTGGTGCCCTTCCTTGGTCCTAGTACTACTGTTGACCTGGATGAGGAATTTTATCACATGACTGACAGGGTCTATAGTTGAAACTGTACTATTATCTATGAAGAACTGATCTACAAATAGTCAAGGTGCCAGTATTGACCCATCTGGAGCAGCAAGGGAAGGGAGAAAGAACAGATGTACGGACACAGAGAAGCTGAGATCAGGTTGTCTACACTCTTGGATGGAGACACCGCAGCACCCCAGAAGTTCAGTGTGTTTATTATACACAGTTGAACAGAAAGGTAGTGTTGTTGCATACGATTGATCAGGGAGGTAGAGTTATACATACAGAAAAGCAAGGTGGCAGGGTTATTTGTATTATATACAGCTGAACAAGGTTCAGCTTTACATATATGTGTTTTATAAACAGTTGAACAAAGAAAGAGACAGGTTCAGCTAATCTCAGTCAGAGCAGTCTCTGCAAGGGAGCAGTACTCACGGCATAAACATCTGAGCGGAAAAGCTCTGGTAGATGTTTTCTGAAAGTTATGATAAAGATTTTCTGAACACACTATCAGTGTTTACCTTTAGGGCTTTTTCTGGGAAAATGGTTGTGAAGATTACCATTTCCATCCCCCTCCTTGATTTTCATACACACCACTGTTCATATCTGACGGGATTCTACCTCCAATAAACCTCACTTTAGAAATATGCTGGCTGGGTTATCAACTGTTATGTGGCTTCATCCAGTGTACATAGAATTCACTTTCACTTTACTTGACCTTTCTGTTGTTAGACTCTGTGAACATGTTTTTGAATTTGGCGGTCACAATTGGCGCCCCAAGTCAGATCCAGCCTCTCCTCAATAATTCCATGTGAAGAGCTCCATTAAAAGTGGACAGCAAAGAAAGCAATTTTATTCAATGTGGTTACACTGGAAAGAAGGACAAAGAGATCTAGTTAACCTGCCAAAAAATTTCTTCGAGGTCCTGGTATGAGATCCCAGTTTACATAGTGGTTAACAGTGTGTACATCTAAGTGGTCCATAGCCTTGAGTTGATCAGGACACCTGAGAGAAAATCCAAAGCAAGTTATCCTGAAAACATCTAAACAAAGCCAGTACCCTCTCTAAGGTTATGATGTTTTTCTTTCTATATCTCATTTATTATGTCAATGCAAAACAAAAACACAGCTCTTATTGTAAAGGGAATAAAAAATAGGGTTTTTTTTGGTTGTGTTGTTTTGCTTTTTTGAACCATTTTGAGTGACCATGGCTTGGGAACACAGCTTTAGGTTATCCCAAATCCATGTTCCAAAATGGAAGGAAATTCATAGTTTTTCAGAACAGAGAAAGACAAAAATCAAGGTAAGTTTAAAATCCATCTGAGAGTATGTCAGAGAGGTGTTACCTAAGATGGGGAAGCTTTTCTATAGGCCCAAGATGCTGTATGGTGGTGCTCTTAGCTTTGGAGTTGGTGGAAGCTGGCTGTCGGTCTGCTGAGTCAATAGATTCCCAAGTTTTTATCTGTTAGTTGCGGGATGTTTATTCTGACATAGAGACAGACAAGTAATGGCTGTCCTAGGATAAAGGACCTGAGATAAGGTGATTAGCCTTTGGACCTACAATGTTCCAATCTCCCCACAGCACTGCTATTCTAATCAGCCAGTCAGCCTCTGCAGACACAACTTCTTTCCAAGAGCTCTTCTTCACAGGCAGATGTGAGTCTCTAGATCTGTCTGGCATCCCAGTGAGTCATATCATCAATGTGTCAAGTAAGGATAACAGCTCTCCTTCATCAAGGGACCACTGTTCTGTGGGAGGCAGGCATTCTCTAAGCTGCACGGCTCATAGTAGTTTAGTCTATACTTTCCCTCACAGTCCTATGTGCTTGGAGATATTGGACACATTTGAATGGTTAGGAAGTTAAGTCATAACTAAGATCGTGGACTCTCTGACAGATGCTGCTCTGGTGGTTGAAATCATGCCACCTTCAGAGACAGGGACAGTCCCAGTCTAAGGATTTACAGACCCCTTCATAACAGACAAAACTAAGAATTGACAAATGGAGAGAGAGATAGAAAGAGGGACACACACATACACAAAGAGGGGAGTAAAAACTATACCAAGATCATTTTTTAAAATTTATTTTTATTTTATTTGCATTGGTGTTTATTTGCATGTATGTCTGTGTGAGGGTGTCAGATCTTGGAGTTACAGACAGTTGTTAGTTGCCATGTAGGTGCTGGGAAGTAAACCGGGGTTCTCTGAAGAGCAGTCATGGCCCTTAACCACAGAGTCATCCAGATCAATTCTTTTTTTTTCTTCTTATCTGTGTCTGGCTGTGTGACTGGGTATCTATGTGGCTGGGTGGCTTGTCCCTGGAATCCTCCTCTCCTCCTTTTCTTGCTCCTCCCCCTGTTTTTCTAGTCTAGATTTCTCCTACTATTTATTCTCTCCATCTGACTGCCCTGCCCTTTTCTCTCCCCTGCCTAGCCATTGGCCATTCATTTCTTTATTAAACTAATCAGATGTTTTAGACAGGCAAAGTAACAGCTTAACAGAGTTGAACAAATGCAACAGAGAAGGATGCAACACATCTTTGTATTATTAAACAAATATTCCACAGTATAAACAAATGTAATACATCTTAAACTAATATGCCACAATAGATGATGAAGACAGACAGACAGATGATAGATAGACAGATAGACAGACAGACAGGTAGATAGATCAAAGAGTGACTTTAGCTTAGTGAACCAGTAAATTTAAGAGGGTATTTACAGCAGTATGTCTAAATCTAAGATGGCTGAATCTCCAAAATCTGTAGTCCACGCATGAATGATGATACACAAAAGCTGTATCCCTAAAGCTCAGTGTTTTCAGGTCAGAAAGTCTTTTTTTCTTCAGCAATTTGTGCTGTGTGTAGAACCATGAGACAGGCTTTGGGGATATTATTCAAAACTAAAACTCACAAGGCTCAGAAAACTCTTAAAACTTAATAATATTCAGCGCAATTCTTAATTGATTATCCCAAATAAAAAATAAAATGTCTACCCCTGGCCACTAGCTATGACTGTGCATAAATTAGAAGGAAGCAAATTGAATCAGGTCCAGAGGAGATGAACCTTCCAGGAACAGCTTGAGTCTGGTTCTGTTTCTAAGAAGTTGTGTTGGATGGACCTTGTTTTCTTGGGGAGGAGAGGGTGGGCAGAGGGAGAAAATGAGATGCAGCAGGGCCTTGTGTTGATGGAGTGAAGAAAGGTGGAAACAGATTGTAAATAGGAAAGTGCAAATACATCACACCAGAAGAGGAAATAAATGTCTATATTTGGTGGGTCTAGAGAGAAAACTAATCCGAGATGGAACTATATTTTCATAATGAGTATTACATTTTAGAAAGAAAATATAACACCATGAAACAGGACTCATGTGTTTATTCTCATCCCTATTAAAACTTGACTCCACAAGCCTTACTAAAATAGATAGTTTTTAGTGAAGATCCCCACTTCCTTTGCCATTTTATGAGCTATTTGGACTAGATTTCCCCTTACCCATGTGCATCATGCAGGCTAATATCTGGAGGCTTCCCTATGGTCCTCATGATTCCCTGGTTGGCAGCATTTTGGCCAGAATATAGTCAGCCTAAGAAGCTGAGAATTTTCCAGGACTGTCTGAGATGGATTTAACTCTTTCCTCACTAGCGTTTGAACACAACATCTGTTCTGAGGTTTAAATAAATACAGAGGTGTGATGTTTTCCTCTGCATTCTAATATTTCCTTTGTCATCTTTGAATGGAAATAGGGAGATGTTTTCTTGATTGCTGTGTGAAAGCCTATTCTAGAAACCAGTTTACTTTTGGTTTGCTCTGGTGGTAAAGTGAGTCCCTGGAAATAGGTTCTGAACTGGAGATTCACCTACAGGACCTTTTGAGTTGAACCACAAGGCAATTCCAACAGAGGCTTTGGAGAGGTGTGTAATTTGGACAAGACAGCACCTTCTCCTCGCCCCCCCACCCCCCGGAGGTGGGGCTAGTTTTTGAGAGGCCTTCAAGATGAGTAACTGCTTACTCTCTGGGCTCTTCACCAGGCAAGGCTGTGACATCTTTTTTTTTCTGAAAGAAAGATCTGTACTGTGTATGGCAACATTCACTATAGCCTTGTTAGTCTATTTCAGTGATCTTAAAAACACTTGTGATTGTTTTCTGTGCACTGAAATTCAGTAGTTTCTATCTAACATTTTATTAGTATTTATTCTTTCTCATGGGAAGAGTTTGGGAATCATTGACTTATTAAAGTCAGTTGTAACTCAAGTCTAAATGTCTTAAAGCTGTCCTATGAAGTAGTCTGAGGAGGTGGCTCTGTTAACAAAGTTCTTACTGTGCAAACATGTAGATCTGAGTTCAGATCCCCAGCACCCATGAACGTCAGTCACTGTAGTGCCCATCTGTAATCCAAGGACTGACAGGGTAGAGACAGGGAGCTTACTGGAGGGACAGACTAGCTGGATTAGTGAGGTTCATCGAGAGACCATGTCTCATAAAAATAAGGTGGAACATAACTGAGGAAGGAAGACACCTGACATTGACCTTTGAACTCTGGCCTCTACATGTGTTTACATATATGAAAACATATGTACATACAACAGCATCACACACAGACACATACACACTGTATTGTGAGCCTGAAATATGTAATTTTTCGGTTTCTATGTAGCTTCATTTCAGTTCAGAGAAAGTTGTCACTTTTGCAGATAATGCCATTTTGTTATCAACAGTCTTTGTTATCAGAAGACATCAGCAGGAGTATCAGCTTTTCCTTTTTCAGAGACTTTAAGGATAGATTTACATCACCACAGACCCCCTATCTCCTTGATTTTCTGTTTCATCATCATCACTATCGCATTCAAAAGCTTTTTGTAGATGTTGAGGACTGTACTTGTGCTATGCCTGGAGAAGTAAGTACATAATCCTTTCCATCCTGTTGAAAAATCCTAAAAGCCATGGTTTTCAACTATATATGGTTATATTCTTTGTGTGTATAAAAATGTTACATAAAATTAAGGTTCACCTTATGTGCAAAAATTGAAATCAGCTCTCTCTTTGTCCTCTCTCTAAAAATAATAAAAAAGGTGCTGCTGGATGAGTGAATATAGCTGCACTGTTTTCATTTCATGGCCAAAGTTATCTTGTAAACATAAATAGCCATTCTTCTGACCACAGTCATGTGAGCCACAGAGTTTAAGAGTGCTCGTATTTATGCAAGGCATTTTGCTATTTTCCTCATAAAACAGATTAAAATCTTTTTTTATATTTTATAAGAGTTTGTTACACGAGCATTTACTATATCTTAGTGCTGTGCTCTAGGAAATACTATGTTCCCAAGTTAAAATCTGGAATGAAAAACATGATATTTTGAAGTAGGACAGCAATAGTCACTACAACTGAGAAAACACTCTGCCTCAAAGGCATAAACTTAGCCGGAAAAGAGATAGGGCACTCTAAATTGGCAAAATAAAATAAAATAGGGCCTTAAAGATGCTCAGGGGGTGAAGGTGCCTGCTGCCCAAGCTGAACCTGAGTTTGATTCCTGGGATCTATGTGGTAGGAGAGACTGGCTCCTGGAAGATGTTCTCTGACCACCACACACACACCATGGCATAAGTACAAACACATATACACATTCATAGAAAGAGAGAGGGAGAGAGAGAGTAATAAATATTTAAAATAATATCCAGTAAGGACTTTGAGCATATTATGGTATCCCTCCTCTCCTAAAGAGCTACACTTTAGTGTAGTACAATCTTTGTATGATTTACTCTCTGGGAAAAAGTATCCAATTATTTGAATTTATTTCACCTGGACAACTTAATATTATATGACCTTCAGTGTTTGTACACATTAAATAATGTCTGAATTGTGTTTTGTTGTTGATGTTTTGCAGGATTTTGTGATTTTGTTTTATTTCTTTCATTTTTTTTACTGTGCAAATTCCCTGACTTGTAAGTAGTTTTAGAAGTCAGAGTGGATTGGGAAAAGGCTGTGGACCACAGAGTGCCAGGAGAGAGGGATGAGAAGGAAGACAGAACCACGAAATGAGATGGGGATCAGTGATGGATGACATGCTGAGCTCCAGGAGAGGAACTGTAGCACAAAAGCCACAGCGGTCTGCTAGGCACGTAGAAAGGCTGAGACTTAGGTTCAAAGCAGGCATGCTACCTCCTGAGGCAGCTGGAGTGTGTCAGTCACCCAGCAGCACCTACTGTGCTGCTTCTGCATGTTGGTAGCTGTGATGGCAGGTCATAAGGCCTGCCCAACGCCCTTGGCAAATCACTTTGAGGCTCTTGACCTCATCTGTTCATTCCTGCTTGACTGGACTCATTGCATAGTGTTGCTAGAGGGTTTCTGGATAATCCAATACACATTACATAACACACTTAGAGATATTTTCAGTTTTATTAATTTTCCAGTCAGATAAATTTGGCATGTTGTTATGGTAACTTCAAATAAACCACTTCTCCTCTATACATCCTAATTGATTGTTCTTTAAAGTGTAAAGAAAAGCTGTTTCCTAGAGTTTGTTTATAGTGTTCATTTCCTGGCTCCATTTCTTATTCAATGAGGAGCTATCCCCCAGTATAGCCTGCTCCCAAATAATCAAGATTTTCTTTACATCTTACTCAGCATCTAAATATGCTTTTTTTTGTATTCTGTTTAGTTAACATCACTGTTACACACAGAATGGTCCCTGCCAGAAACAGCATCTTCCACATCCATCCTGCATACATTCTACCACCCAAGCCCATCTTTATTCGCATGTCCACCTCTGTACCTCACTACCTTATCCCGTTTCTTCTCCTCAAGACCTCCCATGCTGACCCATCCTCAGACCATACTGAGATATGTGGCTACCATAAACAAATTAAAGGCTTGGGGACCATTATAGAGCATATTTTATATTTGTGTTCAAATAATTTTGGAGGCTGAGGCTGTGGGAATGGAGAGCTCTTGGCACCCATGACCACTGGAAGGTCTGGAGTTACTCTGTGCCAACACCCAACAGTGACCTCTGACCTGTTTCTGCCCACACTATAGAAGGCAGTTTATGTTTCAAGAATGCTCATTAGAGGTTTTTCTGTATTTGTATTAATTCTTAAAGAGCTTATTCCAATTTCATATAATTCTCTTACTAAGCAGAGTTTAAAAGAATATTTTCTTCATCTTATGAAACTCCTAGTGGATGTTTCCATACCTGTCTACCAGTATGAATTCTCTTTTATCTTTTATCATAATTAATAATATTTAAGATATTATGGTGACATTAATCCTATTTACATATATATGAAACAAAAACCATTTCATGGCAGCCTACATAAAAGCCACAAACAAGAGTGAGACATGAAAGGGCTGCTCTTCTATGAAAGGAACATGAAAAACAAGCCCCCCCATGCTCTCACTGCCAAAGCCTCTCACACTGGTGGAGATTGGAGAAAGGCAGTTCCCCTGAGAACTGAAGCCAGAAGAGGTTACTCACACTGATTTTTGGGCGAGAGTCATACTAAGGGTGTTGTTTTCTTTTTTTTATATATATATATATATGTATATATATATATATACCTCAAATAGCACATTTACATAAAGCCATTTCATGTTGGCTGTTCCTTGTTTCTCTTATTGGAGGAAGAAGATGAGAATCAACTCTGGAAACGCAACTTCAGTGGACATAAGATGAATCCTGGCTTCAGAGATGTCAGATTGTAACATACATGTGTATTACAGGAGATGAAGTGTGGTGATGATGAATAACAGCTGGAATTCCAGCCAAGTGTCTAGGGACTGAATTTCCCAGTTTCTTCTGTGTCTGGTGACTTAAGAGGTAGAGAATCTGAGTGAGGCTGAGTTTTAGCTTCCGTCTTTACCCTCCCTGGGAAATGATACCATTGCAGTGATTTCCCTGGACCCAATGCGGAAGGTCTGTGTTGAAGATACCTGACCTCAATCTTTAGCCCTCATCTGAGATAGCCTCAGGCTTGGAGACACGTCTTTGCCCTGAGATAGAATGTTTACAAGGTCTGTTGGATAATCAGTTGGACAGAAAAAAAAAAAAATCTGCCTATGAGGTGCCTTTTGAAAGTGTATAACTGCTCTTCTAAAGGGGAAGCACACACAGCAGGGGCATGGCTGGCATGGCTGGGGTTATATAAACCTTTTTTGTACTCAACAATAGGCAGTTTATATTTGACCACCAAGGAGTCTGTGGTTGACTCCTACCTCACCCCATCCACAAACTGAGAGAACTATGTGATAGATGGAAACCTCCATAGTTTAGAGCATTGCATTTTGGGTTCTTGGGTCTTGGCAGTTTTGCCTGCGTCCTAATTAATGTGGTCTTCATTATAGATTAGCTCCATGGGCAGTTTCTCAACTAGCCCAGGGTTCAAGCATCTGTGTTTCTACCAAAACTAAGCTGCAGCCTTCATATGTCATTCCTGCTTCCAGTATCAAAGCTCATGTGTCATCCTCTAACTGGCCAATAAGGTGAATCTCCCAAAATAAATCTCTGCTTTTTCTTCTTTAAAATGTTCCCTGGTTGCTCATTGCAGAAGGTGAGATATGATCTCCTAGGGAGACACTGGAGCTCCCTGTCCAGTCGCCCTGGCCTGCTTCTTCAGCTCAAACCATGCTCTGTGGCTGCAGTGACTTTTCCAGTATGGCCCCTCCGGTGCACATTGATTGTTATTATGGGCTATTTCCAGGTTTTCTCTGAGAATCTCTCTTCACTCTATCTAGGAAACTTGCCAGCTAAAAACAAGGAATGTCTTACTGTCCTCCAGGACCTAGCACAGACCAACTGCTCTCTCTCTATATGTATGAATGGTTCTTTTCCCTTTGTCATTAATACAAATTTATCTATCTATCTAGGCACATATATATTCATGAAATCAGAGTAGATTAGATCCCTTCATTTAAGAATGATAAAACAGGACCACAGACTAAGTGTACATGGTACAAGGCTTATTTATCATTTATCATTCACCTTCATATTCCACTATGGTGAGAGCATCTCCTCCTACTTCTCACATCTGCAATGAAAGCTCTTTTGTTTGTGTGGACTCGCCTCTTCCTTGACATGGACTACACTTTTCTTTGAACTGTTGTTGCTCAGGCTAGTTCCTGCTTGGAGAATATCTCACTCTATCATTTCTTTTCTTGTGTAATTTGAATAGTAAGACCCAGTGGCCTTACTGTTTACTTGGCAGAACAGAGCATTAAGTGAAACTTGTTTCTGAAATACTAAAGCTCTAAGATTGGACTCTACTCTGCTGTGAGGTTTGACCTTGAATGTTACACTACGTGGAAGGCTTAAGATGTAGGCAGTCCATAGTAGCAAGGTTTTTAATAGAACAAACTGCAGTGGGCTGCGTGTCTCCCACACCCACCAGGGAAGGTGCCTGGTCTTCAGGCATTGCAAGAGAGCTGTCAGGAGGGTTCCAAATGTACCTACCTCCCAGGTTTTGCTCAGCGTGAACTGAAAACTGGCACTGTCTGAGACTGGCTGGCCAGTGGTATGCTGGAGAGCTGCATGGTATGGATCAAGCTTCTCAGAATTTGTCATGAGTTTTCTAGATGACATCTGGCTGTAAGATGTACCATTGGGTCACTTCAGGTCTTGAGCAGGGAGGTGTCTGGTGGGGCTAAAATAGCTCAACAGGAAAAATAGATGTGACTAGGAGCTTTGAGCAAAAGGGCTTGAAATACATATGCATATCACACCTTTAATCCCAGAGCCAGGTAACCTTTGTGAGTTCAAGATCAGTCTGTTCTACATCTCGAGTTCTAGGCCGGCCAGAGCTACACAGTAAGACCTTCTGTAAAACAAACAGCAATAAATGTGTGTGTGTGTCCAGAGAATTGCTGAAGAAAAATCTACACTGATGCGAAGGATTGCCAGAAACATCCACTGAAGTGCAAGAGAGAGAATCTGTTTGCTTTGTGCCATTTGTCAGCCCAAGAGTATGAAGCCAGCTTATGGAAGTGGAGTGAGGAGGGAAGCTTTTCTTCCCTCCCTCCCTCCCTTCCTCTATTCTATATGGAGAAAGCACTCAACACCAAGAGGGGAAGCAGGAGAGCCTGTCATTGGCCTTTATTCAGGACGGAGTACAGCCTGGGCTGGGCCTTGCTGAGACAGGAGAGCTGGGTGGTGTGATCATAAATCCTGTGCCCATCTAAGGTCTGCAATTTTAGGTTTCTGTATTCACTATGAATGGCCACAAAACAAACAAACAAAAAAAAAAAAACCCCAAAACATAGAATCAGCCTGTATTTTTACCAAGGAGCAAGCAGAGGGCAAAAAACTTAACACTATTTTGTGATTATGTTTCCCAATATCATGTTTATTGCAATGCTAGGTGTTGAGCCCTGAATCTCATGCATGCTAGTCAAATTTTCTACCAGTTAAAATCTTCTGCTATATTTTTAATTTGTATAAACAGTAGCATGGTTATTACTCCCACTAATTATTTTTAGTGCAATTAAACCAATTTAATTTATAAATAAAATTAATAAAATTAATTAATTACTTAATAAAAGTAAATATTAATAACGTAATTAAATATTAATAATTTAATAAATTTAACAATTTAAGAATAAATGAGAGTGAAGATGGTGGATATGGGTAGTAGAGCAATTAGAGAAGAGAATGTTAGGTAAAATGATTTGTTTGCACATTGTCAACAAGGGTGTTGGCTAAAAGCAGAAAAGAAGCAAACAGACAACAGCCCTAGGGAAATGGAGAGTGGAGTCTGCTTTCAGGCTAAGTACCTTCCCACGTGTATCTTTCGCACATCGGAATTAGGAGTGTGCTGTTTTCCGTTCTCCCCGCAGCTTTCTAGAGAGGAGGGAAACAGATTGGGCCAGCCATCCTGGTCCTGAGAATCCTGTGGAAACACAGAAGGGTCTCTGGTGAAGATCAGACTCCCGGAAAGGGTTTGTCTAGATTTCATGTTCCCTTGACAGAAGTCTCTTGATTTCAATGTTTTAAGCCCCACATGCCACAAATGACCAGATAGATCTCTCTACAATGTCACCTTTAGTTCAGCTCATAGATGGAGCCAAGTGGAAGAAAACTGACAACCTGGAATATTTCAGCAAAGACTTGCTGGCTCCGTGGGTGACAATGATGTCAGTGTAGTGGCATCACCTTCATTTTACCACAAGTAATCTGCAAAATGTCTTCCTTCACAACGAAGTCTGTGTGGAATGCATGTTCCTGATGTTCCTGTTGCTATGGAATTAGAGATCAGTAGGGACCGAGGTCTTGATTTTAGATGAGAGCCTTAACAGGCATGAGTCAGAAGGGAACAGCCTGTGACAGGGCTGCTAATTTGTACCTCTAATGGGGCCCCCACTAGCCCTGCCCTGGGAGAATATAGCAGGAACTGCCTCTCTCTCTCTCTCTCTCTCTCTCTCTCTCTCTCTCTTTCTTCACTCTCTCCCTTCCTCTCTCTCTCTCTCTCAAACTGATTGTTGGGCAATCCTACCTTTTGTTTTCTCCTGGAGACAGAGTTTCTCTGTGTAGCCCTTTCTGTTCTGGAACTGGATCTGTAGACCAGGTTGGCCTTGAACTCAGAGATTCACTTACCTCTGCCTACTGAGTGCTGGGATTAAAGGTGTGCACCACCACTTCTATTTTTTCTAGGACACTCATCCCTGAATTTCTTTTTACATCAATAATGTAATGCACACAGAGAATTTTCATGTCTGTATTCAAAAGCATGGCAGTAGAAAGATCAACTCCCATGCTTACCCTTTGCTGCCATGAAGACAAAGGAACACTGGACCAGCTTCCGAATCCCTCTGTGTACGCTAGCTAAACACATCCCCTCTGTGTCCAGGCATGGGACCATGCTCCAGACAGTTGTGATTTTCAATTCCTTGTTTCTCTTTTACATCTTACCTTACTCATATGTATGGACTGTGAGTTTTGCCTGTTTTAAACTTTGTAGAATAGAACTGTTGTCTGTGTATCTTGTCCTTTCACGTATGATATTCTTAAGAATTATGATGCAAATATGTATAACTGGCCTTCCTCTTCACCCCTGTGTGAATATATGAATATGCATATGTTCATTATACTCTTGATTGACATCAAGTTGCCTCACTTTTCAAACATGAATAGTGCTGCTGCTGGGATCGTTCTTGAGCATGACCTCTGCAGTGTGTCCGCAAGTGTTTCTCTTTACAGTTCATCTTTGGACTAAGAAAATGCAGCAGGGGACTTGTAAATGCCTGATGATGAGGGATACCAAGTAATTTCCAAAGTAATTATTTCAGTTTATAATCACGTTAACAGTATGTAACAGTCCCTATAACATTATAGAGATATACATTTTCATAATACATGTATGAAATAATTTTCTGATTTTATTAGTGTCTCTGTTAAAAATTATAATCATTTTTCTACTCTTCTTCAATTTCTAAACTTAACTTTTGTGTACTTCATAGAACTTCTTTATCTTTATTTTTCATGGACTTGGCTGTTCTGTATTATTCAGTGTATCGAAAATGGTCCTGTTTAGTTTGCTGCCTGTGATATTACAGTCTTTGATAAATGAAGTATAAAGAAGATTTTTAGAAAATGTAATAATCCCTCATGGCTTGCATTAAGAGATCTCATCTATTTTGGAGTCATAAACAGAGGCTCCTAGATTCTCTTCCAAATTACTCATAGTACTTCACTCAATTCAGAGAGAGAGAGAGAGAGAGAGAGAGAGAGAGAGAGAGAGAGATAAACCCAAAACTTGACTACTTAGAAGCCCAGTACCCAGCAGGGCCTACTGGGTATTTCCTTAATGTTTGTGGGAGTCCACCAGCATACCAACAAAGCATGTCCAGGGGCATAGGGTCTCACTGGTGTCTTGTAATTTACCATGTCGGCCAGGAGAGCCTTGAACTTACAGTAATTATCTTACATCTGTTTCCCATGTAATGGGATTCCTAGGTAAATGTCACCAGGTCCAGCTTTCCAGAGACAGTACACAACAATGGTCCAGAAATTATTAAATATATAATATAGCTTTCAGGACAAGACAAGAGAAATGTCTCGTTGTAGCTTACATGACATGAAGGCAGCTTCTGAACAGACACCTGTGGATTAGTAATTCTCTTCCCAGGCCAGCCACAGTTCAATTAGACAGTCTTATTAAAAGGTATTGTTGCCTCTTAGCAGTACTCACAGAAGGGAACCAAAAGCCTCCACACACTGGGGAAGAAAGTGTTCTGTTAAGCCTCTGTGTTCTCACATTGTGTGTGTGGTATGTGATGTGTGGTGTGGTGTGTGTGTGTGTGTGACAAGGAGTAGGGATTCATTTTATTAATTTCCGTATTAAGCACTGTATATAGACTAATCCATTTTCTTCCCTTAGCTTCATTGCCAGCTCAGGCATTTTACAGGCTTCAACATACATATAAATGGTATCAGTCTCACTTGATACCCTACAGCTCATGCTATTCACTTCCACACAGTCCTGCATATGTTGTCATAAGCCTTGATGTTTAGACAGAAGTCTGGCCGTTTGGGCGGTAGGTCCTGTCTGCCTTAGGGAGTACCTTTGATCTGCCGACTTGTCTGCAGACAGTGGTGCAAACCTTAATCTAGGTGTTACCGTGAAAGAACTTTGCTTGTGTAAGAGTTGTTTCTGTTGGGCTGACTATAAGTAAAAGGATTACCGTGGATGATGTGGGTGAGCCTCGTCAGAGCTGTTGGAAGGCTTAAAGGGAGGAGAGCGGAGAAGATGGCAGCTTTGTGCTGTCCCCACAAAGTCCTGACAGCCATGTTAAGCAGTGATGGTGATGTGTTGCTTCGGCTTTGGGTCCTCCTGTCAGAACTTATATAAACATATGCTCTCTTTGGTTTGACTTTTACTACTGCGCTATTTTCCCCTTCATATGAATTACAAAGTTAGCTTGCTTTACTGTACAAAAATAGTATGTTTGGGTTTGGGGCTATATTACATTTGAATCTATATGCTAATTTGAGTGAAATTGCCATCTTCATCAGATGGAATTGTCCAACCTATGCTTTCCACTTAGCTAGGTTCTTCTTAATAGTTTATGGAGTTATCACTTTTTCGAAAATGGTTGAGTTAAAACACCACTCATATTTAATGACACATAGATATTGAAAACTCTGCAGGTTAAGGGGCTGTCATAAACATTCATGTAATTACTACCCAGATGAAGGAGCAGACACCATCTGAGACTGTCTAAGTGCCCTCTCTGTTCACAGCCCATCCCTGCCTGAACATAACCCTCTTTGTAATATGAATAGTGCACGCCAGATCCTTCCCATCCTCTAAAGAAATCTTTCTGAATCCTCTTCCAAGATCTCCATGGTTTGTCTTTTTTCTTGTATCTTTAATCTAATATATCAGATTAAAAAAATTGTCCTAAATAGTGTGGTTAGTACAACTTAATCTGGCTGTTACCAGAAGCATTAACAGAGTTCTAGTTATAATTTCTTTTAAATTGCTTTTCTTCATGGCTACCTTGTAAGATCAAATAATTTTTATACATTGATCTTAATCTTTTACTTACTAAATTCACTAATTTAAGCTTCTTAGGTATAATTTTTGTTCCTCATATTATTAATAAACAATAAAGATTTCATTCTTTCCAGTCTATGCTGCTCTCTCTCTCTCTTTCTCTCTCTCTCTCTCCCTGCCTCCCTCCCTCCCTCTCTCCCATTTTCTTTCTTCTTTGCCTTGCCTTTGCCAGGTATCCTTAATATAATTAATAGAAAAGCTTGAAGTGTGTGTGTGTGTGGGGGCACATGTCATGTATATCTTTTTTTGACTCCAGACTTTAAGAGAAATTCCTTAATGTTTTACCAATAAGCAAATCATTTTCATAGATTTGTTTTTAGTAGATTAACTTCATAATTTCAGTGGGTTTGTTTCTGTTCTAAATTTGGTAAGACACTTAAGAAAATCTGTAATGACTATTGAATTTTTTTTACACTTATTCTGCATCTATTGAGATGATCTTGCCATTTCTGAATCTATTATTATTGGAGAGTTACATCACTAGTAGCATACTGGTGATGCTGAGCCTGTTGTGGTCCTCTGAATACATTCAATGTGACCACAGTGAATTGTCATTTTGTACTTCTCTTAATTCATGTTACTGATTGCTTAAGGCGTTTGTTCTCATGCTCCTAGGTGGCCTGGAATTTAACTTTCTTACAGTATTCATGCCTAGTCTGGGCATTCCATTGATACATAGCTCATAAAATAAATAGGGACATATTTTCTGTCTTTTTTTTGAAGTATGAGTGTAAGTGTGGCATTATCTCTTCCTTAAATACAAGAAGAGCTTGTTTCTAAGCTATATGGTTCTTGCCTTTCTTATGGGAAAGCAATGAATATTGATTTTAGTTTATAGGCGTAGTGTACATCATTAAGATATTTCTAGTGTGGGAATGCTTAAGGTGAGTGACCTGACCTAGTGACCACTGTTGCTTTGCTGGGCCCTGCCCTTTACCAACTTCTGATGAAATATGCAGAGGCTGCAGCGACCCCCAGTGGCATTTGAAAGGCATATCTTAAGACTGACTGTCAAGATGTTCAGTCCTAGCCTGGTAGTTAGAGGTACAACTCCATGGATATCAGCAAGATAGAAAGCCTGCCATCTCCCCACAGGGCTGAGACTCTGATAAGAGGAAGAGACAAATAGCTGCTATAGAGGATAAATGAATGGACCAGGAAATAGGGAGGCCTACAGAGTGTGAGCAGGTTCATGACAGGCCTGGGACTCACTGCTGTGCCACATTCTGGCACTCAGTTGCTAGATAAGGGGACATCTCAGGAAAGGGGCAATCACATGGCTATGTGGCACATGCCAGAGCAGGGTGGGGGGGTGAGGGTGGGGGATGGGACTCGGTATTTTAATGTGAATTACAACTTCTTTACTATGTACCAACTCTGCCCACTCTATATCGTTGTAGACAGACAGATATTATCTTTCAATATTTTTAAGACATTCTGTCAAACTTGAGTTTCTTTACCTTGTAAGAAATTAATGTTTAGTTGACCTGTAAATTTTTGGAGATACTTGCTTTTCTCTATAACAATTTTTAAAAGCTTTTTTTCCTTCTTGAGTATTTTTCAGATTAGTGGTCATACGTGCCTGTCAGCTTCCTGCTTGGGCTTTGTGATCTGAGTATTGAAATCTGTCACCAGTGGTAGAACTTTCTCATGTCTTCTGTCTGTGCTGACCCTCCCCATTCTCTCAGTTATTTCCTTCTGGGTTGTTTACTCCATTCTCTGACTTTTTCTCATATTTATTCATGAGCTTAGTTTTCCATGATGTCATCTGAGTGATACTATAAAGCTTTGAATTCTTCCTCATTGATTTCCTCATAAGCTATACCTAACCCATTGCTTAACCTATAGAAAATTTTATTTCTAGAAGCTGTATTTGGTCCCTTTTCAGAAATGCATACTAACATCTGAAAGTCTCTTGTTTATTTCTTTGAAATGTTAAAATGCTTATTTTACACTTTTTAGAATCCCAAATGTTCCAAGTATGTGGTTCTTCCATGATTTCTCACTGTTGATTACTGTTTCTGCTATCCAGCCTGGCCTGGCATTGAGCTCCTGGCAGTCCGTTTTGCCTCAGGTTCCAAATGCTAGGACCGTAGGTTCTGACACTATGCCTGATTCACTTTACTGATTTTAACTCAAGTTGCTTATTTCTTCTGGCTTGCTGAACTTTTGCTGGACAGTGTGATTTAAAACAAAACAGAACAGTTTTACCAGTGTGGGATCGTTGAGATTCTGAACTTGAAGGGCGTGGCTTAATGACTACTGTAAAAGTTCATTTCCGTGTTGAGGCTTGTCGTGCATTACAGACTGAAGCCCATTCTCTTGTGAGCCGATGTTAACAGTTTTAACTACCATCACTACCTTCCCACCAGAAGAAAGACAATGTCTAAATAGATGTTTAATCCTCTTTTCCCTGGGATGGGGATGGGGGAGTGTTGGTGTTAGTTGAAAGCTCCATGATACTCACTTTGGACATCTCTTGTGGAAGTTAGCATTGGGGTAATGTCTTTCTAATGCAACTCTGGACTTCTTACCAGACATCCTGAAGACACTGGTGATTAGCCAGCATATTTTAGAAGGGGAGTTTCATTTTTGGATTTTAGAAGACCAAGATGATGTCATTGGCACTAGGCTAAGATAATTTTGCCATGAGAGAGGAGGACCTGGTCAGATGTTTGGTAGCAATAGTTCAAGTTCCATCAACATTTAAAAGCTGTCAGTGAAATAACAAAAGCTCAAAACTTCTACCAGTCTAGACCCGGGAGCTTCCTAAGACTCTGGTTACAGGAAGCATGCGTGGCTTCATTGAGTGTACAAGAGTGTTATCCCACACCAACTTATAGGCTTGAGGCTTGTATCCACCAAATTTTATCTAAGATAAAATAACATTCTTAAAAATCATCAGCAGCATCATACTCCTATGAACTATGCTCATGTATTTAAATACATAGTAAAAACTATGTATTTAAAATCCTAAATACACTCAATGTCAGATTATTTTCATGAGTTACATTTTTATTGCCTTGTCATATGTGGTGGCTTGAATGAGATGTCCCCCATAAATCTTGGACATTTGAGTACTTGATTCCCAACTGTTGGCTGTTTGGGGAGGATTAGGGGGTATGGCCTTGCTGGAAGTAAGTCACTGGGGGTGGATTTTGAAATGCCCAAAGACTCATACCCTTGTCAGTTGGATCTCTGCCCACTTGCAGTTCATCATTGTGAGCTCTCATCTGTTCCTAGCACCATGCCTTTCTTTAATGTCATTGACCCTAGCCTTCTGGAACCAGAATCTCTATTAAGTACTTTTATTTTGTTGTAAGTTGCCTTGGTCAGGATGTTTTATAATAGCAATAGAAATGTAACTAAGATATCCTGTTTGCTGAAGTCATTTACTAAAATTGCTTCCATAGAATCTCAAGTGGCTTCTTGTCTCTGGGGGAGGAGGGACGTCTTTCCATAGCAACAGGGAGAGGCAGGGCCTTTCATTTCTTTGTCTAGCTTTGTTGCTTCCTAAAACCTGTATGCTTAGTTTGAACACTTTTCCCTCATTAGTTTATTATTACTGTCTTAATAGAATTTTTATGTGTATTGATATTGCTTAATAAATATGATTTTTTAACATGTATGTAGTATAAGAAAAACACTCTCTTCCATGTTCCTCTTTTCTCCTTCCTGTTATTTCAGCCAAACAGAGGAGTCAGGTTTTATCTACAGTCTCTCTACCTGGTGAGAACTAAGATAGGCTATGTCAGTTACTTGATCATCAGTGTGACTAGAACCCTTGACAGGAGAAATCCAAGGGAGGGAGATTTGTTTTGGTGTATGGTTCCAGAAGCACCAGCCTATCATGGAGGAGGGTGTGCCTGAATCCTATAGCTCACATCTTGGCAGCTGGAAGGCAAAAGGAATGTTATAAGAAGGAGCCAGGCAACATGCAGCACCATGGTCATAGGGCACTGACCTACTTCTTCCTACTAGGGTGCACTTTCTACCCTCCATTGCCTTCTCATAATGCCATCATATTCTGAGCTCACCAAGGATTCAGTCCATTCTTTATTTCATAGCCCTCATGGCCTAGTTGTCTCCTGAAGTCACTGTGGACATCCCTGCAGAGTGCTTCCTGGTTTCTTACCTAGTCCAGTTACATTGGTTGTCAGGATTTGCCATTATGTATGACAATCGGTGATGGAACTAAAGAGTTCTTGGATCCTTTAGGCTGAATCTTTTTGAAAGAATGAGGTCCTACCAGAAGGTGTTGACCATTGCTGTCTTCCTTTTGGAGAGCTGAGAGGCTCTAACTCCCTTCAGAACCTTTTCTGTTGGAGTTCATGTGGATCCCCTTAGTAAATCATATTTTCAAAATCCCAGTGCACTGGTAAATTCTAAGACTAATTTGATTTGGGAGGTATCTGGATATGAAACTTCCCAAGGAATTCCTATTTGTTATTTTATCATTTGTGTTGGAAAATAAGAGTTTCTCCCAGAATGTATTGTCTATACTAGGGGATGTGAAAAACTTGTAAAACAAACAACAGTGAGGAAAGTAAGTTTTAAAAAATAATATATTTAATATTCATATATGCATATAATATATGTGGAGCCAGTCCATGCCACCCGTTCCCTTCCACCGGTTCCTTTCCTATTTCACAACTTTTCCTCCCCTACTCCATGCGTGTTCTCTTTCTCTCTTCCTCACTCTCTTTTAATACCCACCTAGTCTATTTACTGCTATCTCTTTGTGACTAGGTATAGATATGGGAGCATGGCTATGCTCTCAGTGCCTACATCCCCAGGAAAGCGGACTCTCCTTCCTCAGCAGCCATTCTTTGCCAAGAACTCCTCAGACAGGGGCAGGACTTAACGAGCCCCTCCCTCATCCATGTTTGGATTTTGGTTGGCTTGATCTTGTGATAGTCTTGTGCATGCAGTCTTAGCCACCGAGTTCATAGGTACAGTTTTGCTGTCATGTCCAGCAAATATTGTTTCACTATGCAGGTCTTTCTCCTCTGGCTCTTACAGTCTTTCAGTTTTCTATTCTTTGATGATTCCTGAGTGTCTGTGGGAAAAGGTGTGATGTAGATGTCCCATTTAATGCCAAGAATTCTACAGGGTTTAATTCTTTACATGTTGACTGGTTGCAGGTCTCAGACTTAATTACCAACTAGACTTAAAAGGAGCTTTTCTGGTGAGGGCTGAGAGCTGTACTAATCTATAAATATAAGATAAGAATGTAGGGGCAGTTTATAATGATGCCTATTTAACACGGTGATTGTCAGCTTTTCTAATGCTACAACCCTTTACTACAGTTCCTTTTGTGGTGACCCCCCAACTATAAAATTATTTTTGTTGCTACTTCATAACTGTAATTTTGCTACTTCTATGGATTGTAATGCAAGTGTCTGATATTCAGGATGGTCTTAGAAGATCTCCATGAAAGGGTCTTTTGATCCTCAAAGGGGTTTCAACCCACAGACTGAGAACCACTCTTAACAGACTCACACTGTTAGGGCCCATGACCTACCCAGCCATCCCCTCCCAATGGTCATTGTTACTAGATATCTAGGTTCCACTCTGTGGAACGAGTTTGAAATCCAATGATAGATTGTATTGGATTGGTTGGCACAATATTTATGCCACTTTTGGCCCAGTGGGCATATCTTTTCAGGCAAGTTGGTATAGCTGACAGGAATTCAACACACATAGAATCTTCCCTAACTATGAAAGCTAGCTGGTAGGAATGAGGCTTCCAGGATGGTATTAATTTTGTTTTTCTATATCATATGACTTAGGTAGGGGAAGTCTTCAGCAATAGGGTATTAGCATCAAGTTCTGGAGGGTAACCAAGGGCAACATCAATAGCTTATAATGTTTGAAGAGGTCGATGGATCATCACTAATCAACAACTCAAAATAGGTACCCTATTCTTAACATTGGGATTTGTTATTTACTAGCCTGTGGAGTCTTGTGTGTGTGTGTGTGAGGGAAGGAGGTATTGTCTTTTCTTTTAGTATCTCAATGGCCAATATAATTTGAGGCATTTTATAAATATAATCCAATGATTTAGTATCAAGTAAGGATATTTTTAAAAAGATGGCCTGAAAATCTTCAGAATAATTAAAAAATATTGTGTTACATTTTCTCAGAATGTCCTTGAACACCTAAATTTTAATAGACTTTTTTTGGCAGTAATCACTGGATCTGGTATCCATAGCTCCAAATAGGATGCTATTATGAGTGAAACCAATGACCTGGTCTTACCTTGCCTCTCAGGACATGGGGAGGAGGGTTGTGAAATCTCCTAAGGGCTAACCTAAGGGATCCCCAGTGGAGCTCATTACTGGGAAAGGAAAGTTTTCACAGTGGTTTTTGGACAAACTCAGATCAGCTAATGGAAAGCGGAAGGAAGAGTCAGTCAGTGAAGAGCTAGAAGACCCGGCGATTGAGCACCCGCAGGAGACGTAAGAAAAGGTTTCTTTTTAAATAGGTGTAATAAAAAAAGAGCACAGACGGTTCTCTTTGCAGCTGTATGGTTTAATAACTAAAGAAATATGCTTCTAAGTGGCCTGGGATAACCATTTTACTGGGCCGTCATGCTGGGCTTTCCAGCCATTAGTGATGGGGTTGCACTGGTTCTCTCAGACTCTCAGCTCTGGTCCCTTTTGTGTGATAGCCCGTTGCCATGGTGTCAGCAAACCTGCTTTCCTGGAGATGGACCTGCTAATAGGCTTTTCTATTTTCAGTTTCAGAAAGGGAGAAGAGGGGGAAGGGAATTTAATTATTCCAGTTTCTCTAATGAGTTCCTTGAATGACTGAAAAATTGGCTATTTGTCCATAGAGGGTGTTAAAACAACTCACTGGCAAACCTTTGTCAATATATTTTGCACTCAAACATTTTTTTATTGATTTTTAAAAATTTACTTTGAACATGCTCCCATACTAGAGCCTGTCCTATGGGACTTCATCATTTTTGTTTTGTTTTTTAGTGATGGTATTGACTCTATGGCCTTTGAGTGCCACTGGAGCTGCATCTTCAGCTGAACTCAAGGTCATTTAAAATTGCATTTATTCGTGTGTGTGTGTGTGTGTGTGTGTGTGTGTGTGTGTGTGTGTGTGTGGGGTACTGATCATGGTGAGAGTATGGACCAGGGAAATTTTGGATTTAATTCTTTTCTTCCACCATTTGATTTCAGAGAATTGAACCAGGTCACCAGTCTTGGCACGAATCTCAACAGTCTCACATTTGCTTTTGTATTAGAGGGATGATGGTCTGTTTTGGCAGTACTGTGCCTTATAGAGCATCAGGTTTTAGAATGGAACAAGACTTTTTACATTTGCAAACATACCTTTTTCTTATCAGTGTAAGATGCTTTGCATGTCTAAAGTCTCCAAAGAGGTGGGGACTGTCATGATTATTATTCCCAGTGTTCCTTAGCTTTTGAAACTAGTTTGTTGGTAATTTCAGTAGATTGCTTATTATTTTGATAAATATGAGGTTAAAAAAAACCCCTTAGAGTTAGGATCTCCATCCTGCAGTTACTTAGAACTGATTTAAAGAAATAATTAGATATGCATTTCCCTCTAATCTCTAGTCTAAATGTAAAGCAACACCAGTTAAACCTACAGGACCACATACTTTGAAACTGTTAGCTCTTCACAATCCTTACGAATAAATTTTTCACCAGAAGCTACTGATGCTTTGTCTCCACCCATTCGGAAACGTCATTATCTGTGTTTATAGTCTATGCACTGTCCAGTGTGGGGATAGTAGAAGCTGAGTTGGATTGGGAGGTAATGATTCTTTCCCGAAAATCTAATTACTGACCAGCTGTCTTTCCTGACTTCAGTCTCTGGTTGTTTAAAATATTTAGATCATAAGGTGCCTTGGTCTTCTGTCGCCCTGAATTTGAGGAGGTCAAAGAAGAACTGGAAAGAAAATAAGATGCCTTTGAAGTTACTGAAGTCATAGAGCTGTCAATCATTTGTAGGAATGATGCAACAATTTAAAGAACATTGCTCTTTTGAATTTCCTAAATCTTTTCAGAAATGCATGTATCGCTGATTCCATGGCCATCACATTTCGGTTCTGCTTGTTTCCCCTGTTACTTAGTAATAAGCTTTGGACATAAAGACTCCTGGGAAGGCTCTTAGGTTTCCCAGATAAACACTGATTTAAATTAGGTACAGAAACAGAAGGGTGGGAATTACTTTATTAAAGTATTCACCAGCTTTAATTCACTTTTTTGTGGGCATTATGATTTTAAAAAATTGCTCCAATTTTTTTTTTACATGAAGAATTTATAGCTACTTAAAAGATTTTGAGTCAAAGCAGAGTTAGTGTAGCCAATTTTTTCTTGGCTTTTGAAGTGTGTCCTTTCTCTTCTTTTAGGGGTAGGCATCTGTTCTTCTGCTTGCCCTTTAGGGTTCTTATTTCTGCTGATCCCCTTTTCCGGCTTTCAACTCTTCTATTTTCTCTGGCTCTTAAGTGACTATATATAATGATATCCCTGCCCTTAACTACAGCCTTTATGAATCTGATATTCAAATACACATTCATCTCCAGTACTACCTTCTCTTCTCAGCTTCTCATTCCAGAATCTCAAAACAGAAGGGTAGGAATTACTTTATTAAAGTCTTCACCAGTTTTAATTCACTTTTTTGTGGGCATTATGATTTTAAAAAATTGCTCCAATTTTTTTTACGTGAAGAATTTATAGCTACTTAAAGGATTTTGAATCAAAGCAGAATTAGTGTAGAAAAGATTAGTTTATTCTGAAAGAAAATGAAGGAGTCAAGAAAGAGAGTCAAGGGGGCTAGGCGTTAGTTTACTGGGTTTTGCAGGGACCATTTACTGTTAACCAGACTTTGTGTGCTGTGTTGAAAATGGCCAGAGGCTGTGATACAGGCAATATCGTTTGCCAATCTGGCTTAAGTGGCATCAGCTTTATTGAAAACAACTTTACCATGAGTCAATTACTTAAAACATTTGTAGCGTTGAATATAATAATTTTACTTTTAGGAATTGACTCTCTCTGTGTATATGTATGTATGCATATATAGAGGAAATAATTATTTGCAAAAGACAGGTAGGGCATTTTTAATAAAACTTTTTTATGTTTTGACTTTGTTCATTCTCAGGCTATCTTACATTCTTATTTTCTTTTTTGAAAATATATGTTTTAAAATTGCATACATGCATATAATGTGTTTCAATAAAATTCACATCTCTCTCCCTTCCAATGCTACTTATATCCCCTCAATTTTTACCTCCCAACTTCATATATTCTGTTTAAAACTCAGTGATCACTTAATCATGCCAGGAAGTGCATGGTTGTGGGCTATCCACTGGAACATGGACAACCTATCAGGGGCTGTTTTCTTGAGGAAACCAGCTTTTCCACCCCCTGGAATCCATCAACTAATAAGTTATTCACCTAGAAGTGAGAGTTTGTGAGTGAGCCCCTCCCTCTCCTTCCCATGCTGGGATTTTGGCTGGCTGGATTGTATTCGGTCTTGTGAATGCAGTTGCAGCCATTGTAGGCAAGAAGCCAGGCAGCTGCCAGGCAGCCAGACGTGAGAAACAGTGAAAGGAAGATATACAGAAGGAAAGAAAAGTAAAAGTGAAAAGCCCTAAGGTTAATTTAAAAGAGATAGCGAGAAGTGAGCCTGTTAGGCTGAGCATTCATAACTAATAAGAAGTCTTCATGTTATGATATGGAAGTTGAATAGGGACCCCCCCTGAAAAAAAATAAAAAGAAAAGAAAAAGCCTGGTACAGTGAGTATCTTCCATTTCCATCTTGTGACTCATTTTCTCTTCTGGTTGGAGAGGACCACAACCAGACAGAATATCAACCTCAAGCTTGCTTTATTGGTTTGCTCAGTAGATATGCAGATACCCCCTTCTCTGCATGCATTCTAGGGCCAACCTTTTACATGAAGCAACATTTTTCCTTGGCTTTTGAAGTGTGTCCTTTCTCTCCTTTTAGGGGTAGGCATCTGTTCTTCTGCTTGCCCTTTAGGGTTCTCATTTCTGCTGATCCCCTCTTCCGGCTTTCAACTCTTCTATTTTCTCTGGCTCTCAAGTGACTATATATAGTGATATGCCTGCCCTTAACTACAGCCTTTATGAATCTGATATTCAAATACTCATTCATCTCCAGTACTACCTTCTCTTCTCAGCTTCTCATTCCAGAATCTCAGTATCTACTTGAGAGCCCCTGGCTATAACCACCCATTTTTTTTTTTTAGACAAAAATCTCCCTAAGTAGCCAAGGCTGGCCCCCTTTTGTTTACTTGTTCATTTTGTCTTTCAAGACAGAGTTTCTCTGTATAGTACCTCTGGCTGTCCTGGAACTCTATTTGTAGATCAGGCTGGCCTCACACTCACTGAGATCTGCCTGCCTCTGCTTCAGAAGCACTGGGATTAAAGGCATATGCCACCATGGCCAAGGTTGGCCTTTTGAGTGCTGAGATTCCATCGCTCACTTATGGCATCTCCTCCATGCCTACTTCAAATAAAAACATATTCTCATAAAGAAAATAACAACTTCCTGGTACTGGAGAGATGGCTCAGTGGTTAAGAGCACTGACTGCTCTTCTAGAGGACCTGAGTTCTATTCCTAGCACCCATATAGCAGCTCATGGCTGTCTGTAACTCCAAGATTGGACACTCTTATGCAGACATACATGTAGGCAAAACACCAAGACTCATAAAAAAAAGAAAGAAAATAACTTCCCTAATTATTCTGATGAATTTTAGGTAAACCAAAGTTATTTTTGAAGAGAGATATTGATGCTAGGAGAAAAAAAAACATGCTATAATTAAAACACAAGAACTCTTATCAGATTTATGAGTTGGGACACACACAAAATGTGTTCATAAATGATAAAAAAATAAGAACCCTAGGACTCTATTAGGAATTGCTAGTGAACTAATGTTAATTTAAGTATTGTTGAAATATATAACCTTTCCTAGTTTCTTAAACATACAGCACAGCAGATGTGAGAGGTGGTTCTCAGAGGAGGAGACATACAGTTATTTCCATTTGCAGAAATCCTCTGGGATTGGTAACATTAGAGCAGACATTCCACTTACAACACCCCCCTCCCCTGTCCCTGAAGCCCACAGGAGAGAATTACCTCCACTTTGTGTGCTTGTCCTTAGGGAGCAGCTGAGATGGTGTGTGAGCATTAATGAGGTGGATTCACTTCTGCAAAGTAGATCCACTGCAGCCTGTAAGTTAGAAACAATTTTCCAGCTCACTGGGTCTCAGGGTGGAAAGTTTGAGGATGTACATGGAAGCTCAGTTACAGACATCTTCTGTTACAACAGTCACTGCAGACAGAATCTCACACAAAATCTTGGTAGCAGAAATAGTCTCATTTCCTCCAAATTGAGAAAATAGAGTAAAAAAGGGATAATCATGAATTTAGAATTTTTGAAACAAACAACAAACAAACCCATTATTCCTACTTCTCCATGATTCTCTTGTACATTCATGTTTACTTTTTATTGCTTTTATCTTTTGAAATCTCACTTCAAGATATTTCCAAGAAGAGTACACATTAAAAAGACAATTAGTAATATTTATTGGATAAGCTATTTTAAAGGAATGTCTTAATCAAACAACTTGAAAATATATATAAATATAGTTTGAGAAAACCAAAACTTGCTATAAGTTAAAAAGGGCAATCCCTGGGCAGCCCAATCTGCTTTCCCAATTTCAACTCTGCAAGAACCATTTCTGCTATGAAGGCTCCTTCCCGAGAGTCATTTCCATCTTGTGTTCATTATTTACATGGATATATATATCCATGTGTACATATATATGTATATATATGTATGTATGTATGTTAGGAAACTATCCCTGCCCCTAAATCTTACTTTAGCAAATATTCACGTTTCTCTGATATTTGATTATTTAATCAACTGTTTAGTATAACATTCCATATTGGAAATTTCTTCCCTCATAATTTTGACTTCTTAGACTTGTTATTGAGTTGTCCATTGTCATTGTGATTCTAAGAAACAAGCACCAGGGGGTTGGGATTTTCTCTCTTGTCATTCTGATGCTCTACAGAGAAGTTGTATATGCTAGGAATTTTCTATACTGTTTAATGTGTAAACTAATTTCCTTTAAATAAGGGAAATGCTTTATATTATGTTTTGACTACTTGCTTACCCCCCTTCTCGTTCCTTCCATAGTTTCTATTATTTGGGTATTTGGGCAAGACTTTACTAATTTAATATTTGCTGTTTTTTACTTAAGATTTCTGTTGCTGTGATAAAACACCATGACAAGAAGCAGTGTGGGGAGGAAAGAGTTTATTTCATCTTACATCTCGTGGTACACCATCCAGGGAAATCAGGGCAAGTACTCAAGGCAGAAACTTAGAAGCAGGAACTGATGCAGTGTGGTGGAAATGCTCTCAGTATGCTGTAAATAAAGGACTGTTTTGGCCTATGCACAGCACCGCAGAAGTGGGTGGAGAATCAGAGGCAGGCAGGTAGGAGAAGGGTGGAGTTAGTTAGTAGCCATCCGACCCCCGAAGGAGGAATATGTAGAGGTATGGGCTGAGCCACAGGCTGAGTCACATGGTGGGAAGATTAATGGAAATGGGTTGAATTAAGATGAAAGAGCTAGCTAGTAATGTGCTTAAGATATGGCCCAAACAGTATAAAGTATATAAGTGTCTGATTCATTTATTTCGGGGACAAAAGCTGCCGAGGACCAGGTCCCAAACCTCCCGGGATCAAACGAGCCCGGGAAAACTTACTACAACAATGCAGAGGCCATGAAGAAATGCTGCTTACTTGCTTGCCCTCCATGGCAGGTCTGCTTCCTTGTAGACCCTAGAACCACCACTCCAGGGACAGCACAGCCCACAGTGAGCTGAATCTTCCCACATCAATTATCAGTCAAAAGAACAAACCACAGGCTTGACCACAGGTGGGAGCATTTTCTCAACTGAGGTTCCTGCTTTTCAGAATGACTATAGCTTGTGTCTAGGTACATAAAAATTAGCCAGCATGTATGTATGTTGTCTTTTCTTTCACGTTCTGAAATATTTCTTCTCCCTTCTATCAAGAGTTTCATTTATGCTAGTGTACTTTGATTTCATTTTTTTGTTGTTCTCTGCATATTTAAAAATGGTGTTTTGATTTTCTTTTATGGGCACATTGTCTCATCTCTTTGAGAATATTTTATAAAGAATTTATTTCTTTATTTTTGCTGTTCTAGGGACTGAATGCAGGATATCCTATATACTAGGCAGATGCTCTTCATTGAGCTGCCTTCCCAGGATTCTTTAGGGGAGAGTGGTAACCTCAGTTGATATATTGATTCCATCAGATTGGCCTATGGGTGCATCTGAGGCATACTTTCTAGATAAATGGTGGATGCAGGAGAGTCCAGGTAGCACCACATCTGGACAGGTGGTTGCAGTTTATAAGAAAACTGAGCAAGCCAATGAGCATCATTCTTATGTCTCTGCTTCAGTTTCTGCTTCCAGATTCTGGCTTTGAGTTTTTGCCTTGGCTTTTCTCAGCAATGGACTATTGCTTAGAAACACAAAATGAAATACACCCTTTTTTCCCCAGTCAACTTTTAGTCATTGTTTATCACAGCAACAGAAAACAAGATGTATGGATACTGTTGTTTTTTTATGAACTTCAGGCTCATAAGACAGCATTAGAAATAGAAATGAGAAGGCCAAGTGTGGTGGTGAATGCCTTTAGGGTAGATATTTAAATATAACAATCATGTTGTATAGTCATCTAAATAAATTGTTAGTGCTAATTCCTTTTAGTAAAATGCATTATATCTGTGCAAGCTATTTTTAACATCTATACTTACATTCCTTGGAAGTTAAAGTAAAATTTCACCCCAGCAGTCAGTCCGATTTCTTATAAACTTCTAAAATATCTTTTAACTTTAACAAAAATTTAAACCTTTATTAGAGATTGTGGTGGTTTGAACATAGTCTTGGGCATTTGAACACTTAGTTGTTGGCACTGTTTGGGAAGTTTAGGAGGTGTGGCCTTGTTTGAGGAAGGCTGTCACTGGAGGCAGGCTTTGAGGTTTCAAAAGTCCTGCAGCATTTTCAGTGCATGCCCTCAGTTTGCTGCCCCAGTCATTATGTGACTGCCATCACTCTCAGTGCATGCCCTCAGTGTTGTAGAATATTAGTTAAAGATGCATTACATCTTTTTATGCTATGGAACATTTGCTTAATGATGCAAAGATACATTGCATTCTTTTATGCTGAATTTGTTTAACCCCATGAAGCTGTGTTACTTTGCCTGTCTAAAACACCTGATTGATCTAATAAAGAGCTGAACAGTGAATAGCAAGGCAGGAGAAAGGATGGGCAGAGCTGGCAGGCAGAGAGAATAAATAGGAGAAGAAATCTGGAGAAAAAAGATCAGGAAGCAAGAGAAGGAGGAGAGGAGGATGCCAGGGGCCAGCCACACAGCCAGACATGGAATAAGATATACAGTAATAGAGAAAGGTAAAATTCCAGAGATAAAAGATAGATGGGGTAATTTGACATTAGGAAAGATGACAAGAAACAAGCCAACCTAAGGTCGGGCATTCATAAATAAGAATAAGACTGTGTGTATTTATTTTGAAGCTGGGTGGTTGTTCCCAAAGAGAAAAACAACCACCAACACCCTAACTTACTGCTCCAGTCTTTGTGCCTGCCTGCTGTTACTTACCTCCTCTGTGATGATGGTAGACTCATAACTTCTGAGACAGTAAGCCAAAATAAACTCTTTCTTCTATAAGTTGCTTTGGTCCTGATGTTTGACAACAAACATCATACTTATAACCATACACTAGGTACTGAGAGAACCATATAGAATGTTTTAGTTGGAGGACATTGCTGTATGATGCTAGACCCAGTGTGTATAGAACTCTCTCTGGCTTCCAACTTAGGGCCTTTCTGTTTACACATTTTTTCGTTGATGTAGCCCAAAACACAGCATCGGATGTCCTCCTGAGTCATTTCACATGAACACTACTCCATCCCTTCTGCTCTGGTGAAGAGGTCACACTCTCTTGAGAAGGCCTTGCTCTTCACATGTCTTTTTTCATTACGTCTTTTGTATATGCATTGACCTTCTTTGTGGATGTGTTCATCCCTCTGGCTCCCATGATCAGAGGAAGTTTTTTCCCCAAGTTTATTTTTCAAACTTAAATTTCTTTTTTGCAGTGATTTCCTATCTCTATCTGTTCTTTAGAAGTTTGATTTTTGATTTTCTGTTTACTAAAGGTCTTCTTCCCGAATAAAATTTTGGTCTCTCTTCAGGTCTTCCAACAGCTATTGGTGATTTGTATCTCTGAATTCGTTGTTGTTCTTATCATTCTTGCTGTGTCTCACCCCCTCTCTCATCTGTTACCAAGGCCCCTTGATAAGCCCTTTGTAAGTGTCTCTGTGATTCTTTCTGTTTTCATCTTTATCTCTTTGTACCTGGCCTCTTTGTTCCCAGTCTCTTTCCTCCTTCAAGTCATACCTCCAAGGGCTGCAAAATTAACCCTGTGAACACACCCCTCACGTCCTGTCATCATGCTGTCCAAGTGCCCTCACAGGCCTCCTGCTGCCCAAAGTAGAAAACTGCAATCATCTGATGCTTAGGTCTCCACACTCTTGCTCAGGTCTTCAGTAATGGCTGTTCACTCAACTAACATCTCCAAATTTTAGAGGACAAACAGCATCACTCCTGGTCTTCTGAATGTTCCTGTTTTATTTTTCTCTTTATAGCTTTTATGTTGACTGAGACTCTTCTTTCTTCTTCCAGTCTTACTTCAGACGATAATTTTTTTTCCCCCAGGAAACCTTTCTATGCATGTTTATGGTGAGGTAAGTTTGTGTGTACCAGTATGTGTCAATGTACCAGTCAGAGGTCAATGGGAGGAGTCTTCTACAATTGCTCTTCACTTTAGTTTTTAAGGCAGAGTCTCTCACCAAGCCTGGAACTCATCAGTCATGTAAGCTTGGCTGGCTGATGAGCTTCAGAAATCTGCCTTTTGCCAGTTCACTTCTTTTTCCCCCACCCCAAGCAGAAACTTCTTGCCTGGCTTTTTTGTGGGTGCTGGGGTTCTGACCTCAAGCCCTAGTCTTGTACAGCAGACATTCCTTGACTGAGCCATCTCCACAGCCCTAAGAATCTTGTTTGCCCAACCAGTATACAGCTTTCCCCTACTCATTTGAGGCTAAACCAAAATAAAACAAAACTCTATTCCATGTCTTTGGGTCTTAACTGTAGAAAAATAGTGCTGACCAAAGCTGTTCCTTGTAAGCCTCACATAGATGAAGTAGGTACAGTAATTGCTTCATTTCCAGCAAGGAAATCAGGCCCAGGCTGAGTACATGAATGCCCTGGGCTGTTTAGCTGCAGTCCACTGAAAACATTAGGCCTATCTCTGAGCCTCTAAACTCTTGAAATACTCCTTTCCATTTAGGGCTTGTGATGTATATTTTGTTTTGTGTGTTACCTTCTCAAGTGAATTGTCTGCTCCTTGAAGGCAGGGCTGTATAGTATACCCATTGTCCAGAAGGAATAGCAGAAGCCTGTATGCCCGAGTAAGCACTCAGTGTCCTGTGAGTTGAAGTGGATTGTGGAAATGCCTAATTTTTTTTGAGGTGATACAAGTAATTTTCATCAGTTGCAAAAGCAGTCTCAAGTTCTGGGCTCTTGAGAGCAAATACTCATGGAAGCTAGTGTCTTGACTTTTATCACTAGGGTCCAGTGGTATCTAATCATTTCCTAAGTTCTGCTGGGTTGACATCTAAAGAATAATGATGATGTGATGATCCCACATATTCCTTGCTGTTCCTTGTCACATGTAGAAATCAAACACCGGTGAAGTCCATGAGTAAGCAAATACTGAGGGAACCAGCCTTGAGTCGAGGCGTTTCAGTTGGGTGGCTTTGTGTTTTTTTTCTTTCGATATTAAGTGTGAGATGTGGGTGGAAAGTTCTGACAAGATGTTTTTTTGTCTTTTTAGGATCCCTCACTGAACTCCAGAGTTGCTTTAGGGAAACCAAGAAATGCCAGGTCTCCCCGGAGGAGGTGGACCCTCAGAGGTAGGACTGATGGAGAGGAGGCATGTTTAGCACTGATTATACTTCAGGGTTATTTGAGGCTAAGGTTATGAGCTACAGCTTTGGTTTATTTCTCTTCCTGGAATGAGGCCTTTCTAGAAGTTTGTGAAACTGACTAAATTATGTATAAATGAGGTGAAACTATCTGCCTTAAGCTACCTACCTTAAAAAAGTAGGGGTGAATCTCAAGCTATATGCTATCAGAATGTTTAATGGCCTTTTCTAGAATGTACCACCAAGTGCTTTAACAATGAAAAGAAATAGTTGTACTTATTTTGTGATTATTAGTAACTTTAATAGAATTTGATTCTCTAAAGTTCTTGGATGGATACTCTTGCCTTCCCCTCTCCCCCAGTTGAAAAGAAAACAAATTAGTCGTTCATTGCTGGTCACAAGCAAGGTATGGGGAGGGGAATGAAAGAGAGCAGCCTCAGATCATATCTACTTTCTAGCTGTGAAGGGCAGCTTGGGCTCCTTCAGATATCTCAGTAGCTTCAAGAATCTCTTGTCCTTAGACAGAAGGGTCAAGGTTGTACTCTTTCCTGGCACTTTGCCAAGTCATACAGTGCCAACCATGCATGCACATCAGTACATGTTGACCCTCACCAGTGTGCCTAGATGTGGTTGTAGATTTCCAGTGCCATCCATTTGGTGTAGATATCATTTAATTCCCTGAGTTCTGAAGAGAGTTCCATTTGCATCCATATACTACCTACTTAAGGTAGAACAAAAATCAAGCAAAAACTTAACTACAAATATCAGACAGTAATCAACTAAAAACTGAATGATCTGGAAAAATCTTTCTCAGTGTTCAGAAGCAGAACAGTAATGGTCAGTAGGAACCTGTTTCAAGAGCCAAAGCATCTATTTAATTTAGAGCTGGCCGGTGACTTGAGATTTTACTGTCAACACATCCTGTAGCCTTTTGCAGTGTGTAGAAGGGGAAGCAACACTTGCTCTGGCTATTCCCAGGGCTGTTAGAAAACCTTCAGGAGCTCATGGAAGGGAGCAATGAAGAGATGATGCTGAACACCCAGAGCCAGTAGTTACGGTACCAGCCATGGTATACTATCGAGGTCTCATATGTTCTCTTATGAGAGAGACTTGTGCTTATATCCAGAGGGCTCATGTATAATCTACAGATGACAGAGCTTCCCACAGAACATCTAATAGCACTGACAATGTGAAGTGATTTTTGAAGCATGTTTTTAACCTTCATTAGTGTGAGGAGTTGCCATACCCTGTCTCTAGTATGGTACTGTCTGGTACAATAGCCCTTGGCCACATGTAGTTCCTGTGTACTGGCAATGGGACACCAATTACTATATGCTATACAGATAGCACACATCTTGGGTTTTGAAGGCAATCTAAAAGTACAAAGATTGAATTGCTAATATTTTGATAGTAATTACTTTGAGATGATAGTATTTTGGATATATTCAATTAAACGTAGAAGGTTAGATTTTATTTGCTTCTTTTTGCTTTTTGAATGGCTAGCAGAGAATTTAAACGTACACGTGTGATTTGCATGTTTGGCTCGTATTATCTTTCTACTGGACAGAGCTTGGTTAGAATTTATACAGACATGGAAATGTCTCACAGGAAGAACATTGCATGCTAATGGCAGTGCCTCAGGGAAGGTGTCTGTGAAGTGGGTTCAGCTGGTAAGCTGGTGGCCCCATAAGAGAGCAGAGGAGTAGTCCAAGAGGTAAATTTTAGAGAAAGAATACAACTGTAAGGAAAGGCAGGCCAGGAAGACAGTAGTTTTCACTCCTGGGAAGAAAGCTTTGGGATTTACAGGAGGATCTTCCTGCAATATGGAGGAAAGGGGGAGAAAGAAAGGACACAGAGCATCCAGGAAACATAGAAACATTATTTTCATAGTTTCTCTTGGTTGAGGCCAAGTTTTGTGAAGCCTACCTAGAATGTTATTATAATACTTGAATGACAAGCCTATTTATTTTACTTACAAATAAGGTGTAAATGTTAGGCATGTATTATCTCAAGGTACCAACAGATGGCACTGTCTTCTAGGACTGAGAAAAAGACTTATCACTGCTGACATTTTTGAGCATGCAAGACAAATATATATATGTGTATATTTATTTATAAATTACACACACACACACACACACACACACACAGAATTTGAGTAGTCCCTGGACTTCAGAGGATTGATTCTTAGGTAGGTAAAGACCCCATAATTATCATTTAGAGAAGGTCAACTTCTGGTAATTACATTCATTCAATATATTAAACTATTTGGTTAGCCATGTATAGTATAGTATGAATAAGAAAGCTTGCTTTAGGAGCTATTTTTTTCTGTAATGGCTGTGACCCTATATAACCAAGTTGGGCATCAGTATCAACTCTTCTGGACACACACAGAATGGTGTTGTTCTTCAATTGACACTGGCTTCTATTAGGCTCCCTGAAGTCTCCTGATGCCTTTTAAAGAGTCTCTTGGTAGGGTAGGCACACTAACATTGTAGACAGATGTAGAAAATTTAAAAATTATCATGTTAGCACAGCTTAACTTATAAAGAACAATACAATTTAAAGTTCTCTGCTGAAGTGGGCACAAAGATACACGCCTAGTTAAGAAGCTACCAGAAAGAGGAAAATCATATTCTTCAGTGGAGTGACATTGGGTATATCAGCCACATGCCAGGGCAGGCTTCATGATCAGGAGTAGTGGGCCAACACAAATCAGACCCTTGTTCCATTTTGTCTTTCCAAAGGGAGACAAACAACATGAAATTGGGTACTTGGTAGGGGAAAAGCATATGATAAAAATCCATTCTATAAAATTCACAAAGAATAAATAAAATCATTTAAAAAGATCGACGAAGTTCCCACCTTTCTCATTACCTGGGTGTAGGCACTGTGCTCACTTTGCAGTTCTCCATCCCAAGCCTCTTGGGCATGGCATTTTGGGAGAGGGAGCTGGCAAATGACCATGTGTTCCCTAACAGGTCTCTGTGTGTACTCTCTGGGCGCTGCTGCTGATTTTCAGAGCCCTGACTTTATAAACTGGATTCTAGTGGAGAAGAGGGAAGATCCTAGTCTGTTCTATGGCTGTAGCTCATGTCCAGTAACATCTCTTCCTCCCCTCCCAGCCTCCATGGTACTGAGCATCCTCCGAATTCTGTAATCTTCATACTATAGACAAAGGCAGAGACAAGCACAGGTTAGAGAGCTGAGGACTGTTAGATAACTACTGGGCAAGTTATGCTTTGGAATGAGATGCTCTGATCGCAGGCTGTGTTTCCTATATATGGTGTGTGTGTGTGTGTGTGTGTGTGTGTGTGTGTGTGTGTGAGAGAGAGAGAGAGAGAGAGAGAGAGAGAGAGGGGAAGGGAGAGGGAGAGAGATTGGACTTCTGCTGTAGGCAACATGACCTGGTGGTGGAGGAGTCTTCGTAACGTGCTTGGGTCCTAGGAGTCCATGGTTTTCTTGAGAATATGACACGAGGCACCTTTATGTCCAAGAGATGGCTCTACCACTTTGGCACTTGGCTTTCTTTAGTATCCACTTTTTATAATTGGATTGTTTGATTTGTTAATTTTATAGGAGAAATGTTTTGAGAGTATGTAGCATTTCCAAACTTAGGTCAGACTTTAGGAAAGCCAGCAGATGTTTCACTGAGTTTAATAAAGTACTCTTTCTCTTAACCATAAACCAGAATAAAGAATAACATGTTAGGTGATGAAGCCAATGAACAGTAATGATTCCTTGTCCAAGTCCCTACATGTTAGCCAAGGTAGTGACGCTCCTGTCAGCCATAGTAGGAGCTAGAGCAAGGACTATATTTCCAGAAAATCCATGCTCTGGGCTTCCTTCCTCCTTTCTTATTCACTGAGTCAGGAGGCAGCCATCATCTCCAGAGCTTTGAGGGCTGGGTTCTGTGACAATTAGGGGAATGAACTAGGGGAGTGGGAGATAATATTGATTTTTTTCCCAGTTGGGCACTGGAAGTGATGAAATAAATGTGGCCTGATGAATTCACTTTTGCCTTGTAGGTAAGCGGCCCCTCCAAACCAGGGTCAGCTGATTGCGCTGCTGACTGCCCATCCAAAGCTGCCTCCCTCCCGTCAGTGATGCCTGTGATAACAGTGAGTTAGCCCATGACACGTGTGGATAGCTGCTTGATGCTTCATTTAAGCAACATTTTAGCAGTACTGTTTCTGTCTGTAACCCTTTACATTTGTGATTGTAAGTAAATGTAAAGAGACAGACTGTTATTTCATTTTGTTTTATGTTTGAGACAGGGTCTTGTTATGTTCTAGGCTGGCCTCAAACTGAGGATCCTCCTGTGACAGCCTAGAGATTGTTGGGTTTTCATGTGTGTTTTGGCCAAGTTTGTACTATTTTGCTAACAATACAGTTACTTGCTTCTCTTGCTATAACTGAGACACTGTGAATATCAAATTGTTTAATTTTTCCAAATCACCATATTAAAGTCACACCCAATGATATTCTTTCACTAAAGAGAAATTAATTTCTAGGCTAGTCTTAAGTGACTACAGTGTATAACATGACTTTTGTTGAGAAATGTAAAGTCTTGTATGAGACGACATTCACTTTTTCATAGCTCTGTATAGGTAACATATGTGCTGTGTGATGTCTGTCATATGATGGGACCAATTATATAAGTTCTGCTGTCTTATGATTGACTTACTATCATGAATTTTGACTATTTTACTAATGATTAAAGTTTAACAGTTTTGGTATTAGCCTGTGACATTTGTAAGATCAAGGTCTTCTGATTCTCAGAGTAAACCAACCTGCCAGGCAACACATAGCATTTTATTTATTTATTTATTTATTTATTTATTTAATTTTTTAATTGGAGCATATTGTTTATTGTATTTAAATGCCCTGAAAATGTTTTGGAGAGATGGGAGAGTTAAGATACTAATATTAATGAGAAAATTTGTGAATTATATACACATATGTTAATCATTTAGATGCATTGTGCTGTTATCCTAACATTCACACAACAAAAATATACAGAATCATAATTCTTAGATGAATGAAGCAAAACAAAAAAGTTTATGTGGGAGTCTCTTCAGGTGTCATGTCCATCAGCAGCAAAATAATTCACAAAGAGGTAAGGATGGAAACTCAGGTCACCTTGACTTTATCAGCCAGGCAGAACCAGGGAGTTTGTGGTAAGCCTATTTAAACACTGTACAGTTTGAAAAAAAGTTTCCAGGTAATAATTATTCTAATTCCAGGTTCACAATAAAGCTTAAGGTGGGATTATAGAGAAACTCCTTTGCAAAGTACATGTATGTGACCATGAAGATGGGCTCTGTAGTTTAAAGTCCTAGAATCTAGTGTATAGAGATCATCAGGCCATGAAGGACATGTGACATTTCCCCTAAGGATGGGTTACATTAACTGGAAGATAACAATAAAGGTCTAGGGAGGGAGAATCTGGCATAGACGTTCTGGGGGCTTTGGGTGAAGTCTGGCTCTTCAGATAGCAAAGGTCACCAGGTCATTAACAGCATCTCCCAGCTTTCTGGGTGGAAAGCAGCAGGTATTTGATTTTCTTCATTGAGGAGACACTCTGAGTGTTTAACATTCCTGCTTTCCCCAGTGTGCATCTGTGTATACAGGGACTCGTGCCTTCTACAAGGTTATCTTAAGATCCTTTTTCCATGCTAATCCTAAGGTATGACAAAGACACAGTCAAAACTAAGCCATCTTCATGGTCCTATGGAAAGGAAAACAAAACCAACAGCATTCTAGAATGAACTTTCTGAGTCTCCCATTCAGGGTTTTATTATTATTATTATTTTAATATACAAAATCAGGAGGACGCTTTCAGGGCAAAAATTAATTCTAAATAGTTTTCAGCATCCTAAATTAGAAAACAACTCACCTTGTCATGTGTGGGGATGCTCATTCAAAATAGCTGGGGAAACATGTAAACATGTAAGTGGGGTGTGTTAGCATTCTGACCCACTTCCTAGAATCCTGACCAATGAGCAATAACGTGGCCCACCTAGGGTCCTGATGTCAAGCACCCTCTAAGAAAAGACTCCTTCCTTTCCTGCACACTCTCTTCTCTTTCTCCTCCTGCCAGAGGCTGCACACCTTTCACATGTCCTGCTCTCTCCCCACCCTCTTTTCCCTCTCTCTTCCCTCCAGCCTGCCAGCCTGTGTGTGCCTCCCACCCACACTGCATGCCACCCTCCAATCCCTGCCTATGTGTATGACTTCTTCTTTTCAGGGTCAAATTTTCACTTGAGAGCTAGTGAGGATTAGAACCTGGGACGATGTATTAGGACCTAAGAATTTCTTTCTCTCTCTCTCTCTCTCTCTCTCTCTCTCTCTCTCTCTCTCTCACACACACACACACACACACACACACACACACATGCATGAACCACAGTGAAGGGTTGTCTGGAGACACACCCAAAGCTTTGGCAGCTATGTGTAGGAGCAATTTTGTTTGATTACTTTCTGGAAGCGCTTATAGGGTAACTTCCAGTTCCCAAGTGGATTGAAGAGAAGGCCATAGACGGTCAGTTGTCTTTCATGGCAATTTGAAACCGATACGCAAACAACCTGTTGAAATGTGGAATGGAGAGGACAGCTATGTAATTTACTGTTGAGAGCCACTGAAGAAACTTGCCCATTATGTTCAGGTTGGAGACCTCCTCTCTCCTAGGCTCCTGGATGCGCTTCCTCAAATGTCCAGCAGGGGGCACGCTGGTGCTTCAGTTTTCTGTTCTTCAGGGCTCCTCTCTCCTTATATTCATTCCTAAGAAAAATTTGCTTTGAATGCTTTTATATCATTACTTTTAAGAATATCAGAAAAAAGTTATCAGGTTTTCATAGGCATCATTTCACTTTATCTTCATATCTTTTCAAGTACTCTCCACATTTTATGGATTAAGGAAACAGAAATTTTGGGAGGTTAGCTGGCTTTCCATAAGTGGAAGAACTCAGAGGAAAATGGTGGCCCTCTGATTTATACTCAGAAGGCAGAAATGCTAGAAGGCAGTGTATTTTGTCAGCATACCCAGACAGAACTGACTGAATTAATTTTATTCATAGTGTATGTGTATCTCTCTCTCTGTGCGTATCTGTGTGTGTATCTCTGTGTGTGTGTATCTGTGTGTTTGTGTACCTTTTTGTGTGAGTATGTGGGCCGGTCTGTGCCACTCTGAGTGTGTGGAAGTCACAGGGCACCTTTTAAAAGTTGGTTCTTTCCTTCCTTGATGTAAGTCCTGGGATTAGAACTCAGGCCAGCAGGCTGGTTCGAGTCCCACCAAGCCATCTTGCTGTGAGCAGAATATTGCACAATTCCTCTATTGCTGTCATAGAGCTCCTCCAGGTGGGTCCTCCAGAGCCAGGCTGGTGGCCCTTTGTGAATACCCTGGCTGAGTTGTACCTCAGTCTACCTTCCTGCTTAGAGAGACGGATCCTCTGGCCTCTGTAGACAGTTGTGAGTCACTGTGTGGGTGCCGGAATCAATACCAGACTGTTCTGCAAGAGTAGCAAGTCCTCTTAACATCCGAGTCACATTTGCACCCTCTTCCCTTATATTGACCTTGAAAGAAGTCCCAAGTGGAGAGCACCAAAATGAACAAGCCAGGAGTCTTGGTCTAGTCTGTTTTCTCTGCAGGTTAAAGAATTGAAAGCAGGGAGAATAGCAGGCATCAGCAGGGAAGATCTTAGACACAGAAACAGAATCAGCCTGTTAAGAAAGGCTTTAGTTAGTGATGAGGAGACACACACATACAGCAAGGAATACAGAGATGAAGACCCTCTACAGAGCTGAGGGGCAACTAGGGAGCTGGGAAGAGGTCTTCATCTGCTAAGTCAGGGTTGATCACTTTCAACAGATAAGAAAGCTGGTAGGCTCACCCACCACTTACAGATAAACATGTCCAGACAGAGCCTTGTCCTGGTAGAACCAGTCACTGGCAGGCACGCCTTACTGGAAGGAGAAAAATTGCTCCAGACTTTTGTTTTAAGTTTTTAGGTTTTTGTCTCAGTAGAGCGCAAGGAAGAAGTTAAAAGTTGGCCATCCTTCTGTTTGAGGCCTCTGTACATCTCTGCCTGCCTTTCGGGGACCAGTCTAACTCCTAGTACTATAGGCACAGCGATCCCCGGTGCAGGGCTGCCTTAAAAACCCTGGTAAAGGAAAGTTTTCACTGTGTAGTATGGTCTTGAAAATGTAGTTTGCATGACAGAGGATATTTGCTCTTGGTGCAAGGCCCAGAGGAACGCTCTGCACGGCTCTCATCACCAGCCACCTAAGGGGATGCCTTGCTCCGCAAACAGCTCACTGTTCTGGGGTCGCTTCTACTGTGTGGATGAGTCTCTCTCTTCCTTTCTCAGATTGTACTAAAGTCTGCTTTAGCCTGGCTTTCTGCTCATTCACATTTTGCATCTTTTTTCCCCCTGTAACTTCTGACTCTTTCTCTTGTATTTGCCCTCCCTTATGCCCTGATTTTGATTTCCATAATTATTACGACATTTTTAAAGGAAATTTTGGTTTTTTAGGGTAGGTATTTTATCTACATTTCTAGTGTTGTCTCCTCAGTCTCCCCATGTCTGGATGATACATTGTTATTATGCACATGGAATCCTTCCTAGGTGTTCTGGGGGCATTTTTCACAGATAAATGCAATTCTACATCAGATGCTGAAGACTAGTCAAGTGTTGCCTCTTCAAAACTGACTCCTGAAGGTGACTGCATAGCAAAATCTGTCCAGCAGGGGTCAGTCTCTCCCAGAAGAACACAAGCTTCGTTCTTGTGTTTGTTCTTTTATGGCCATTTGCTTTTTTTTTTGAATGAGTCTTTGAAGAAGCAAAACCAACTTCTTGTATATTTTAAACAAACTCTGGCTTGGCTTTCAGAGAGAAACCATCTCAGTCTGTTACAACTGCACACCCAGAGTTTCATACTGAGTTTTCCTTTGCTAAAAACACTGACTGGGATATTGCCTGAGTCCTTGAGCATCGTTCAATAGGTGATCCAAATTTTAACTTTTTCTTGCAGGTGATTGACTCATAGCTGTGAATACAGGACAAACAGTGCCCCTGGATGGGAGCTGCATACCCCAGGACCTGGAATTTTAATTTGAGATTCCTTTTAAATTCACAGCTGTACAGGAAAGGATCAGAATTAGGACCAGATCAAACACAAAGTGTCCAGGTCTTCATTAGGCCTGAGCATCCAGCTGGGGTATTGAGTCAGGGGTCTAGAGCTACAGGTGATTTCCTTGACTTTGGCAATTGTCTGTGATCAGTAATCCATCCTGAGCTGTGCCAGTGCTCAGATAGAGGGGCAAAAGCAACATCAGCCTCCGGCAGGCTGTCAAAATCCACACATGCTCACTAATGATTATATTGAGTGTAATTCCCATAGCAATGAAGCCCAGTGCCAGCTCAGAGCTGGGTGATAAAGATGATCGCACTAGAGAAGGAAAGAGACTCCCAGGGGAAGATTGACGGAGGAGAGTTTCTAGGGCTTCCTGGCCTCTGTGGTTGCTTTCTCTGAGGCAGCCACAGTAAGAGGGGCATGTAGACTGTGCTGTTTACATAACAGCTAGCAGTACTTGCCCATGCTGGCTGGAGCTTAGATTCCAACTAACTAGCAAGCCAGAAATCATACTGCTGCTTTATCACTTTTGTGGCCCTACAAGGAGTCCAGACCCCCAGGGTTAGTCTGCTGCCCTTGCTGCCTTTATTACAGAAAGCACCAGCCAGGGAGAGCTTACGTTTTAGAAGAAGCATCAGAAGCTGGTGGTAGCATTCCATCAAGGAAACTTGGACTGATAAAACTAGATTTAAAAAACGTGGGGACAAGCCCAAGGCAAGACTCTCAGCACTTACTTTGTTGGGTTTTTAAAAGTGGTTTGGGAATGTCGAATGGCTTTGGTAGGAAATGGCAGTTGCCTTTGATGGAAGCAGCTGTGTTGTGCCCTGGGAAGCTGGTTCACAGCAGTGCAGTAGAAATATCAGCACCTTGTCCTTTCCTTCAGAATAGATCTTGCTGACCAACTGTGAGGAGTATGGCCCATAGCTAGATGACCAATGTCCTAGCCCCTGTCACCCTCACCCCAAGAGTACCCTGCCTTGTGTCTCTCTCCACCCAAAAGCCCACCTTTAGGGACCAAGATAGAAGCTGGGAGGAAAATGAAGTGTTCCTCGCACTCAGTTGGAGTATTCAAGCCCAGAGTGGCCTGGCTGAGATCTATCGACATTTCCTTTTGCCCAATCCATTCCTGTCCCAATCCTTCACTGATATCGATCCCAAATCTGTCTCAGTGTCTGCAACAAGGATCTTGTCTCATTTTCTTGGAGAACATAGAGTGGGAAAAAAGTAATCAGACCCATAAAGTAAATGTCTAAAGTCCTTTTGAGATATTTACCTTGTCATTTTTTTTTTCTTTTACACAAGAGAGAAAAAGTTCATTTTCACAGTGTCTCAGAAAGGAAAAAGTTGTTAAGTGTTAATATTATGATTACTTACAGTAAGTAAATTGACTTTCAGTATATCTTACTCAAATGCATTTACAATGGGGAGAAAAGGTTACTAGTTTTTTATTTATAATGCTTAAAAGTCAAACCTGGGAGGGTTATTCACTCGGCTCCTTATTCATAATTGCCCTAATATATAAACATGTTTCTTGCTTGATCTTGTGCTCTATCAACCTTTCTAGTACTTTCAAAATGTCCAAGTATTATCTAGCAGTTGGTGGAGGTTAGGGTCATGGTTTTCCACCCTGAGAATTCCTGAGCTCCAGGACTAGCAAAATGTAGTGAGAGAGGGGAGGAGAGAGGGCTGGCTCTTCTTGGTACATGAGGCTTCATTCTGTTGCCCTGGAAACTATGGTTCTATCCCTTCTTGGTTCTGCTCTTGACCTTTCATTTTTTCTAACTGGGTGAGTTGAAGACTGTTTAGAATCTATGGATTGGATCAGAAAAGGGGGAAATCTGAAGGCATACACGTTTATTGATTTTTGTGACAGCATCTTATGTGTCCTAGGCTGAGCTTGAACTCACTCTGTAGTTGTGGATTGCCTTGAATTCTGATCCTCTTGCTTCATCTCTCAAGTGCTGGGATTACAGGCAGGTGTGCATCACCAAGGCTTGGCTGTTAGGATAAACCAGCTGGTCTTGAAGGTGCAGTAGAAGCATGAAGCCAAGTTAACAACTGACCAGCTGTGGCTTTGGTAAATTGACTTTTGAGCAGTGAGCATCATCATAAGTTACATGTAACCTAAAAGTGATGTACATATGCAACCCACTGGGTTACATAAAGTATGAAAAAAATATATAATTTAACAGAAGGGGCAATTCAGCCCCAGTCAGATTAAGAACTAACTTTAATATGATACTGTTGCAAGATATCTTCGATGTCACAGGGACTGCATTTCGGAGGTGTGTTAGGGTGATGATAGCATCTTGCTCTTATGTGTATTTCAGGAAGCATTCTTATTAGAACCATCTCCTGGAAGAAAGAGAGTTATATTAAAAAGATTGTGGCATGAGTTAGTTTTCAGTATTGCAGAATGATGAAAAGCCACATCTGTGCATCTTGCTTGGAAATTTTATTAAGAGTGATGACTTAAAAAAAATAAGAGAACATCACCAAAAAAATGTTAGCTTCATTTCTGGGATACACTAATCATAATAATATGTGGATATAGTTCTCTCTCTCAAAAAAAGTGACATTCCTTTTACTTTGACTTGTTGACACATTTGTTGGCTCCTAACGGGGTTCTTTTGAATTTTATCTGATATGTGAAAAGAAACGTATTTTTCTCAGTTACATCCTAAAACTTTGAAAAGTCTTTTCTCACAATGGCATCAAGGGAGTGTTTTCAGAACTGCTCCTTTTTAAACTTTTTACTTTTCCTATTGATTCAAATTCAGAATGGACATTATAGACTTAAAGCTGACTGGTTGGTTTTCGTTTCAGGCACACCCAACAGGGCAGCTCACAGTTTCCTGTCTGTAATCAGTGGTCCTGTCACAAGCTGATTGTCTCCTTTCTGATGCCCCAAATAGAAATACCCGAGTACATTTAGCCCAGCTGGCATGGCTTGAACATTGTCTTTCTTTTCTTATTTTATTCTTTGACCTTTTAAAGGATTTCTTCTTTTTTTTAAATTTCACCACTCGCTTTCATCTGTGCTGATCTGTCTCCTTCTGTCCTGCTGTTTCTGGGTTTTATTTTCCTATGTGTGTGTGTGTGTGTGGTGTGTAGTGTGTAGTGTGCATGTGTAGTGTGTGTATAGTGGGGTGTATGTATCTGTGTGCAGTGTGTGTAGTGTGTAGTGTGCATATGTGGTGTGTGTATAGTGGGCTGTGTGTATCTGTGTGTAGTATGTAGTGTGCATGTGTGGTGTGTGTATAGTGGGGTGTGTGTATCTGTGTGCAGTGTATGTAGTGTGTAGTGTGCATGTGTGGTGTGTGTATAGTGGGGTGTGTGTATCTGTGTGTAGTGTGTATAGTGTGTAGTGTGCATGTGGGTTGTGTGTATAGTGGGGTGTGTGTATCTGTGTGTAGTGTGTGTAGTGTAGTGTGCATGTGGGATGTGTGTGTGTAGTGTGTGTATAGTGGGGTATGTGTATCTGTGTGTAGTGAGTGTAGTGTAGTGTGCATGTGGGGTGTGTGTGTAGTGTGTAGTGTGTATGTGTGGAGTGTATAGTGGGCTGTGTGTATCTGTGTGTAGTGTGTATAGCGTGTAGTGTGCATGTGTGGCGTGTGTATAGTGGGGTGTGTGTATCTGTGTGTAGTGTGTGTAGTGTAGTGTGCATGTGGGGTGTGTGTGTGTGGTGTGTAGTGTGCATGTGTGGTGTGTGTATAGTGGGCTGTGTGTATCTGTGTGTAGTGTGTATAGTGTGTAGTGTGCATGTGTGGTGTGTGTATAGTGGGCTGTGTGTATCTGTGTGGGGTGTGTGTGTATCTGTGTGGGGTGTGTGATCTGTGTGTAGTGTGTGTAGTGTGCATGTGTGGTGTGTGTATAGTGGGGTGTGTATATCTGTGTGTAATGTGTATAGTGTGTAGTGTGCATGTGTAGTGTGTGTATAGTGGGGTGTGTGTATCTGTGTGTAGTGTGTGTAGTGTGCATGTGTGGTGTGTGTATAGTGGGATGTGTGTATCTTTGTGTAGTGTGTGTAGTGTAGTGTGCATGTGGGGTGTGTGTGTGTGGTGTGTAGTGTGTAGTGTGCATGTGGGGTGTGTGTGTGTGGTGTGTAGTGTGTAGTGTGCATGTGTGGTATGTGTATAGTGGGGTGGGTGTATCTGTGTGTAGTGTGCATGTGTGGTGTGTGTGTGTGTGGTGTGTAGTGTGTACTGTGTATGTATGGTATGTGTATAGTGGGGTGTGTGTATCTGTGTGTAGTGTGCATGTGTGGTGTGTGTATAGTGGGGTGTGTGTATATCTGTGTGTAGTGTGTGTAGTGTAGTGTGCATGTGGGGTGTATGTGTGTGATGTGTAGTGTGTAGTATGCATGTGTAGTGTGTGTATAGTGGGTGTGTGTATCTGTGTGTAGCGTAGTGTGCATGTGGGGTGTGTGTGTGTGTGTGTTATCTCCTAGAATGGGAAAGATTTCAGCTCCCTTTAAGTGCTGATCACACTTCACAGAGGTCTTGATTGCACTTCATCTACAGCATTTTCCCTAAGATAAATGCTGTTGTTCAGCAATGTCCTCCTACAGCTTAGAGCAGGAGGCCACAAAGGCATCATTCCTTATCACTTACTGAATCATAGAAAAATGTGACATGTCTCTGGGGAAAACAGGACAATTCAGAGATGTTTTCATTCTCCCTGCTTTTCTTTTAAGTTACTTTTTATTTTTAGCTTTGAGTATTAGTGCTCAGTTTTAAATTCCTACTAAGGATGCTCCTATTTCATCATGCAACTTCAATGAGATCTTTCAGTGTTTTCTTTAGGTTGATCATACTGGTATCCAGAGGAACTGGATCATACCAAGTCTCCCCAGTGTTCCTGTTGGCAATCTCCCTTACTCTGTGCTTATCAGGCACTTATGACTAGCTTCATGGCAGTTAAATACTGATCTCAAGAAAGCCAGAGCCCAGAGATTCAGCATTACCATGGGGCATGATAGCCAGCCTTTGGGAAGTAAGAACAAAGCCATGAGCAAATGAAATTCTTTGGAAGGATTCCTACTGGAGAACAGTGTCCCCCAGATGTCACAAGTCCTGATCACCTCTGGGCCACAGACATTTCCTTTTTTTTTTCTGTACATCACTTAGACAGATGGCTCATGTCATCAGCAATGATTTTGCCACCCTTGAAAGACTGATTTGTCTTCTAGTCTATGCAAACACTCTATCTATTCATTCTAGCTATGGTTACTTGAGCCCACCAAGAGATCAGATGCTTTTAACAAATGGGTGTTTAGTTTTCTTTGTATCTTTAAAATATTTCACAAGTCATATATTTTATTGGTGAGGCAGATGTCACTTCTTGAAGATATATGCAATATGATGTTTATGTATACATATCATTTAATTTAGAAGTAATTTCATATCTATAGAAGTTTCTTGAATAAGCAATAGCATTTAACCCCAGAGATATGCATTGGTGACATTATACCTCCTACCTGCTAGACAGTGGATTGTTGCTCTGTTAACTCTGTTTTCACCTCCTTCTCACATATACATGCTATAAAGTGTATACTCAGGGGAGCTGCCAATTTGAGAAAATATATCACTAATTCTTTTTTTTTCCTGAGAGAGATAGGGTTTCTCTGGAACACTCTCTATAGACAAGGCTGGTCTTGAACTCACAGAGATCTGTCTGCCTCTGCCTCTTCTGCTGGGATTAGAGATGCACCACTGCCATCTAGTCTAGCTTTCTTATCTGATTTATAATTTAACTTCTTTCCTCTCACTAATGTTCACTGTAGTTTCCTTTTGCTTCAGCACAACGTGTAGCCAGCCAGGAGGCCAGCACTACATCTGCCAGGGTGCTTCAGTCTCCAAAGCGTTTCAGCAGACTTTTCCCATCTTTATGGCATTGAAAGTTTCTGCAAGAGCCCCTTGTTTTTGTTTTTGTTTTTTAAACAAGAATTTCCTCACTATTTGTCTGCTATTTCTTCACGATTGGATTCAGGTTGTGTGTTAATGGCCAGAAGATTGCATTTGTGACATGTGTGCTTCTCAGAGAGCCCATTTGCCCACTGGTAATGTGTTTCCACCACACAAAACTGTTGTACCATTTCTCCAATTGTAAATGATCATTATTCCCCCTGGACCCCCACAAATGGTTTATGGAGAGACATTTTAGAATCATGCAGATACCAGCATTTTCATCTAATTTCCTCTGTTGGGGGAATTTATTGAGGCGTCTATTGGGGATTCTTGCCTGAGTCAAACTTTATTGTGATAGTGACCTAATGGTAAGCAAGCAACCATCAGACTCCTTTCTTATGAAGAATGTCTTCTGTGTCTCTTCACAAACTTGCTCAGCTCTTCCCTTTCTCCCATCTATTAGGGCAGGGTCCTCCACAGTCTATTGTAAGAGTTTGGGAATACACACATTAAAACTTCAGCAATATCTGTATGGACTCATGATTTCCATTTCTGTACTTCATTTCAGGTGGTCCGCAATTATTATCTATACTTAGTTCTGTGCTTAGATGATTTTAGATCTGGTCAGTTGTAGGCCTTTCAACCCAGTTTTGTGTGCCTGTGTCAATACAGCTGTTATTATTGTGAACACATCCCTAGATTCTGGCATAACAACATATTCCAGGCTCATTTTGTATTTAGAGTTCTGGAACCTCACCTTCCTCCACTTTCTCCACAATTTTCTGTTTTATTTTAGTGAAGAACAATATTAAAGATCAAGATCTGTGTGCTAGCTGTTCTCATTGCTCCTGAGATGTCTCTTTCTAGACCTTCTAGTTAGAAGATCCAGAATACAGGCATGTAAATGTATACACAAACATGCATCTGTATCCTACTTGGCATACGAAGATGGATCTACATGCATATGTACATGCACAACGCTCCCATATTTTAGCTATTGTGTCTGAATCAGTACCTCCAGTTCATAGTCATTGCCTTCTGTGGGGATTTGGCTTTATGTGAATATAATCACTTGGATTTGTCCCAGATTACAGCTGACTGACCAATTGAAAGTAGCATGTAGGGCTTTATATAGGCCCCTTTGATATTATCTTAAGACAAACCAACTACATTCTAGCTGGGATGAAGTCATCTTTCTCCTAAACCACAAAAGACACCCTTTCTAACAAAAACTGAAGGTCTTACTGACAGCTAGGAACACACATCCATTAATCACTCCCTCTAGCTCCACAATCTGCATTCTGCAGCTCTGGCCCTGTCAGCCTCTTCCTTTGGTCCTCTAGCAGCACCGAGAGGATCTTCATTCACTAGGACAGGTCTCACCAGAACTCTTTCCTCATTCCATATTTCTTGTTCTTTCTTTCACGGGGAGAGCCCTGGCTTCCCCAACACTCCACAGTCTATTTCTTCAGTCCTATAGAACATCTAAAATAATGACTTTGCTCATATAGAACACACACAATAAACCCACTATAATAAATCCAGCCTTCACTTTCCACTTCTCTCATTTTCTCATCCTGACCATGACTGAAGGCACAGACTCTTGTGCTGGAAATTATATAATAACTTGCTATTATTATACAATAACTGAGATCATATATTTTTGAGAAATGATTCTGTCTATCTGCTATGATTATAATGTTCATTTGACACACACTTAAGCTAGTTTCTTGCACTGGACTCTCTTTGCCTTGTTCACTGTTTTCATAGCTGAAGAAATTTTAGTCCTTTAGAAAAATATTTCCTTCTCTTTGTATTTATTCATTTATAATTTCAAAATTATTTACATTTACAAAGTATAATACAATGTATTTTGATCAAATTCTCCCCATGATCTCTCTTAGCTATGTCTGCTGGATCCCTTTTCTTCCTCATAAAGGCTTTCATGGTTTCTGTTTCTTGTACCTTGCTGCATTGAGTTAGAGATGCTTGTATGAGGTTATTGACTGAGGTGGGTTGTTTATTGAATTTACCAATGGTTACAGCGTTAAAGGCCATAACCCTCCCTTCATCAGCAACCATACTGCCTAGGGCTCCTCAAGGATGAGTGAAGCCTCATGCTCCCTTCCACACTCTATGAGGGGAAGTCCAGGGACCCAGTCTTGTGCAGATAACCATTGCTGTTGTGTGGCTCATGGACACCACAGCCATGTTGTGTTTCATTGAAGACAGTGTTTCACAGTACTCCTTCCTGTCCTCCACTCTTACACTCCCCATGATATTCTCTGAGCCCTTTAATGAATACATTAAATATTAATGAGTTAAAAAAGGGTAAAAGCAGGTAGATCAGTGAAGTATTTATTCCTCCATATTACTTTTCACTTGCACCCCTTCTGGTCAGACAACGTGCTTCTTCTTCTCTTCTTCTTCTTCCTCTTCTTTTTGCAAAGATAAACAGAAATATGTATATTTGTTTGCTCATAAGCCAAGTCCCAGTGGAAAGGGGTTTTTCACTTTCTATAGTCTGTTGGCCAATATTTTGCCTTAGTCAAAGACTTGCTTACGCCTTTGCAGAATGGCACAGTGGTCATCATGTGCTTGTTTCAGAGTTTATTTGGTATCCTATGATTATTTCTAAAATTTTTCAGTTACATACTAATGCTTCAATAAATACATTTTTGTATTTCAGATTGTTGAAAGAATATGTTGGGGATAAGTTTCCAGGAGGATTACTGTGGTTGAAAGAGAATTGTATGCAATTTGCTAAATATTGCTATGAGTTTGCAGCATTCTGTATTTCTAAGGATAATGTAGGAAAGTCTTGCTTTCTATGCCCTCTGCTGAGGTTCATGAAATTTTCCAAATATGATTGCTGAGTAGTTTTATATAATTTTAGTCACTGTGCATTATTATTAATGAAATTGAATATCTTTTTTTTCTTTTTTTGTTTGTTTATTTGTCATTTGGTGATTTTATGTCATGCACCCCATCAAACTCAGTTATCAGACCTCTCAGATTCATACCCACTCTTATGATCTCCCCATTTACAAAAACACCCATTCATGCTGCTCATTTACTTACTGGGGCATAATTGAACTCCATATGGACAGACCCTTAAAGAAAACAAATCTTTCCTCACCCACACTCCTGACAGAGGACATCAATGCAGTAGTGAGGCACTGTGAAGAATGGATTAACAAGCTGTGATACATCTATACAATGGTGTATTACTCAGCAGTAAGAATAAATGATATTCTAAAATTTGCAGGCAAATGAATGGATATGGAGAATATCCTCCTGAGTGAGGTATCACAATCCCAGAAAGAGAAGCAGGGGATGTATTCACTCATTAGTGGACTTATAAAAAGAAGAAAAGATGTCATTGTATACAAGAGCTTAAGGCTAGAACATAGCTATCTTTTAATATGTATAAAGAAAAATTTCAACCCCTTTTATCAGTTGCTTGTTTGTATTTTTTGGCCATTTATTGATAGTAATATTTGGCCCCTCAACTGAAAGTTTTTCTTTATATATTCAGAATAGCACTTTATCTGTGATACCTCAATAGTATGTATATTGCAAATATTTCTATCTGGCTGTATCTTGTGATTAGACTTTGCCTGTGTTCCTTTTAGTCTTACAGTTAAAAACATTTAGTTATTTCTCATTATTTTCTTCAGTTGCCTCTGCATTTGGATTTAGTCCCAGTTAGAAAGCCTTTTATATCCTGTGTCACAGATGAACATACTCATTTGCCCCCAACTTGTGTAATTTCATGTTTTAAATGCAGATCTTGGCTTGATATGGAATTTATTCCCCTATAAGATGTGAAGAATTAATCAAAAAATTTCCAAATAAATTTTTTTGTCTGAGATAATTTATGTAAAATTTATCTTGTGCCAGTTTTTTGAATGATGTGCAGGATTTTGTATCCACTTAAACTATGCATATGTATGCTTCAGATACACATGTTGGTTTTCACATAGCCTACACACACACACACACACACATATATGCTTCAAATATACACACACCTAAATGCTTCAGATACATACCACACACACACACACACACACACACACACACACACACACACAATTAAGTGACTAATGATCCTGAGATTTAAAATTAAGCCACCACCTAATGCTGTCTTTATTGCCATTTGAACCCTGTGTTGCAGTGACATCAGCAGCATGGTCAAGGGCCAGTTCTGATAGTCCAGAAATGCTGGCTCCAGAGCTCATGCTTTTCAAGCTGTCTGGAGTCAGGAGCGAGGCCTTGTTTAAAATGCAGCACCACAAAGATGGAGCAGAGGTCACTGGATTGTGTTTTAGGTTGGTCTTGGAGGAAAGGGGCAACCTGATTGTCGCCAAGTATCCAGGTGGCGTGTGTGACAGTCATGGTTAAATTATCTGCATGAGGGCACACACAATACAAGAAGGTGACTCAGAGCGAGGACTTTCTGTCACCACTTGGCTGCTGGAAAGAAATCTACATTTGTAGGCTCCATAACTGTGATTTTAACGTCACTTGTTTATAATAGTGAGTTCTGAGGCTTTCATTCTTTATGTGTTAGACATTGCTTAGCCAGCTAAGGGCTCTGGGCTCTTTATTTTTGTGACAAAATCCCATCTAGTTTACAGTGATAGATGGCTACTCCGAGATAAGTAGTTAATGAAAGGAGTAAATTTGCTAGAGTTTAGCATGAAGACTTTAAGATATTGCTTCATATACTCATGTTTCATTCTTTCAGAACCATTGAAATGATAACTGATCTCTCTACCAGACTTCAGCTGAGCATTTGTATATACTGTGTGGTAGAGAGGGCCAGAGTACTTCCTTCCATTTTTTAAGTCTCATTTACTGAATCCTCTCAGAAATTTTTTTTTCTTCTGATCCTTAGTACTTTTATTAGGTCAGGGTCTCTTGTGGTTCTAAGGTCTGTTATGCTTGCTTGCTACAAATAAAATTCTAGTTACATGCAGTGCACATGTGCACATTTTACTGCATGCCAGTAAAATCACAGAGGGCAAGGTCTTCTGTTCTGCATGTTTAAAACATCAACTTGGTATTAAGCACAGGGATTTTTCTGTTTACTGTTCAAAAGTACAGAGCAGCAATGGAACGGTTAAACTTAGCTTTTTAGCAAAGAGTTGAATATCTCTCCTCTGGAGTTCTCTGGTTCTCATCTGTATTTCAGAACACAAAATTAACAGGGATTTAATTTGGGTGAAATCTGCCTACTAAATGATGCTTGCAAATAACACATTCACCCATTAGCATTTGGGATTTTGATTAAACCATTTTGCAAGTAATTTCACGTTAGTGGCTGTTAAAGAGTATAGTTTGAAAGGGAAAAATATGTTTTGGTATTTAGCACTTTGAGATTCTCTGCTTTTTATCAAAATCTATGCAAATTTTAATGGGGCCCTTTAGTGTACTGCTGAACCCTTTTGATCCCAGCACAAAGTAATGCGCATGCCTTCATTGCTCAAACCAGCAAAGAGGCGATGCTTTCTTTACATACACTGTTAGCATTGTTTCGTGGCTTATTAGCCCTAATTGGATGTATCCTCTCCATTTTTGCCTTCAATATTTCTGTTTGATTACTTGCCCCAGTATTCCTGGGGCCTATGGGTCTGCTGGTGTCTCTGTCTACTCATGTGCCGGTTTCTACTCACTGCTTTCTTACTTTGGAAGTTTCTATATCTCACACATCTCCAACCTCTGATTATTTCAAAGGTGCCTCGAATTATCTTGACCCAGCCTTCAGCTTCAGAGGAAGAGAACAGCTTGGTACCCCAGGATCCAGGACATGGACACAGGAGACAGAGCCAGCACTGCTGATGCCCTCCATGGTTCACATGTTTTTGAATTCTTTCTTTTCTTTTCCTCACCGTACTGCTTTTCTAGGAAAATGGTTTGATATTTTTGCCATGCATATGTTTCAGATCTTGTACTTTATACCATAGGCATAGTTATGTAGGTTGTACCAAAGTTGTTTTCATTGGAGCAAAAAAAAAAAAAAAGGTTTAGGTTGTCTTTTATTTACAAATACTAGCTGAAATGAGTTAAAAATTGTAAAACTTGGAATAAAACAATGAAATAAAATTGTTGGCTTATTGAAATTTTCTAATGTTTAGGTTTAGAGATGGTTCAGTGCATAGGCAAGACTGAGAAACTCAGTTTAGAATTCCAGCACCCATGTGAAAACATATGTAACATATGTGACATACAGCTGTACCCTTACCACTAGGGAGCTGGAGACAAGTACATCCAAGGGGCTCACTGGCCAGCCACACACACACACACACACACACACACACACACACACACACACACACTTCCCATTATTTACTTTAAGTGTATTTTATTAAACACTGTAGTCCACAGTACTAAAGTAATCATGGTGGCATTTTTGTTTATTATATTCCACTTGGAAAAATGATGAAAATAATTTTATAGACTTTTTACTTTATTGTTTTGTGTTGCAAAGCCAATTATTTGCTTTATATGTGAATGCCTTGAGTTCTGAAATTATTTACTGTTCACTGAAATAGAGAATATTTTCAATTTAATAAGTAACTTTTTATGTATATGCATTTGCTTTGAGAAAGAGCAAATAATACTAATTTATTATGTGAAGCTTTTCTTCTGAACTTTATTAATCAACTCACACAGTATAATGGATTTCTCTCAGAATAATATTCTCTCCTCAAGTAAATGCTATCCTTCTTAAAATATTTTAGCTTGTAGTTCATTTTTTTCAAGTTTATTTTTTTCGCAAACAAAAGCCCTGTTATTATTAAATGTGCTACAGTTGATATAAGAACTTGAAGATGTCAAATGGAATGGCATTATACTTCTCAGAGCCTTTTGCTCGTGGTCGCAAGATAGCTGCGAACAGTCCAAGCATTTCATCTACCTGTAGAAAAGGAAAGTCCCTTTCTTTACTTTCCAATTTAAGAGATAAATAGAAAACTATTTTCAGGAGGAGCTGTTTCCTAACTGCACAAATGCCACAGTTTTTATTTGCAAAAACACCTTACTTTTCAGAAGTGTCAACTAGAACATACATCTTCTATGAGTTATCATTTAACATTTATTCATCTAAGGACCATTGTTCACCAGTCTCCAAATGATGTTTAAAGAACTGAGACAATAAATATAAATGAAACAGATTCTTGCCTTTATGTTGCTTTTGAACTCAAACAAGAAAGAGGACAGATAGGGTGGCTGGGGACAGTACTATGTGAGTGAGAAGCCATGGAGCCATAGGCACAGGGCAGAGTGTGGAGCTTCTGTCTGGAATGTGAACAAATGAGAACTATGTAAGATGTGCTATTGAAGGGAAGGAATAGGGTTCCCCTAACATCAGGTCTAGCATAGGCACAACCCTGGAAATACCAAAGCACAAGAGTCACAAGTGATTCTGTATGATTTGATTTCAGGCATAAGTTTATTTTTGGGTCTTTACCCTCCTCTGGGTAATTATGTTGTAGCCTTTTACATTTGCCTGGTTCTCATTCCTTAGAAATTCATTTTGGATTCACTGTCCTGGAACCCATAGAATACTAAGTCTGATATTTCTTTTGTTTAATTAGTACTTAGTAAGATTTTTGTTTTGGAAGTTGGACAGGCTACTATGATCTATAGACATAAATAGTGGGGTATTTTTCTTTTTTATCCCGTGAAGCTTAAAAACTCAAACAATTCATTATGATATTGGAAAATCAGAATATTTTACAGATAAATCTAATTGCTTTGGAAAAATCTAGACGATTTGGAGTGGGAAGGTGAAACAAGAGGACTGAAGGCTGAGCTTCTGGAGCAGACCTCTGCCTCAAGTGGAGAAACATACAGCTAAACATATAGGAGTAGAGCGGAGGGAGAGGTCCTGGAATCTCAGGCCTCCTGCACTGTGTAGCCACCAAAGCCTCATTTCCGACACTTTCATGACATGCTCACTTGACCAGTTGAAGATGCTGGCTAGTCCCTGAAGACATTTATACTCACTACCTCTAGTAAAGACTATTGGGCAATATAAACTCTCTTACCTTGTTTTTCTCAAAGTGTGGTGACATAAGTTTCTTGTCACAAATTGACCACATGATTGGTTAACACTGACACCAGCTTCTTGGATGAATATGAATGAAATGCCTGTATCTATCTCATTTCTAATTGGTTTATATTATCTTGCTGTCAATGTGTATGAGTGCATGGGCTAGTGTGCCTCCTCTACCCGTGTGCGTGCGTGCGTGTGTGTGTGTGTGTGTGTGTGTGTATGTGTGTGTGTGTGAGTGAGACACCATTTCTTTTTAAATTGAGACACATCTCTCACTGGCCTGGAACTCATAGAGTAGGCTAGGCTGGCTGGCCAGGAACCCTAGGGATATGCTTGTTTCCGCCTCCCCAGAACTGGGATTGCAAGAGCAAGCTACCACCTGTGACTTTTGCAAATGAATTCTTGGGACTGAGCCCAGGTCCTCATAATTTTGCAGCAACTACCTCACTGACTGAGTCATGCCCCTGGCCCATCCTGTGTTATTCCTGTGTTCCTAAAATAATTTCTTCTTGATATGGTAATAATAATAATAATAAGCATATAAGCAATAATCTGAAAACTCTTTTTACCAAATTGTACAAATAAAGCATAAATATAAAACTATGAGTCTCTAGGCAGAATGTTGAACAAATGTACTGATGTTAGCAACTGCACTCATTCCCTCGGCCCCCAGTATCTTCTTGTCTAAAATATCTATAGTGGATGGGGTGGGATATAACTTAGTGACAGTGATCACTGTCACTACATGTGACAAACATGAGGCCTTGGGTTCTACCTTTAGAACCACATCAGAAAGAAAAGAAGAAGAAAAAAAAAAGAGCAGAATTTATCTGTAAGGCCATCACTGCTATGATGAATGTGAATGGCTTGGCACATGCTACTCTCTGTGGAGGCCATGGAGAGCTTTGGACCACTATTTATGACTGTTTTGAGTCTTGAGACTGGGCACAGTATTTTACCTTTTGATTTATCCAAGAGTACTACTAGCCTATGAAAATGATCCCTTTTAAACTTCAGCCTCTTTAGCAAAACATAGAGGCTTGTGGCTCCTATAGACAGATGGATACAGACAGGTGTTTTATGTTTTGCCCAGGGAATGCATTAGATTTTTAACAGAAAGAAAAAAGGGAACATATTTGCCTCAGATCACTCATTTTACTAATTGTCACAAATAGATTCTAGGGGAACAGAGGAACCAAGTAATATCAGAACTAAGATGAGAAGCACTCATGTCTATGTCTCAATCTGAGGACCCCTCTGTGATGACCCTGATACTTGCACCTTTGAAGGGGGGTATTTAGGTGCAGAGATGGACTTAGTTGCAATGCTGTTGAGTTTTCTTACTCATAAAGAAGCCATTGAGTTGTAAGATGTCTCTACCTTGTCTGACAAGGAGGGGAGTATATTCAACACTTCTCATCCCAGATGGTTTGGACTCAGCAGGACTTGGGATGATCTCTGACTTCTCAGTAGTCGAAGGAACATGAAACAGAGAAACTCTGGAATGCAGACATCTCAGTTAGATTTTCTGCCTTTGATGCTGGAGCTCTGCCTTTCATTCTGGCTACACAAGAGGAATCTTCCCAATGGCAAACCTGTTACAGGTGAGTAAAATCATATCAGTCCTAAGAAACTTCTGGATTTCATTTTGAAATTATTGTTGTGAATTTTATCTGTAAATAATCCCATTTCTAGCACCAACTATCATAACACTAGAAATCAGTCCCGTACTTTTGTTTCATTGATTTCCAGGTCCTCTTGATTATTTTTCTTGTTTCTCCAGCTGAGATTTCTTTCTCACTAGATCTGTCTTGCCTGGGCTTCTCCAGTAGAGCTTCTTCTGATTTTTTGTGCAGCACTCCGAGTTGGATCATGTCTCTGTCAGCCTGACTGAGCTCAAACCTGTCCCTCTAGAGCTGCCTTTTGGCTGAGTTTCCTGTAGAATTATCTAGAGGAACTTGACTGAAACACAACACAGGGGTAGAAACGTACTGTGGAGGTGACAGGCCTCAGGTAGCCAATGGATGGCAGCCGATTCTCACAGTGCTTCCTTTGATGATCCTTCCATCTTTCTGTCTCCTGGACCTGCTGACAATCTGTTGCCCCAAGTCCATCACCAAGAGCAGGAGCTGCCTGTTCTGATACCTCAGGAGCTTGGCTCTTCAGCACTGTTGTTAGAGGCTGATCCTGCTTTGCATCTCGGCTGGAAGTGCCTCCTTCGGCTGTTCATAAGTCTACCCTCTGCCTCCATTTTCCAGACCTCTGTTTCTCTTGCTGTTCTTACATTCACATAACCCTTAACCCCTATACCAAATCCCTTATTTCCGTGTTGGATGTGTCTTTCTGATTGAAGCCCAGCAGATACTCATCTGGACTCTTGTTTTCAGAACAAAACTTGCATAGTGAAAATATCCTGTGCTCACTCAATCTTTCTCTATTCTAGTTAATCCTTGATCCTCATCAAATCTCTTACAAGACTCTTATTACCCAAGATTCTAAGCTATCTTGCTGGATCCTACCCATCTTCAGCCACTTACCTGCATATTTGGGAGTGTCGGACTTCTCCTTTGACAGGGTAAGGTCAGACTAAGATTAGTCTGCACTAGAGAAGTCATTGATTTACTTCTTCAATTTCCCTTTTCAGACCTGTGTTCGAACAGGATAAGGTCAGAGTCAGATTAGAGGAGACACTGATTCACTTCCTCAATGTCCCTTTCTAAACTAAGAATTCTGACATTAGATGTAGCTTTATTACTTATAAAATCAGGGTAATAGTAATAGCTACTTTACAGAATTACGTTTGGATGTAGATCCAAAACCTTAGAGCATTTAGTAGGGTCAATACTTAGGAATACTTCCACAGCTAGTGACCTTTTTTTCAGCCATCAATCTTCACTGCTTTCCTAAGAAAAATATGTGGTCTCATGATCCAAATGTCTCACTGTTTTTACTCCCACAGCCTTAATAGAAAAAAAAGAAGCAAATATGAAATGTGAGCTGAGACACTGTACTCTGGGGTAGGGACATCTTGGCTCAAGGGTAAGAAGCTATGTCTTCTATCTGTCTGTCTGTCTCTGTCTGTGTACCTATCTGTCTGTTTGTCTATCTATCTATCTGTCTATGTACTTATCTATCTATTTGCCTTTCTGTCTATCTATCAAGAGTTTTGTTATATAGCTCAAGCTGGTCTGAAAATCATGACCTTCCTGTCTAAGTATGCTGAATGCTACATTTGCCCCACTGGGTTCTGTTTTTAAGGCGAATTTTCAGGCCAGTAACAACATTAAAGCTAACATTTAAAAACTGCTGACTTTGTAGTTCATTAAATGTTTGAAAATGGACAAAATGGGAGAAGGGAAATAATGAAAAAGGACTTGATTATAAAAGTAATTGCAGGCTTTTATATTCATGGCTTTTCCTATGCAATTATCATGCCATTGCATAGCAATGATACACATTAGATATACAACATCATTGACTTCATTCAATTGAAACAGTAGGTTCAGAATATGACTATCTTGTTTGGGTAGCTGTGCTTATTTGTTGTTAACCCAGAACAATTAGAGTAAAACTAGTTCCCACATGATAATACTGATGTGTAGTCATCATTTTAAAACTTTTTAGTCTTGAAACAGCACTGAGAGAGCTGTTATCCTGTTGTTCTGATGATAAACTAGGATTTGGAGCATGAAAATGAGCTTAAATCCATCAGGGTACTCAAGTCATGCATCAGTTTTGCCTTGGTGTTGTGTGGCATGTGTGATCTGGAAGAAGAGCCTAAGTGATGGACAGAAATACCTTTAACCAGTGACATGAAAATGGGAAGAAATGGTTTTTGGAAGTCAAGATTTGTAGGCATGGGCATGAATTTCAGATTCTGGTGCAAGGACTGAGCTTCTCATTTATCTCTGAAGTTGGATTTCCTCAAATATTTGCTTTAGATTGTTGTAGAATGTTTCCGGCCCGTTTGGGTCGGAGGTTCGGACCTGATCCACGATGGCTTTTGTCCCCCAAAGAGATGAATCAGACACTTATATTAATTTCATACTGTTTGGCCCATGTCTCAAGCACATTACTAGCTAGCTCTTTCATCTTAATTCAACCCATTTCTAGTATTCTATCTGCCAGGTGGCCCGCCCCGTGGCTCACTTGGATTTGTTACATTTTTCCTCCTGGGGGGTCAGATACTGGGTAACTCCACCCTCCTTCTGCCTGTCTGTCCTCTGATTCTCCACCCACTTTTACAGCTCTCCACATAGGCCAAAACAGCTTCTTTATTTACAGCATACAGAGAACATTACCACCACATTAGATGTATGTGATCACCTATATTTTATCTTCCATTGGCTTCATTCTTGGACCAAGTAGACATTGACAACTCATATCAAAAGGCTCTGCCAATCTCAGAACCAAATCAAATCAAAGCCAAACAAAATGCAGAGGAGTGCATGGTGACCTCAGCTTTTGTAGTATAAAGACACATATTCCTGTCACTCTGATACAATGGTTCTGAGATTCATCTTCAAAGTCTGGACTTAAAGGAAGGATCAATGGTACAACTGAGACTTTTAAAAGCTATTGAAATCTTTTCCTTCCGTCATTCTGGCTTTCTTGAGATTCTCACCATCCTCCTGCCTCAGCTTCCTATTCTGAGGAAAGCAAATATTCATCCCTATACCAGCTTGCTCTGAAGGTTTTAGAGAGTCAGATTGTTCTCTTGATGGTAAGGGTGATTTTTTTTCCCTTTTTGTGGTGTAGGTTGGTAGTTATTTCACACACCCTGAAAACACCATAGTAGTTATTCAATGAATAGGGCACAACTAATTTATGAACACAAAAAATTACATGCAATCTGTGACTATGTTAATAAGTTTGTGCCTTTCATTAGTAGGTAGACCAATTTTGAGCTTGATCAACCCCAATTGTTGAAATTAAAATGGAAACAGCAACATTTGTTTTTATTCTTCTTATACAAATGACTAATTATTTTCCTCTGGATAATGATAATTAACAAATTCCCTCCTGTGTTCCTGATCTGCGCACAGCTGCTACTCCAGTGATCACAAAGACTTGGTTTTATGTGGTGACATTAAGCTTCCAACTTGGGGAGTATATTAACTACATGGTATTGCCTGAGCTTATTAATTCTAAATTATGCCTCAATGAACTTCTCACCCTGGGAGCAACATTTATTTGAATGAGTTGAATGAGAGAGAATATATATATATACATATATATATGTATATATGTATATATGGAGATAGAGAATGGAAATGTACCACGTGGAGACATTCTCTACTTACATTGTAGCTGAGCATATGTCTGAGTACTTTCCAAAAGAGCAGCTCATCCATCATCTCAGATCTTCAGCCATTTTTTCTGTTAAGCAGTAACAGAATGAGCTGTGTAGGCCTGATTTCAAGGATGAAACATGTTCAGATCATTACCCATCTTATTCATTGTGCTTTTCCTACTTGCAGGTTTGAATAAGACTGGCAGAAAAGTCTGCTGCGTGCGCTCCATCAAGAGCAGAATGCAACGATGTCTTTCTGTTTGTATACTCCCACCAGGACAGACACGTTTCTTTCACATCTTTTGTCTAACAGTCCCAGTAGAGGTAAGTACTTGGTACCTATGTCAGTTTGTTTCTGAATGTTAAAGAGTTATTGGTTGATTGTGATGTGATCAGTCAGTGTTTCCTGAATAAGTGGAGGGTGATGCAGAGGAAGGAGGCTTGTTGCTCATGAGAGGTGACTGAGACTCTGCACTTTGAGAAGAAACTATGTGTACTCATATTAGCTTAAGATGCTGGTAAGTGTTTTCATTATCTTATTTCATTTATGGAAATTATTATATGCAATATGGATTAAACTGTATATAAAGGGTGGATTATATAACCCTATTGAAAAGAAATTTAGTATTTCCTATGTACAACTTGAGTGATGCTTATTTTCTTTAATGTGGTAAAACTCAGCACTGGGAAGTCAACTTCAATTAAATAATTTAAAATAGATAAATACCTTTCTGATAAATTTCTTGGAATGTGAAAATATAAAAACAACCTAGAGTTACAGTGAATGGGAATGTTGGTGCCAGTGGCACATTCTCTGACTTGGTGCTTCATTTACTAATTAGAAAAGTAAAATGTTTCCCAAATCTATAGTTATGAACAATATCTATATTAAATATAAAGCTGATGTATCATCCTTGCGACAGAAACACTGGGAGAGTATTTTTAAATGTAAGGAGAGAAAAGAAACAAAAAAAAATCTATCAAGACTTTAATATACTCATTCTCTTTGTTTTCATTTTCCTGGTTTCTAGTAGGGCCTTTTTTCCCCTTTCTCCAACTCGTTTCTATTGAGAGTACCTAACCCTGTCTGTCTATCTCTTCCCTCGCCACCTGCCCACTCATAGATTGGATCATGATGGATACCTCACTCAAGCTCAGAAAACTGCATTCTTTCTCCTGAGAATTCAAAGAAAGCAAGTCTATTTATATGTGACAGTCAAGTTAAGGGGGATGCAAATCACCATGTCTTCTCTTTCTTGTGTAAAGAAAGCAAAACTTCAGAAAAATAAGAATAATATATGCATACAAATAAAGAGAAACACACAGGAAAGAAGAAGAAAGAATGAGCAAAGGAAAAAAGAGACAACCCAAATCCAGGAGCTGAGGAAATCCCAGAGAAAAAGTAATTTCCAGTGATTTACTTCTATTGCTTCTAGATTTCCTGAGGCCTTGTGAGTGCTGGGAGTTGTTCTTTTGGCAATGAATATGGGGTTTTGTTCTCAGTTGAGTTTCTGTAACTTATAATCAGGTAAAAACTAGTGTAGGTGGAATTTTTCTGTGTCCCATCAGTCACTCCCAAATAACCACAAAGAGGCTTACTATCAATTATAACTGCTTGGCCAACAGCTCAGGCTTGTTACTAGCTAACTCTTACTACTTAAAATAACCTATTTCTATTAATCTCCATTCTGTCATGTGGCATTACCTCCCATTGTGCACTTCCTGTCTCCTCTCCTTTTCTTGCTGGTGACGCCTCTGACTCTGCCCTTTTATTTCCCAGTATCCTTAGTCTGGTTTGCCTGGCTGACGTTATTCTGTCCAGCTCTTGGTCAGTCAGCTTCTTTATTAAACCAGCCACAGTGACATATATTCACACACTATAAAGGAATATTCCACATTTTCTCCCTTTTTGTCCAATTAAGAAGGAAGATTTTGACTTTAATATAGTTAAATTATATACAACAAAACAGTTATCAAGGAATAATTACAGTTACAATATTCATTCCATTTGTATTTGGTAAATTTAGAGATAATATTCTATTATTTATTTTACTTTGTGAGTCTAAAGTTTTATACCTGATTGAACTTTTATTATAACTAAGGAAAACTTTAACTGTAACTATTTAGTCTTCAGCTCCATCAAAGACCCCAGAAGGGTAAAATCTTACCTAACAACAGGGACACCTGGCTGCCTGGACAGCCACCCAAAGTTCTATAACATTGGGGCATTCATCTTTGTCCTACAGGCCAGTGTATGCCTGACAGACTTTTATGAGAAACAGGGAATTTTGAAGGACCGTTCTACCTTGTCTTGGAAAATTTAGCAGTCACTTTCTTTTGTGTCCTGCAGGTCTAGTTTGGACAGTATTGTCAGCAGTTGAGGCAAGGGCAATTTTTTTTTGCTCAAATGGCTAGCTTTTTGTCATAAGGAAAGCAAACTCCATATGGAAGTTCTTTGATGCCAATCAACTTTATGTGAAGTAAATTGGTACATCCAGGAGAGGACATATCTCACTGTCTTGAAAAGCCTAAGAAAATTAAACATATTAGATACTATAGTATTGGAAGACTATCTATCTATCTATCTATCTATCTATCTATCTATCTATCTATCTATCTATCTAAATATATTTATTTATGTCCTTAAAAACAAAACTAACATGACTATAAGTTTGACTATTATAGATGATTATTAATCTGTATTTTATTTGTATATTATATTTTTAAATGAGCTGCATAAGCACAATACCCAAATAAGAGTAAAAACATAATACAGTATAACAAAATTAACTTTAAATTTGTATCAATATATGAAAATCCATGCCAATGTAAAGTAGTTTAAGGTTAATAGTTTTTTTTTTTTTTGGATTAAAGTAGGTTTAATAATCTACCATTTCCCCTTGTCATTCCTATATCATACTCCCTTTTTTTCTTTTAGAAGGATATATTTGAATGTAACTCTTTTGTTTAATTCTTAGTTTTTTGATCAAGACCAATAATAATTTGTAACCACTCTAGTTAAAGTTAAATGATAAAAAATATCTATGACCCATCTTTTATAAATTTGGGTGCTGTTTTCTAGACTACTTCCTGTTGTTTGTGGGCACTGGTATCTTTGGGGAAACATGGAGAAAATGAGGAAATTGTTAGGTCTTGGCTGGAGTGGTTTGTGGGGCTGGATTAGCCAGCAGCCTTGAAGCTGTTTGGGATGCAAAATTTTGAGAAGACTGTAACAGGAGCATTTTGAGATGATGGGTCATGTAGGTCATCCATTTTCATTGGTGTTTGGTTCCCTTGCTCTAAAAATAAATACATAAACTTTTAAAGGTAATATATATTACAAGTATAGAACATGTACTACATACAAATCAGTTAAAGATGATATTTGGTTTTTATTTGAACAGGTGAAATATACATTACAGTTTTGTAGGTTTCTTTTAAAGGTATTTTTCTTTATTTTTGTCAGGATTTTCAGGGGTCTTCCTGATCATCTTTAATCTGGAATTAATTCATAGACTATTCTTTCCTATAGAAATAAAATAATAACTTCTTCAAGTAACACATCTTTTGACTTTCATATTAAAGTCAAGATCTTTTAAGAATATATAGGTTGATTTAATCTAACAACTTTCATAATCTAGTATCTTTTAGCAGTCAAAAAAATTTAATGACAACACAATAACATATAGGATCTAGACTCTCTATGTATTTTCTATTTTTACATGGTTTTTCCTTTTTTATTATCTTACTCTCTTTATAAGGACTATTATTTTAAAACTATATTTTTATGACTGTCTATACCCTTTTCTTTTCTCTCCCAAGATTTTGTACATTTTAAACACACTGTATCCCATTCAGAGGTTTATTTCATCTGGATTTGCTTTTACTTAACATCTGTAATGTTTTTGATCCCATGAGTCAAATCTTAACCTGCTGTATTAGTTGAGGGCATGGCTCAGCTTAGAGAATGCCATTGGCAGCTGATTCTTCTGGTGACTGGCTCCCCACCTTGTTTCCCTGAGATTTTTAGCTTCATGGTGGAGGTTCCAGCAGGGATTACCTTTACCATCCCAGCTCTGGGAAGTTGTTGAGTCCATGCTGCCACCAAGTATTGTGACAGGATCCAGTCACTTGAGAAGCAAGTTGTAAAAGTATTAATAAGCCACCAGCCACATAGCAATACAAAGATTAATAGAAATGGCTTAATTTAAGGTGCAAGAGCTAGCTAGTAATAGCCTGAGCCATAGACCAAACAATTTGCAATTAATATAAGCCTTTGCATGCTTATTTGGGACCAAGCAGCTTTGGGACTCAGGAAAATTTCTGGCTACAGTCCATTACTCATAAACCCCATTTAAGTGTTGTGTAGCTGGGCCTTTTAAAAGAGCTGCACTTGCTAGCACCACGTCAAAATAGCCACTTCTTAAAGGAGCCATGCCTTTGTTTGTTATTAGTATCAAGCCTACCCAAGAAATGGCAGTTATCAGAAAGCTGCATTTGGCTCTGTTTTTGTGTGCTTAGAATCTTTTCTTAAGCATTGTTAGGTCATATGTGGAAATCCTGGTCCCATGTTGTAATGCCTTATGTAGATGAAATTTTTCTATGTTCTAGAAGTTGCTCCCAAATAACTACAAAGAGACTTAATATTAATTATAAATGATTGGCCAATAGCTCAGGCTTGTGATTACCTAAGTCTTACAGTTTAAATGAATCCATTTATATTAATCTGTATTCTGCCATGTGGCATTATCAGTTTTTTATCTTGTACCTTTTGTTTCCTTTCCATGTCTGGCTGGTGACTCTTTTGACTCCACCCTTCTTCTTGCCAGTGTCCTTTAGTCTGGTTCTCGCACCTATTCTTCCCCTGTCCTGCTATTATTGGTCAATCAGCTTCTTTAGTAAACCAATCACAATGATGTAGATTTACACAGTGTAAAGGAATATTCCACAAGTAAATAAGAGGCCTTTACTTTTAGGTGTTTATAAGGATGTGTGTAAGGAACATGCATCACCGAATCATTTTTTAAATTTGATTTTGAGATAAAGCTTCACTCTATAGCCCAGGCTGCCTTCCAACTTATGTCCCTTCTGGCTCAGGCTCTAAGTACTGGCATTATAGACAAACACTTCCACATCTGTCAAGAGGAATTTTAAGAACTACCATACTTTAACATATGGAAGTCATAGGTTTCCTTGTAGCTTTCCCTACATGTTTAGTTTTGGTTGCTACTTCCTACCCACTTCCACCCCCATGTGATTACATTCTCTATTGCCTGATTCCTCTTTACTTGTGACCTCCAACCCCCACTATTTCCCTTCTCAGTTTCATATTACCTGTTTTTCCCCTCCCTTCCTTAAAGCCTCTTTCTTCACCGATGGGTCTCTCTCTAGCTTTATGATCTGTACCCACTCACACTCACTGCACTACCACATACAGACATAATAAACATTTGAAATTCAGGGTATTCATATGAGAACATACTGATGACACTAATACCAGAGGAAATTCTTAATGATGCACTAGTTAGCAAAATAACTAGTAGGTTACAGGACAGTATGCATACATAAAAAGTCAAGAATATTCAAATCAGCCTGGAAAGAATTAGGTTAGGCCTCAGTGTTAACTGTCTGGTATTTGAGTTGTAGCTGTTCAGATCACTGTTTCTTTTTGTATCTTTGTGCATTTTTCCAAATTTCCTATATTATATATGAATTTTATTGATCAAAATTAAGAGCTATACTTTTAATTAAAGAATAATTACATACTCAAAAAACAAAGCAGAATTGTCAGTCTTCTCTCCTGACTCCACCAGGAGCAGGACCTAGAGGAAGAAGGAGCAATGGAACATGAGCTGTATAGGCTGCTTGCTCACCTGTGGGACTCGCCATCTTGTTCTGTTTGTGGGATGGATGAGGAGCACTGGAGGTTAGAGCAGACAGAGAGCACTGACTCCAAAGTGAATAGTTTAGAGTCTCAGCTCTATCCTTTTCCATCAATGGGAATTTTAAAAAAGATGTAACATCCATCTTAGTGTTCTCATGTGAAATGATAGAGTTGTTGAACATAGAATGAGAGAGCTTTGAAATATCATGTAGCAGAGTGGCTGTGTCAAAGTCAACGGCCAAGTGGTTTATTTTTATCGTTTCTGATGGTGACAGCCATAGCTTTCATACATGTTCATAAATCTGTCACTTGTCTTTACCATTATTCATGTACATAGCACAAATTTTGCCTGCCATTCATCTTTCCACATGATTTCTTCTCTCAATATCTCATCAATTCCCACAGCCATTTAATAAATGCTTTTTAAACTTTTTGTTTTTGAGACAGGGTTTCTCTGCATAATAGTGCTGGCTGTCCTGGAATTTGCTTTGTACACCAAACTGGCCTCAAACTCATAGAGATCCACCTCCCTCTTCCTCTGAGTGCTAGGGTTAAAGTTATGTACCACCATGCCCACCTTAAGCTTTTCAGACATTAATGCTCATACATATGATCAGAGGTTCTCAAAGTGCAGATTCTGAATCTCTAGGTCAGGTTGTGGCTAAGGATCTGAGTTTTTAACAGGATTCCATGTGAGATTAACTGCCTCTGCCCAATAACACCTTTACTCACAAGTACCATGATGACTCAGCCCCAATACAGCATCTCTGCAGGGTCACATTTGCATCTGTACAAGGTGGCTTTCTTGTACATGATTTATACTTCTAGTTTAGCCCTATAGTGGTTTGAATGAGAAATGCCCCCTGTAGTCTCTTAAATTTAACATTTAGTGGCCAAATGATGGTGTCATTTAGGGATGTTTAGGAGTTGCAGTCATGGTAGAAGTTCATCGCCAGGGTAGATTTTGAGAGATTACATATAGCCTTGCCCTACTTCTAGATTGCTCTTATACTCTACTCTGTATTCATGATTAAAGATATGATCTCCTGGCTTTCTGATCTCACTGCCATGCCTACTCCTTGCCCTTCTCCATCCCGGTCACGATGGCCTCTTATCCTTCTAGAACTGTGAGCCAAAATGAACTCTTCCTTCTATTAGTCTTCTTGATCATGGGATTTTTGTCAAAACAACATAAATGTAACTAATACAAGCTCTCATCATCAGCCTGCACTGGTGAATCACTGTATGTGATGCTTGTAACTAAGCTCTGGACTGTGTTCAATTTTGGAAGCTATCAGATACAGCACTGTGTTTAAAAATCACCAAATATGCATCAAGTTACTGGACTGACTGAATAAGAATAACAATGATACTTGAAAATAATACTGTTAATTTGACAGAACTATTAACCAACTTTGCCAATTTAAATCTCAATTAGTGACAAGTACGGAGGATAGCGGGCAGGTGAATCATCCTAAATGCAAATATATAGTTGTGATTTGTTTCTTTTAAAATTCACTGTGCATTATAAATGTGGAGTAACATGGTGAACTGTGTATGCTGGTGAAGGCAGTCTTGGATGACTTGTATTCTAAACACAGTTGAAAATATAGCTAATGATTTGTTTTTCCAATTCTGGGTCTCTTAGGTTATAATTTAAATGGAGCTTCTAACTGGACTAGAGTCCAGGGTTTATCCCCTGCATAAAGCTGAACACATAATTAGTGGTTTTGGGGGTAATGTGGTCTTAGTTCTGCTTAAAGTATTCAGGGAATGAAACTCATGATACTGAGGCGGTACTGGAGGGGATCACCCTGCTCTGGACTGTGTTCCTGTTGGATAGCAGTTGCTTATGCTACCTGACTGTGGAAGCTGCTCAGCCTTGTCATTGGCCATCTGTTATACAAATCTACCTTTCTCTGGGGATAATTGGCACTTCATTTCAGAATTTTCAATTTCCTTTAAAAATCCACTCAAGATACACAGGACTCATTTGAGTAGCCTTTTACTTCTCTACCACTCACATCCATAGGGCACCTTGAAGGAATTTCAAAAGTACACTAAAAGTAGATAATTGGCCATATTGAAAAAACTTTCCAACACTTGGCTTCAAACCTTAACTATTGCTAAGACATTATTGTGAAGAATTCATTTGGGGCAACTCAGCAACTATTTTTTTTTTTTTTGAAAAGTCATCCCAGTGGAGATGAGGTAGATACCTAACTCTTTTAATTTAGCTTCTGTCTCTTGAGACTGGCATCCAATATTAGGGACAGAGTAAACAGCATTTTCCAAAGATTGACAGGGTCAGCTGCTTTGGTGGGAATGTGGCTGTGACCTCTCTGGTAGATTATCATCCTGTAGACCGATTCCAAGTCCGTGGAAAGGTAAGCATTCTTTTTGTAAGTGCAAGTTGCTTTGGAACATGGTTCAATTTGCACTGATAAAACTGAAAGTATATTCTGGGCACACTGTCTCAAAGGGCACAGAGTTGTTACTTTAGGGGCAAAGTGATTTGTCATGTCAACACCACCAGGACAGTTAAGCTACTGGGTTTAAGGGAGGGTGAAAGCTAGTGTTGAATTCGTTTGTTTTGATTAAGTTACAGAGACAAGGAAATTTTTAATCCAGTATTCCTTTTTGAAGTTAGAAACATTCACTGCAATTCCATGTGAGCCCTTTTATTAAAGTCTCATCAGTTTTGGTTTGTTGCCTTCACTTTACAAACACCAGTGTGTGTGTGTGTGTGTGTGTGTGTGTGTGTGTGTGTGTGTGTGTGAGAGAGAGAGAGAGAGAGAGAGAGAGAGAGAGAGGCAATTTACTTAGTATTCAAAGTGTCTGGATGTTATTCTAGTGCAAATGCAAGAGAAAAAAAATCTATCCAAGCATGAACCATCACCATGACAGGTGAAATGTATCCAAGTCTCTTTTAAAAACTGCATATGTCAAGTGTAGAATGGTTGGGCATATGGAACATGCTAAACTTTGATTTTTAATGGATACAGTCATTTTTTATAGACCCTGGAGCTATGAATTTGGCTTTATATCTGAATCATGGCTTTTTTTTAAGTTGCCAGTATTTATGTTTAGCATTCATATTTTTATTTCACAAGAAATTTTGATAAAAATAATTGGAATTTCCATATGTATATGAAATAGCATTTTCCCAAAGCCCTCACAGTTATCACTTAAAATATTTTTTTTTGTTATTCTAAGCATATACTCTAACTCAAAAGTGACTTTTATAAAGAATTTGTTTCTTCCTTTACAATGACTAAAAGCCTTGTCTTTAGTCATTAGAAAATAGGGCCCAGGACCAAAGTCTGAACAAAGACAATATCTGGGGGAAAACATTATATTTCAGTAAAAGCAGTTCTTTTGCAGCTGGCTATTACAAAGATGCACATTTGCGGAGCTGTGAATACCATAATTGTTCTATACTGATATTTTGAGTCTTACTTTTTGGCAGTTATAAAATAAGTTTATTATATAGTTATAAATTTAACTTTCAGAAATTCTGCTATAGATGTTATCTTTTCACAAGTTGTGGACATGTGCTATGGCTGTTCTTTTGCATTGCTGGTGTGTATCAGCTTTGAAGTGTGCCTTACACACAGTGGTGGTGGTGCAGGGAGGTTAGAAGCTTCTTGGTATTGGCCTTCTCATAAGTTGGGAAGGCAAAAATGGTCAAAGACATTTCCTAGAATAGTTTGAGCTGCTGCTCTAGAGATTTGAATTGATAAACACATACTAGGAGTTCAGAGCCATTTACTGTGGTCTGCTTCTTCTAATTTCCCCAAGCCCTGATCAACCATTGGAACAGAGTCTACTGTATATAGATATTTTTTAAATTTTTTTTATTATGTATACAGTGTTCTGTATGCACATGTCCCTGTATGTCAGATGAAGGTGCCAGATCTCATTACAGATGGTTGTGAGCCACCATGTGGTTGTTGGGAATTGAACTCAGGATCTCTGGAAGAACAGTCAGTGCTCTTAACCTCTGAGCAATCTCTCCAGCCCCTGTATATAGAATCTTAAAGAGTGAGTTACAAGCAATACCAATGGAGAGGGTGTTACCGCTTTGAACCAGGTCAGTTCATAGTGCTAGAGCAGATTCTCATCTTCAATTGGCCTTTAGGTGCCACAGGCAGTCCACTCCTGGTGTGGTTCTTGGAAAGGCTATCCTGCCTAGCCCTTCAATAAATGAGTCTCCCCATCCTCTACTGGAATCAGAGACATTTGTGATCCATGTCCTGCATGGGCCGTGTGGAATGATAATAAATCACTATAGCATGTTGATTGCCTTGGAGGAGAAGCCTTAGCAACAGTGGTTTTTAACTGTGAAGAATGTAATGGAGAAAGTCACCAACTCCCTCCTATGTAGATTGTCATTCTTGCAAAGAAATTTCACATTTGTTTTTATGCTTTGTGGGTTGATCTTACGAGGTTTCAGTAGAAGAACATTTGTTTGAACTTTTTTTTTTCCATCTCTCTCTCTTTTTATTGTATTTTATTTTTATTTTTATTTTTTAACTTTAAGACAGAATCTCACACCATTGCTCTGGCTGAGCTGGCCTTGGTTATTCAGGCCAGTTTGGCTTCAGGCTTCTAGCAATCCTCCCATTTTAGCTTCTTGAGAGCTTGGATTACAGGCACCGGACAGCCAGTTTGTCCAAGGTGTGCTGTGAAGAGGTGAGGAGAGGTGGCAGTGTCTTGAAGTGACTGTTATTTGCTGAGGGTCTTCAGTGGCACAGAACTTCTTGCTCACCTTTCTGAAGCACAGGCTTCTCTTCCTTCTTTGAAGTGATCAATTGTATGTATTTTCTTAAAAACCCAGACATTTTCAGTTTAAAAAGGAATTGCTCTTTTGTTAACTTTAAAAAAAAGATGTTCTATTGAGACATATTTGATATACTTTAAAATTCTTAATTTTCTTATGTGCCTATGATTTATTGGTTATTAGAATTTTTAGAGTTATCTGATTATCAGTATCTGATTTCAGAATATTATATCACTCCAAAGAGAAATGCTATACCCATTACTACCACTCACCTTTGTGTTTATATCTCAGTTTCTGGAAAGAATGCACCATCTTTGTTCCTACAGATTTATCAATTCTGAATTCTTAAGTAAGTCATATAGTAAGTGATTTTTTTTTTTTTTGTGACTGGCTTTCTCACTTAATTGTATTTTTTAGGATTCTTCCATGTTGCCTGTCTAAACATTCCATCCCTGTTAGTGTAGGGTAATAATTTTCTGTATGTGATATAGATATACTAGGCCACTGTTGTTCCTCTTTCCTGGGGGAGAGATGAGCAAATGTCGGCTCAACTCCAAGAGAGCATCAGTGGTCATCCAAAGAAGTGATTTCACTCAAGTCTAGCTTAGTGAACCAGTGGCTTTAATTTGTGTTACTTACAGGAGCATAGGGAGAAGTTATAGAGGATATGATGAGCAACTTACAGGAAGCTATGCCATAAAAGAAATCTCTGCCCCAGTAATTATTAGTAGCTCTTATATTCTTTGGCAAGAGTGGGACCTCGGGTATTTGGGGTTGGCTTAGTTTCTTTTGTGTTTGACCAGTAAGTAGATGAGAGCCCATCTCTGTGTGGGCATAATTTTATGTAAGGAAATTTCTTGTCCCTGAATCACAGCTAAAGTATATTTAAACATATTTCCAAAAATAGAGTAAATGGTGGAAACGGAACCCTGTATGTTGCTACTCACCCAGGCATGCCCAGGGTGAAACTGCTCAGAGAAGCTACTTCCACAGTGTTTAGTGAAGAGTTTAGATCCAAGCCTGTGGGTCATGCTCTGGACACAACACTGAGCTCAGATGCTGGTCACTAGCTGTGTTGCCATTGGCTTCATCAGCATTGAAATACGTTTAATTATTAAGGAGTGCAGAACAAATGCTACTGGCTACATAATTTGAACAACAGAAATTTATGTCCTCACCATTCTACACAATAGAAGGCTGAGATCAAAATCTTAGTAGAGTTAGTTCCAATGTTTTTCATCTTTAAAAAGCTGTCTGGCTATCTGTTGAGTTTTTACCTTGTGCTGGTGACCCACATCCCAATTTTCTTTGATTATAAGGACACCAGTTAAATTGGATTATGGTCCATCTTAATGGTTTTATTTAATAATTTTCCACCTTTTTTTTCAGGGCTTATACATTTATTATATGGTTAAAACTTTACAGAATCTGTAACAAAAGTTGACTTAAACTTGTAACCCAAGGTTAATAATTAGAAGGTTACATAGATAACCTTAAAACAAAGACCTAATCCATCAATGTCTATTTCTGGGCAAATATTCAGATATGCTAATATGCTGGTGTTCCTTGCTGCAACTGGGTTGTACTATCACCAGTAGCCTCTCATAGGCTTTCTTTGTGGTTCTACGCCTTGGTTTCTTTGTATGACCAGTTCAGTCCTGGGCCTTCAACTGCTCCTGAGGCTGTACCTTCACCAACGGCCTCTCCAGGCCTCTTAGAGTGCCAAGGCCCAGGTGCTCTACATGACTCTTCATTCCTTCAGTGACTAAGAAGAAACCAGCATCACTGAGGTGACTATTCTAGGAAGAGTTTTATGAGAGCACAAAGAAGCTGCGTCTCAGAGGCGGCCATGATTGTACATTGTGTTGGCAGCCGGAGTTGTTAATGTCTAACTATCCCCCAGGTGGTACTGATTTTGAAGGATTCATTTAATCTTAATTACCTGTGCTGACATATTTCCAGAGTGTAGGGGAATCAGGACTTTAAGATGTCAATTTGGAGGGGGATACAATGCAGCCCACAGCAATGGTGTAATACTAATGTTCACGTTCTGCATTTGTTTCTAAGAATTTTTTGAGATGTTATATAAAAAACTTGAAGAAGTACATAAGGCACAGTGAGCAAACAAGGTGTTAACACCAGGCTTACTACACTAAACCTAGACCTTGCCTGTGTTGAGGACAGAAATCTAGGAGACTCTACATTATATTACTATGTTTCATATTACTGCTTGCCACTCAGGAGACCTCCACCACTGCAGATCCTCATCACACTACCTGAGCACTCCTGTTCCCTCTTTGACACCCTTTCCTCTCAGCCAACTCTACATGACTGGCCTATGTTTTCCTCCCTCATGACTGCTGGTTTCTTCTTTGGGCATGCAGGACATGCTGAACAGGAATCCTGCCCCCACCCCCACCTCCAGAGATATTTTAGAAGTTCAATTCACACACATTCTTAACACTATGAATATATCAAACTCAAAGCTAATAGACTTTGAAGACATTATGTTGTAAGTCATTAGGATAACCACTAGCATATATGATTCTCTTCCCAATTAGAGTTGAGCTAAAAGGAAAAATCTTTTACTCCATGGTTTCAATATGGAGTTTCTGCATTCATTACCTGAAAGCAGAACCATGTTTTCTTCCTCTAGAATGCACTACTTCTAGTGTTTTCCCCTTCTATCCTAAAGCAGAATAGATTCTGGAGCAACCTTGCCTAGCAGAGAACTGAGAAGTCATTGACAGATACGGTAATTCCTGAAGTACTTTCTTCATCAATGGAGGAAAACATAATTAAAAAAACAAGTGAGGGTAAAAACAGTCTTGAAATGAATGCTTAAACTGGCTGAGGGCTGGCTAAGCACCAGAAAAACCATCTTCACTTACTCTGTAAGACACTTTTATTTTTTTTTAATGCCATCCACAGATCTGTTCTACTGAAAAACACAGAATTACTATTAACCTGCACAATTAATTTTCTTAAATGCATATAACATTTTCTAAAGAACTCTGAACTCATTTGTTGCATTGGACAAAATACATTTTGACTCCTATATCCTAACTTTCTTTCCAGTGGAAGAGTTGGGATAAGGAGGAGCAAAACTGGATTTTGTGGAGGAAAATGCCAGTCTTACGGTATTTTTAAATGTAGTTTGTTAAGTTCTCATGGAAGGACATTGGCAATACCACTTGACTTCTCATGTTGTGTGTCTTTCTGATTTTGATTAGTCATTTGCTTCTTCTCTTTAAGAAGCATTATGGGTGTTTCTTTTTTATTTTCATAGAGAAGCACATGTGTCTACACTTCCGGGATAAAAACTGGACTCTGAAAGTACTAACTTAGCCCAGTCATATCTGTTCTATGACCATCACAGTTTTCCTTTTTAATTGATTTATAAAGGCGAATTCTGGGGCATATTTTATTCTGCTCCAGCAGTTATTGATGTAATCTGTGGCAAAACTGCTTGCCACGTGCATCTTTCTGGGTTCAGGGACCCAAACTTGTTGGTTGTTCTCCTGCTGAAGTGTTGCTTTCATGTGTGGTGACATTTATCACTATCTAGGGCCAGCTGCCTGACTTCTCTTCAGTGCTCTGCTTGTGGGGTTTGAACATCTATAAATGGAAACACTAGCTAACCAGAAACTACTGCCAGGGCTTCTGATAGTGTCCTAGGCTCTTACGACGTGGAATGCCTGGCATTATCTAACATGCAAGCATGTCAAATCATTTTCTAGACAGAATCTGGACCTCTTTCTATTTCATTCTCTTTCTCCCCGTCTCTCATTTATCAGCATGGAATTTGAAAGGCATGAACAAGGAAGCCCACTAAAGAAGAACAAGAATTTAGAGGAGAGAGTGACGGTAAGATGCCTGGAATTTAGCCAACTCAGGTTTAAGATGTAATTGGCAGGTGAGAGGGCAGCTGTCACTGATTAGAAACGCTGTTAGCCTCTCTCAGTTTCCTTTTGAGGCTGCTCAATAATCCTGAAACTAATAGGTTCTCTAGCTTTCCTGAAAATGTTGTAATAAACTTCTCTATAAAATTTTATTACTGGGAAGTAGGCAAACTTGATTTGAATGAAGTCTTCCTCCACTTTCAAAGCTGATGTCCTTTACCCCGAGTTTTTACTATGCTTGATTTATTGTTTTACTTATTGCTACAAAGAGCGATTAGTGTTCAGAGACCAGTTTTCTGGAGGAATACAGCAAATATTCACAAAAGAAAGTGCTGTAGAATGTTTTAATGTCTTATGGATTAAGTTTTACAAACTTAGGCTAAAGTTGATGCATTATAAAAATTTGGATTTCTTTGTTTTTGCCTTAGAACCTGTAAAAGGCAACATTACTTGGATGCTAAGCAACTACCTGTTAGTTCATTGTAGCCACTTATGCTTTTTCCCCAGTACAACGTGCTCTGCATGGTCCACTTACTGGGTTTAGGTGGATAACATTGTGTGTAAGCTTATTGGTTACAAAGCAAATGTCAGAATCATGCATGCCTGATTTTAACAGTAACAGAGCAGCACAAGGTTAATGCTTAGCAATTCTGATAAGGCCCCATTTGTGTGATCATTTTGTTCTGGATATCTAAAGTTAATAATATATACTCCTACTGATATTAAAAGCTAAAAATTGAAAAATATCTTGCTGAATATTTCTGAAGAATATTAAAATTTTAATATCTTAAAAACATTTTGGATAAAATGTTTGTTAAAGGACTCAGGTCATTATTATTTTGAGTAATAATTGTGGACACGGCATATAATGACCACAGAGTTTTTTTTTGTTTTTGATTTTTAATTTATAGAAAGGTCAAGTGTAGAAACAACTAGGGATTTTGAGTCAGAAATATTTGTGTGAAAATTCCTGCTTCTCAGCTTCCAAATGAAAAACTTTGGGACTTTGTTCATTTTTTCCTGGACTTTACTTGCTTATCAGGCAGAGGACAGGAATGACTAGTCTGATGGGTTTTGTGAAGATTACAAGCTATAATGTGTGAATAGGCAGTTTCTAGTATCGCCCTATTTTCACATTGGTGTGGCTTGACTTAGTTAAAAAGCATATACTCCAAACACACACACACACACACACACACACACACACACTTGTACACTCTCATATGTACACTGAGAAATTTTTATAATTTGTTTTCTCACAAATTATAAAAAGAGAAAGTTGAAGTTCATTTCAAAGCAAAAAGAAAATCCAGATACTGCAGCATAAGTGCTGAGTGTATAACACCTTGATAAAAATATGTGACTAGAGTGTTACTATGAACTAGTGTCAATGCTAGCTTGGAGTTAGTGTTACAGATAAACACTGTGGACTTGGGGCAAATGCACAAAGTGAAAATGATCTCTTACTATTTGACATGATTTGATGCATTAAAGTTTCGCTTTCTGGAAGGTCAGATATCTTGCATGCCCCACTACCTTGAAACCAGCTATAAATCTAAAAGTGAGCAAAAAATGTCTCCTTAGAGGAAGCCACTGTCCCACAACTCATGAACATGACTGTTTCAGAGGCCTCAGGCTTATCTCTGATTAATTTCCAGAAGACTGGAAGACAGTTTGGCAGTGGATGAGAAAGTGCAGGAGAATTCAGCTTGTGGTGTGGGCACAGTCCCATAGAGGAATGCACAAAAGATAGTATCCAGGGAGACTGACGTGGACAGGCTAGCAAGCTACTTGTGTTAGAAACTTTTCAGATGCTGAGATCCTGATGGTACTGATACCAGGAAAAAGACTAATTTTTGGTCATTGTTTACTTTATAAGAGAGTTGAGAAATGTATGGTATATCTTAGAGAAAAATTAACACAAATATAGTGAACATATAGTTGTTTTGTGGCTGGGCCACTGCTTTCTTTGTGAATGTCAATATAATTCAGCAGCCTTAGTTAGGTTGCTAAAAATAGTTTAAACGTATTTCATATGAAGTTAACTTTGTTTTGAAATGTATTCACTATGTTTATTTTAAATAGTAATATCTCTTAAGTTATTTTTTTAAAGGAAAGTATATTTTGCTACCAAAATACTGTAATGGATGTACTTTATAATAGTCTCATCTTTTCCTTGCTTAAAGTTGCATTTCTCTGGGTTTTAATGAGCAATGTTGTAGTATGTATCATGCTGTAAAGCAACGTGCGCGCGCGTGCGCGCGCACACACACACAAACACACAGAGTCTTATATACATTTTTAAGTTACTATCTGCATGAATAAATAGAAAATCAGCAGCTTGCAGAATCTTAAAGGCATCAATCTGTCATACTAAAGACAGCCAAAACTGCAGTCAAATGCTCTGCCCCTGAGCTATACAGCCAAAACTGAAGTGATGGTCCTAACTATATGTCATCCCATGGTGAATTAATTAAATTTCTACTATTTTTTTTTGCGTATATGTGTACATGCAGGCATATGCATGGTCACATGTTCAAATGTGTGTGTATGCTCATCCACTTGTGTTTTTGTAAAAGCGGAGGACCAAAGCTGATGTTGGATATATTTCTGAGTCTTTTAGCCCACTTTACTTATTGAATTAGAATCCTTAGCTAAACCTGAAGCTAGCTGATTTCAGTTGGTCTGGCTAGCCAGCTTGCTCTTGGGATCTCTGTTGCTGCCCCCTTAAATGTTGAGATTAAAGGCAGGGGTCCCACTTGTCTGGTTTGGTGTGGGTGCTGGGTATCTGAACTCCAATTGTCATATCAGCCTGCTAAACTTTTTATACATTGAACCGTATCTTCAGCTCCATCTACTTTTAAATGTTGATTTTGATTTTGTCCTAAATTTTTTGATGTTTGGTCACTATAAAGAAAGAGTTCTGAATGCTACTTTCTTTTTTTTATTTTTAAAATTAATTTATATTACATTTAATTTATATTACATTTATTTTTCCATCCTGTCTTTTTTTGATATTTTCTAATTTTGTGGAGTGCAGGTTTTTGAGGTATGACCTATTGATTCTCTGGATTTCCTCAGTGTTGTGATTTCCCCTTTTTGATTCTGATTTTGTTAATTTGAATATTCCCTTTCTGTCATTTAGGTAGTTTGGGTTTGTTTAACTTGTCCAATTTCTCAAAGAATCAACTCATTGTTTCATTGATTCTTTGTATTGTTCTGTTTCTATTTTGTTGATTTCAGCCCTCAGTTTGATTATTTCATGTTGTCTACTCCTCTTGGGTATGTTTTCTTTTGTTCTAGAGCTTTCAGATGTGCTATTAAGTCAATAGTATGAGATTTTTCCAAATTCTTTATGTAGCACTAAATTCTTTAGTGCTATGAACTTTCCTCTTAGCACTGCTTTCATTGTGTCCTGTAAGTTTGGGTATGCTGTGGACTCATTTTCACTGAATTCTAGGAAAGTCTTTAATTTCTTTATTTCTTCCTTGACCCAGTGGTAATTCAGTTGAGAGATGTTCAGTTCCTAAGTCTGTAGGCTTTCTGTAGTTTGTGTTGTTGTTGAACTCCAACTTTGACCTGTGGTGATTCAATAAGATACAGGAAGTTATTCCAAATTTTTTGTATATGTAAGTCTTGCTTTGTGACCAAGTATGTGGTCAGTTTTGGAGAAAGTTCCATTAGGTGCTGAGAAGAGGGTGCATTCTGTGATGTTTGTGTAAAATGTTCTGTTGATATCTGTTAGGTCCATTTGAGTCATGACACCTGTTAGTTTTATTATTTCTCTGTCTGTTAGTTTCTGCTTGGATGGCCTGTCCATTGGTGAGACAGTGGTGGTAAAGCCTTCCACTCTTAATGTGTGAGGTCTGTATGTGCTTTAAGCTTTATTAATGTTTCTTTTACAAATGTAGATGTGCTTGTGTTTGGAGCAGGTGGTAAGTTTTTCATATAATTAATATTTTGAAAAAATAGTGGTGTTCAGATCTTTCAAATCATTCTGCATTTGTCAGTAATGAGTGAAGTCACTCATAATCAGGTGGATACCATACCAAATTGTCAAACATCATGATAAAGCATCAGTTCACATGGACTTATAGGTACTCAGCCCTTGAGAAGCCAGCTATGAAGTATCATCAAATCTGTAAAGTCAGAGTACACTAAAGCTAAGGCTTATGGAACATGATGTGGGTTAGGGGAGCAACTTGTGACATATTTGAGTTTGGTCATTTTCACTACCACAGATGTTAGTGATGAGTGGATTGTTGTTTACCTGTCCTCTGTGTCCTTAACTGTGTTCCTAGGAACTCTGTTTTTTTTTATGTTTAGATTCAGAAGTTTATTTTCTTTTTTTTAAATTTTTAAAAATTTTATTTATAAAATAAAGTCTTTTATATCCATGTATCCCCTTGCTCCCCTTCCCTTCCCTCCCCCAACCCCTCTTGGGCAGCCTTCAGCCTCCCTTCTCCCCATCCTCCATGCCCATCCCCTCCCCCAAAAGAGCAAGAAGACCCAAGGTGGATCAGCTTTTTTTTTTTTTTTATGATATCCTTCAAAAGTGGTTCTGGCTGTTCTCAGAACATTCTGGAAACTCTAGGGAATGTACTTTTTGAGACTTCTGCTGTATTTAATATACATCTGTGGAAAACACTAGAGCTTGATTTAGTGTTTCTCAAGCTCATGGATGAGTGTGACATGATTTAACATGCTTACAGGAGCAGGTGAGTGTTCTGAAGAACTGTGTGCTCTGGAATGTAATTATGAGATTATATTGTAAGCATGTAAGTTAGTCTTTTGATTTTATATATAACTTTACATATAACTTGCAACTAGTATAACAGTAACTTCAAGACAGGTGTCACCAAAATCTATAACATAAAGCAAATTTTGGAGTAGCTTAAAAGCAGGTATTAATTTCTATTTAGCATGTTATAAAACAAGTAAAACCAATGCAAAATATTCTGGCTGTTCTTCAGAATACCTCTTATTTAGACTAAGTTGCATCAGCAAAAAGGTTACTCACATTTATAGTAATTGAAATCTTGAAATGAAAAGAATCTATTCATAAATTAATATAGTAAAAGTAGCCATGTACCTTAGGGCATTCTAGCATAATGTGGTTTAAGAGATGATAAAACCAATTAAATATCATGCATAAGTCCAATTATCTGTATTGTGTTATTGTGATGTGTCTCAGGACACAATTTTATTGTCTCAAGCATTGAAGGTTCATTGATATCATAAAATAATAACAGGAGAGTATGTCGTTTAACTCATTTTATTTTGAAAGTTGTTAGGTGCAAACCAAGACTGTAGTAAATTTTGGAATGTTGTAAATATGCTTTCTTAAGGAAAAGGACCTCTTTAGATGGTAAATAAGGCATTTGATGGTTAGAATTCTAATAGAAAATATGACTTAAGAAGATGAAACCTTAAATTTTACTTTTCATGTTTAATGCTTGACTTACTTTGAATTTAAAACTGACTTATACAACAACATAAGTTTACACATTACCTTACAATGTTTTTGACTTCAGAGAGAAATTCATTTTGATTAGTTTTCAATAAAGTTAATATATTAATTGTTGTAAATATGAAGGATTGTGCCTTTTAAATTCTGCGATATCAGAGGGAAATTTAGTGAAAGTCATAGCAACATCAATAGGAGGAAAATTACATTCTAAGACCAAATTTGCTAACAAAGAGAAAAGTATAGAATGAATGCTTTGGTTATAATTCCTGATGCAATTGCCTTTTGTTGGGTATACCACAGGTGGGAACTTTTCTTAGGGAAAGAGACTTTCAAATAAGTATGTGTACTTTGAACCAGGCAGAGAGGATATGGAAAAGACTCTCTCTTTAAGATCAGCAGTAAACTTTAATTATTTTAGGTGGATTATAAATAATAATCATACATTTTAGTAGCCTGGAAATATTTGAAGCATATACAACACAGACATTCCAATTTCTCACATAAATTTGTGGTAGCAAGTCCATAATTATTCATTAGAATGTCTTAGCAACTGGACAGTTATAGAGGGTTTCATACAGTAATGTATTTTCCCATAATATCTACTTACCTGTTTTTCTTTTTAGCTAAGTCCTATTAGGGTTAATTGGCATCAAGTAATCAGTATTGAGGACAGGTGATATGATGCTTTATTGCTGTTATTCCTGTTGTGTTACTTGTTAAGAGTGCATGAGTGTCACTTCCAGTTTATATAGTATTCCATACAGGAAAATTTCTACAATAAAAGATTGGCAAATTTCTGAATGTAAGGTGGCATAATTATTACTTTTTAACCAGTTAATTTTGGTGGTGTTCAACATACAGGAAAGATGTAACTTTCCTTTTTATTGGTATTGGAAACCATATTTTATAACCCAAAATGAACAAATGATTCCTGCTATGCCATGTGTTGTGATCTCACTGTTTGATAATTTATCGAGTGTGAGTTAATTTATATCCATATTTCAAGTCTCCTATGCTCTTGCTGGCTTTCTCTCTCTTTGTGTGTGTGATGGGCAATGGTGAGTATTCTAGCATGATTAACAATGTGGCTACTCTATCTAGCCTGTGCATTCAGCTCTTCCACTTGGAATATCTTTCAGGATGGTTCAATTATCAGTAGATCTTTTATTTATAGGCCTCTTTTCTCCAAAGAGTGCCAACACTCTACATTAAGTCGGTATCCAAAATACTCTTTGGAAATAATTATTTTCAAAAACCAGATAGGCAAAATACTACAGAAAGTTCCTCAGTAACCATCCACCCCTCAGCCAGAGTGCACACAGAGGAACTTCAGGGCAGGTTTCTCTGGGCTTCTGCACTCAGCATCACTTCTGACTCTTAAGGAATGACATGGCTTACTTACTTATTGTTATTTAGTAATTTTTTGTTTTTATCTCTCAGGGAAAGAAAACTTCTCTGAGACTCCACTAAAGAGGTTATAGGATTGTTCCTTCTTCATCAGGCACTGGAGAATCCACTGGTTAAGACAGTGTTTTCTGAAGAAAGGGGGCTTTCCATGACTCTTCTGAGCATAAAGGAATCCTGGCTTCACCTCAGGTGAGGAGGTGCAGCTGTACCCAGTTTGGTAGAAACCAAGAGTTTCTTTTTCCACACATTTCCTTTTCATAAGACCAGTTCTAGCCTGACATATTTCTAGCCCCTTCTCTATTAAAGCCAGTAACAAATAAATAATAAGCAATCTTGAAGAGTCTATGACCATTAAGCGAAGAAGAGAGGGTGGTGAGATGCTGTCAAGGCATGGGAGCTGCCGTCCTACTGTGCACCTGTAAAGGAAGATGAGTCTGGGAGAATGATAAGCTTGATGTTTTGGTCCCACCCTTGCCTGTGTATAAACATTCACATTAAGTGCCTGCATGTGACTGTGGGGTGGAGATGTGTTGAGGGCAATGAGACTTCTAAGTAGCATGAGGGGTATCTGCCTCAAGGGGCCCATCCTTAGGGAAAAAAGTGTGTTTTTGTGACCTTTGACAAATCACTTAACCTGTGATTTCCTTATCTACAAAGTGAGAAGTCCGGTTGGTTTTTCAAGGAATGTTGAACTGTGTATCATTTTATGTGTGTGAAAAACATCCTCTGGCTGTGGATTTAGTAAATCCTTTGCAAACATAAGCAGTCTTGAGAAAGTTTATTTTTTTGTATGTGAAATGTGTTGGTAGAAGTTATTGCTTTTAGATGAAGCCTTTTTAAAGTATGGAATTTGCGGTTCAGCACTCATGTATTAAATTGTACATTTTTGCATTTTTTTTTTTTAAATTGAGAAGCAATGATGATTCAGGAATTTGGTCATGGGAGAATGTTGTAGAATAAATGAGGAGAAAAAAATGAAGAGTCTTGATATTTGTATAAAACGAGCAAAATAAAATAGTATTTTTTTTCATAGCATTACACTAGTGTGGCTTTCATCACTAATGAAAACTTAGAACATATAGATGATTGTTTTAAATGTCGATTCCAAAATGGCCCCTTCAGCTGCTGTGATTAGTTCTGTTTGTAGTGTCCCCCCCCCCCCCGCAGAGCACCTGACACAGATATCTCAGCTCCCTCTCCCTGCTTTAATTTTAGCCCCTCTGCATCACAGCAGGTTGAGAAAAAACGTAGGAGCTCAAGAGTGGCGAATTCCTAGCCAGTGTTTCCGTTCTTTTTTTCACCCCTCGTTGACAAAAGCGAGGGCTGCTGACTATTAGGACCCAGGGTGAGTTAAGACGTGAAACTGATAAGGATCCAGATTTCTGCTTTCTGGTTCAAACCCAGTTCTTGAAGCCATCCAGCCTTTTGAGAATCACTGCTAATTAGCAGTGTCTGCTGATAATGTAAGTCCGGGATGCGCTGTTTGAATGGCTCTTTTGATGTAGCTGCGTGTGATGGCGAATACAGAAGCCAGGCAGATGGATTGCAGGCTGTTAACTCAGCTTTCAAAGTGACATTTAGAGCACACAGTATTGGGGGGGGGGGTATGTTGCAAGTCTTCATCGTAGGAATTACAACTATGTAATAAGTTCAGCCGCAAGCACGATTCCCTACAGGGGATGGGGATGAGGAAAGACTATCGCCGGGATGGAATTACATTGCTACATGACCTTCATGAAAACAAGATGATTTTCAGAGACTTTTTGGAGGATAGCTGTGGTTTAATTGCTGGCCTGTTGCAAGTACTTTCTACCTAAACATTTCCCAAGACTCCTTTCATGAGCTTTCTGAGTTAATGGGAGTTCCCTTGCATGGGTAGCCTCTAGAGAACATCCTCCCACCTCCCCAACTTGTTCTCAAAAATAGGCCTTGCGTCTTTGTAAATATCAGAATACAGCATTCTAGAGATCGCCTCATGATTTTAAGTACAAACTTGATAACCTTCATCCTAGAAGATCAGAGAGCCAGTAGGATTGCTTTTTCAAGCCTGTTATAATTTCTCTGGGGACATCGTGTCACAGTGTGAGGCTGAAGGCAGAAAATGTCAGCATGAATTAACAAGCTTATTGCAGAGCATGGGGCTCTTTAGCCTGTGGGAAATGAAATAAATCTTTACCATTCTGACTTTTTTTTTTTTTTCAGTTGAGTTCAGCTTTTCAGCTGGGAATTCCTGTAGATTTTGAGTCAGGCTGTCTGTTTTGGTAGGTACATCCATCCACTGACCCATCCATCCATCCATCCATTCACCCATCCATCTGTATGCATGCATCCATTCCTCGGTCTAAATGCATTCATTCATTCATACAGCTGGTCAACTTGTAGTTTATTCACTTCCTGACTACTGCTACCACTATGTCTGAGGGGCTCTCCCAGACTTCCACAGAACTCTTATACATTAAGTATCACAGTGGAGGTTCTGTGGAATTTTCTTTCCCTGACTGTGACACCCTCAGCTTTTAGAAATCACCCATTAGGATCATTTTCTTCAACTCACCTTCATCCCACAGCTCACTTGTATTTTCTTTCCCCCAGTAAATTACAGTGTACTTTTTCCATACTGATTCGCCACTCCTGCCACGTCATTTTTAGTTGTGAGTTTAACTTTAAAACTTACTCTGAGTGGCCAAGAGATACCTGCTTCATCTATCAGACATCTACCTTGTACCAGTAGCTCCTTGATTTATTTTTTAAAACATGATTTATTTATTTGTTTGTTTGTGTGTGCACATGTGTGTGTATGTGTGTGTGTGTGTGTGTGTGTAGGTGGACACATGTGAGTGCAAGAAGATGCCAGAAGAGGGTATCAGTTCCCATGGATCTGGAGATACCAGTAGTTTGAGTCCTTTGGGTATAGGTACTGGGAACCAAACTCAGTTCCTCTGTAAGAGCATCACATGCTCTTAGTCCCTGGGCTGTCTTCCCACCTGCCCCAGTTTGTTTTTAAAGCTTTTTCTCAATCTTTTATTTATGTTGAAGATTCTTTGCAATCAATAAGCGATGAGTTATTGGCACTTTTAAAATTCTAATTTGAGATTTTTGTTTGTATCTTGAGGTAGAGCATTGATGTGGGGTTCAGGCTGACCTAGAGCGTTTTGTATCTCCCAGGCTGACTTTGACTCCTACTGTCTTAGCCATCTGACTGCTGAGAATAAAGTGTGTGCTACCAGGCCTGGGTTGTTGTATTATAGTCTTATTCCATATCAGCAGGTGCTACAGTCTGAATGTGTCTCCTTTGTTTAATAGGTTGAAACTAGCCAATGTGGTACTAATTGAGGACTGGGGTCCTTTGGGGGTTAGGGTAATTGGGTTATGTGCTTGGAGACCTAATGGGTGAGATCAGATCTTGTTCAGAAGATCCTGTGTGTGAGGACAGAGTAACTGTCATTTTTTTTTTTGCCATTTAGTTATTCCTCTATGTGAGGACACATGGGAATCATCATCTCTATTAAAAATAAGCTGAGCCTTTACCAAACATAAAACATTCAGTGCCTTGATCTTGAATTCCAAACTTCAGGACTGTGAGAAAGTAAATGTCTATTTCTTATCAATGATTAAGACTCAGGGTCTTGGCCAAGCAGCACACATGGACCTTGGTAAGCACAGAACTATATGAGACCATTGTGTAAACTATGTCATGTTTACTGAAATAGTAGATCTTAAAAATTCAAATCCTAGTCTCATGTTTTAGATTGACTTTCCTATTTCATCCGTCTCTTTGTCTTCTTTATGTTGCTTGACTGTGGTTATAACCATTCTCCAAATTCTTTGGGAGTCATTCTATGCCTTTTCATTAGGGGCTGTTAGTATGGGATCTCTACTTTTTGGTGTGTATATGTTATTATTATTATTATGATATTTTTATTTTTGGGATTTGTACATTCAGAACTACTCATAGTTGGTAACTTCTCGAAGAAAGATGGTCACTTTTTAAAGGTGTGACCTATTGTAAATTGTTTTGGCCTGGACTTTTTGGGCCTGGACCAAAGATTTAGTCTTACTTTTGGTCCTGCTTTGTTTTAAATAATTACACACAGGCATATATTATTTTTATGTTGATTGACCTAGGCCCAGGCATATAACTTGTTAGCTTTGTAGTCTTGAACTAACCCATCTCTCTTATCTTATTTAGCCATGCGACTTGGTACTTTTTTTTTTTTTAAGAGTAGCATTTTAGCTTTTTTTTTTTTTTTTTTTGTGTGTGTGTGTGTGTGTGTGTGTGTGTGTGTGTGTGTGTTCGTTGCTGTCTCATCATCATGTCACTATTGTACCTCTGTAGCATCTGTCTGGCTGCTCTGTGTTTGGCATCTGTCTCTGTTCTTCCTGTACTCAGAGTTTTCTTAGCCTGGTAGCCTGGCCCACACTTTCTGTCTGCCTTTTGGCCAATCAGTTTTTATTAAACCCATAGGCAGGCCAATTATTTAAAATGTAACATATAATCTACTACATTGGACTCTGGTGGGTAGATTACTCTTGAGTGAAGGCCATACACCCAAGGGTATACGTACAGCATAAATTATGGTTGATGTGTTAATGAGAGAGAGAGAGAGGGAGAGAGGGAGAGTGAGAGGGAGGGAGGGAGAGAGAGAGAGAGGGAGAGAGGGAGAGGGAGAGGGAGAGGGAGAGGGA